>CM039141.1:17185653-17284862 GCA_022036555.1 Microstegium vimineum | reverse complement strand
AAATAAATAAATAAATAGTTACTCCATAATTATAATTAAATAAATACATCATATAAAAATATTATACTTACTTATAATTAAAATTAATTCATAATTATAAACAAAATGTATTCTATAAAAAATATTGCTAATTATAAACAAAATGTATTCTATAAAAAATATTGCTTAAAAACATAGCAAAATGTATAGATCTGAGTTCGAACCCACAACCAAAGGCTCAACACCTCAAGTCTTGACCAACTGAACCACACATGTGTTTCTGTATTACATAGCTCGGCGCTGTGATCTATGACTCCGAGCTTGGCGCCGTGGGACATGGCGCCGAGCTGTGTTACCTCGGCGCCGTGGGGCATGGTGCCGACCCCAGGGTCCATTTCTAGGAATAGTTCCTCTAGGGGTCCAAACGTGAAAATAATTCAAAAAAGGTCCAATAAAAATTTGGGTAGGGGCGCAGCCGGCGGTGGACGGGCCGGGCCGAGATGGGTTGGGTCGGTGAGTACTTATCTTTTATTTTTATTATAGAAATTAATACCAAAGAATTTATTTACTGCATCACCGGTCGAACCCACCAGTTGGCTCTAGGAGTTAATGCGGACGTTATTATAGCAGCTTCTAAAATGAAAGGTGGGTCCGATACTAGTGCCCTTATTTTACCGTCAGTGTTCTTTTATTTTAATGTGTTTCGGGAAAAAAGAAAAAAAAAGTCATTTCTTTCTACTAGTATCATGAATGATCAAAACACTGTATCTATATCTAGAGTGTGTTACTCATTCGGTTGCCGTCCCTGGCCTCCCAAGAGTGTTACTCATCAAGGAGCTCACGCGGTGCAGAGAGACAAGGTCGTTGGTGTAGTCACGGGGAAGAAAGCTCGCCGGGCCAGCCACGGTCGGATGTTTTCTTGAATGCAAATATAGATTATGTTTGGTTTTGCTTTGATTCCGGCACCGGTATCAGCGTGGAGCTAAAGCCGCACCAAACAATCAAGTGGGAGGAGCGCTTCTTGCGACCTACCACAATGTACGGAGAGACGAAACAATGATTTGGGTGTTTTTTGTTTTCGGCGGTAGCTTCTGCAGTGTACGTATATATTGGCTTCTTGATTTGAAGGGGAGCTAAAAAGCCATAGCACTCTCGCAAAAAAAGATAAATCATTGCACAGTACAGTATCTGGGAGAGGACCAGGGCAGCACCGTGTTCTGAAAATGTTCTACACAAAAGAAAAAAATCGCAAATTGAGAAGCTCATCAATCTAAACGATCCGTCTGCTCTGGGCTTGACAGTCAAACATCTGCGGACTTCCACTTCTACTTCGTACTACTACTATTACAGTATACCCGGATTCATGTCTGCATTGCACTGCACCCTCTGTATTCGGCTAGGAAGAAAGCCAACACACACACGTTACGACGAAGTGGCACGTCATCAGTAAAAGCGACTCCAAACAGCGTAAAGTGTGTCCTGAATATTATGCTGACAAGAGGCAGTACGACAAATCTAGCTTTTACATGGGGTGAGTCCGGGCCGGGCCGGGCCGGGCTGGACTAGCTGGATTCTCTGGCCCCACAGTCCACATATATCCGCATTTCGGCTTTGATTCTGGTCAACAGCCGACTGCTTACTCCTTTCGCTTTTCTTATTCCTCTTCTTTTCTTCACTTTTGTATTAAAGCACTCCTCAGATTTGCGGTTCGTTATACCAAAATGCTTTCATCCAGATTACACCATCGAACTTATGTTCACTTGGCCCGTTGAAAAGATTAGTTCGAGCTCGCTTTGGCAGGGATCCTAGGCCATTTTGATGAGTCATTGCAAGGTTGGACTATTTTGCAGTCCAAATTCAACTTTCAAAACGTGGTGGACTTAGACTCTTTCTTTCCTTGGATCCAAAGTGACGTGGTGTCCTGGTGGAGGACGTTATAAACACTTAGAGTTGGTCCCCAATCAACTTCATTAATCATTCATGCTTTCCATATGCAATCTAATCTTCTCTTGATCCATATAAGCAATTCTGATAATGACAATATACACAATTTATCGTGCAGCAACCAATTTTTTTTTTTTATAATTCGACGCGGGAGGGGGGGGGGGGGGTTTGGCCATATGAGTTACAAGAGCATTTGGGGGGAAATGATAAGCCTTTTGGCGTTACATCGCGTTTGCAAGAACAGAACACCAAATTTCAGCTAAGGGTCTATCTTGTCGTGGTAGTCTGGACCCCCAGAGGCGAGCTTCAGCTTTTGCATGCTGCTAGTGTTGCCGACATCGATGTTCTGTCTGATCTGAAGACTTTAACATTCCTTCGCTTCCAGATATGCCAACAACATAACAGTAGGAATGTGTCGAAGTGTTTTTGCGGGATGTGGTGGGGTGGAGGGATCTCTCGGATAGCTTGTACAGGCCACTCTGATTGCGTTGGAATTTGCACAGCCTCCCAGAATTGCTGAGCGTTTGGGCACCCGAACAAAATGTGGGCAGTCGTCTCTTCTTCCGCTTGACAAGCATCACAAATGGTGTCGTCGACGATGTTTTTCTTGCGCAAGTTTGTTTTACACTGAATCCTTTCCTCGGACAGAAGCCAAGCGAAGAATTTCACGCGGGGCGGAGCTTTGTTCTGCCACACGAAGTGAGTCCAGGCGTCAGTGGTCGAGTGCTCATTCTTCAGCGCCTTATACAACATCTCAGTGCAGCAACCATTCATCAAATGTAACAATGATAAATCTTATATAGAAATGTTGCACCTTTGGTTTAGAAGCCATTAACATGGTCCTATTTAAGCTAGTGATGTCCTCATCACCTTTGGCACGGCATCAAGGAACAATGACGTTAAATTGACTAGAGTTGTAAGAAACCATGCCAATTAAATCCTAGTTAAATTTTTGTACAATTATACCACCATAAACGTCGTCACGGTCTAAGAACGAATCTATTAAGAGCCTATGGTACTGATTGGATGCCCAACTAACCTCTAATCGGCACCTTTCTTAGACCATCTTCGCATGGTGTTTGGAATTTGGATACCTGACCAGGGGTGTTAGATAATCCCTAGAAAGACACCCATACAACCAAAGCTTAATTATATTAAGAGGCACTTAAGATCTTTCACTCCCCCAAAAGAGGCAATGGGCTAGCTAGCTTGGTTTCATGTATGGTACGCGTGTGGCAGGCCAAGTTAAGGGCACCAAAGGACCTTGTAATAACATATATAATCATCTATGGGACCATGAAAACCAAGCACGATCCAACACGGTCGAACCAAACTTAGCTGAGTAACCAAACAACGACTTGATCTTAAAGACGTACCGTCCTAAGATGTGGATCCCCAACTTGGGCTATGGCTAAATCGTGGCCAAGCTAGGAGTTACTTCCTCCATCCCAAATTATAAGACGTTCCAAGAATCTTGGAGAGTCAAACTATCTCAACTTTGATCAAAGTTATATGTCAATATAATAACATTTATGATGTCAACTAAGTATTATTAGATTCGTTATCAATTATATTTTCATAATATGTCTATTTAATATCATAATTTTTTATAGTTTTCTTCAATACTTATTGGTCAAACTTGAGATGTTTTGACTCTCCAAGATTTTTGGAACGTCTTATAATTTGGAACGGAGTGAGTATATATTAGTTATAGGCAACCAATGCTGTCCACCTACATCTGTTGCATCTCGCGATCGTAGTAGCCCTCCTCAGCTCCGGCCTCTTGACGCCGAAATCTCGTAATAGAGCGGTGATTAATTTGTACCGGTTAGGATTAATCCTCGTGACGAAGCGTGATATTTTATTTGTTTGGCTTGGAAAATATATAAACGTTCGGTCAATCTATCACACTAGCTTAGCTTGCTAGCTAGTTAATCATGTACGAGCATGCATTTGGTCAGTCGTCTAATCTAATCACAAGAAACAGGTTCGTTTGTGTCTGAAATCATTCATGTGACGACCTCATCTCATCACCTAACGGCGGTGGACGATTCTATCTATCTATATTTTAATTTATTTCAAGAAATGAGGCGATTTTGTACCAAACAAATTAAGTATTGTACGACGTGTATCTCATGTATGAGCAGGATAGGGGGTCATATGGTCATGCATGGAAACACCGTGATTCCGTGGCGCGCTAGCTCTCACTGTCTATGCCTTTTCCTTTGTGGGGCGTACGAGAATCTCGCCCCCGGCGGGCCCCGGCCCATCTAGCTCCTTCTTCTTTCTCTTCCGGCGGACTGGCTGGTACGTACACGTAACACGTACTCTCTCGCAATCTCGCTTGTGAGTTGTGACTGTGACTGCGTGAACTCGATGATTGATGCATGCTCTACTCCATGGACCATGGCTCCATCTCCCTGCTGGGATCGTCTCTGCTTTAATAGGGATCGATAGGGATGGGCGATTCGGTGAAGGCGAGAGAGAGAGAGAGAGAGAGAGAGAGAAGACGCTGGGATTTCTTCGATCTCCGGCCGGATCACAGATGCAGCTCGCTTTGCTTTGCTTTTTTGCTTTTCTTTTCTTTTCCATGCTTCTGCATCGGAATCCTCTCCTCTCCTCAACGCCCACCCAGCTGCTGGAGTGGCCGCTGTTGCTGCGTCGCCGGCCGGTCGCGGTGAGAGTAGTGAGGGGCGAGGAAAAGCGAAGCTCCCACCAGAGCCAGATCATCTCTGTCCGGCCTGTGACCGAGGACGGACGGGACGCTGCTGTGGAGAGTGAGTCAGGACCACCTACTCCCCTCGTCCTCGATCCGTTGCGTGTTCGTCCCGTCCGTGGCGGCGTTGCGGATGGGGATGAGGCCTCGATCTCGCTCCCGGCCACCTCATCCTCCGCCGCCGGATTTAATAAGCGCGTCACGACCTCGCCGACGACGTCGTGAATGAAGTGGGAGGGTCGTATCCGATCATCGATGATCCCCGTGCCCGTGCTGATCAGTGGTGACGAGTACGGAGTATGACTAGACGGACACACACTGTACCTATGCCAAACGCGCGCACTATTATGCCAGCCATTTGGATTCAGGATACATGCATTGCATTGCATGGATCATGATTGATGCAATAAGGAGAACGAGAGGCACGTTCTAGCTAGTAGCGGCAATGATTTTAGCACGTCGTTGCTGCTGCTGCTTCGATCGCTAGTACTACGACGTCGACGATGATGGATGATATGGGGCACATGCTGTGTAGATCGGTGATACGCGCGCGCCGCCAGCCCGGCCCGTGAAAATGATTATAGCCCATGATGTTCCAATCCGAGTTAACCAAAATTGATATACAGCTGAAATAAATGCATCGAGTTAACCAAATAAACCTACCAAGTATATATATATGTTCCCAATTGTGCTGCAATGGGACCATATATGCAGATCTAGGATCAAACTCTTTTGGAAGCTCCAGTGATCTTGAATAAGTTTTGACAGGAACGAACATCGCTTAGTACATTCTTTGGTGCTGGTTTCACTCCAAGAATGTGCCTAAATTGCGCAATCTGTAACGAAAAGGCGAAAAAGGACAGTTTTGAGGTCACTGAAGTAAGAGAAGAAAGATGATGCATAATGTTGCTCAGCCGCAAATGAAGGTCGTCCATTCTTTTAAGACCTTATTTATATGTATATGTATAATATACCTCAAACTATATGTATTGAAGTAGATTTGAGTGAAATTTTGTTTAAATTTACTCTAATATACTTTAATACGCATAAATTGAGATAAATGCATGAATATCGATCAATAAGCCTTAAGCAGGATGTGTTACTTGCATTGCATAGACGAAGAACAAGTCACATGTGGTACAAGAGATCACCTTAGTTTGGGACTTTGGTAGACCGTTGTTAATTACCCCGGCCGGCCCCTCCCTAGCTAGTAGCAGTACGTACGTACAATACTCTAGTTATTATTATACTATATACTACGACACCTACACGACGACTACTACCAGTCTACTTGGAGTACTACACACTGACACCGCCACGTTAAGAACTACAGTAAGGACAGCTTGGAGCATCGACTCGCAAAAACCAAAAAGACACGGATGGCCAGATAGAATACTCGTACTGTACTCCAGAAACAACAAGCGCTCATGCAGATCGAGGGCGCCGAGCCGGCGACCGGCGTTGCTGCATCGGGCTTGCCGACGAGCATATAGACGTTGTTGCACGAGGCGAGGCAAGGGACGGAGGCCGGAGGGCCCAGGGCCCATTCCTGTCTGCAATCTGCACACACCCACGCCCACGGCCCACCTCCACCTCCTCAGTCCTCGAGCCGAGGATCCCCTCCGCCGCCTCATCTCCGTGTGCTTCCCTGCTGCAGTCTCGTTCTCGTCTCGCCGCCGGCCACCGGCCGTCGTCAGTTGTCCGTCCCGCTCGCGCTGCCACGGGACGGGCAGGAGCACGTGCACAGGCGCAGGAGACCCTGTCGTGGTCCTGGAGCCTACTGTGTACCACACTACCACTGTTGCGTGGAAGAGATAAGAGCTGGCGGTGGCCTACCGTGCCGTGCATGGCCATTGTTTATTGTAGTTGAGGTGAAGGTGATGAGGTGCGGGTCCCCCTCCCGCCCGGCCGCTGCAATTATCCATGGCAGTGCATCTATTACCACTGCATGCATGGCACGGCCACGACGGCTACTTGTTTTGTTGAGTCCACCTTTGGTAGAGTTGTGCTCAGCTGTTCTCGTGATTTATCTGTGAAAAATGATTTTCTTTATTCTTTGGTTTAAAATCTTAAAATTAGTATGTAGAAACTATTTTTTTAGTTCTTAATTTTTTAGTTCATTTAAGAGAATCAATTGAATCATTTCACGCTAAAAAATACGTTTTTATAGCCGAGAGTGATTCATACTAAGAATTTACTCTGCGAAGCGATCTCTTAGTTTGTTCGTAATTTCTTTTGTTTAGATCAAACTTGGACATATTCATCTCTTCATTTTGTTCGATTTCGTATCACCCCCAAATGTCAAGGGCCAAGATGTCGCGCGACACGATCGGTCTTCACCCTTGTTGGCGTCACCCTCGTCGTTGCCTTCAGCACCCGTTGGAAGCCCTTCTCCACCGCCTCTTTCCTCACACATTCGTCATATTGGCTTACGGGTTTTGACGCACCGCCTCTTTCCTCACACATTCATCATTGGCATACGTGTTTTGACGCTCGTCGCACCACCATCTGGCCGTGGTGCGGTAGTTTTTTTTTTGTCAGAGCTCCACTACGACGTCGTGAAACCCTACCTCGTACGCAACAACCTCTTTCTTCCCCTGTTCTGCCACCATCATGGCCACATGCCACATTGTCGCCTCCGCCTCTGCTCACTCCGACGACGTCACCGTCATCTCTCTCATCCCCACCGTCTAGTCTGCTCGGCTCTCCAACCCATTTTACTAAGGCCGATGAAAGATAGAGGGTCTCGCAGTCCTACTAGAGCGCGACTCGTCGAAAAACAGAGTTTGAGTAATGTCAAATATTACCGGCATAAGGCCAAGTGAGCTATATTTCTTTATACTGGAATGGTTAAGTTCCATAATATTATCAACCATATCATTAGAATGTTACTTACGATATACTAGCTTTATATAATTTGGAGTACTCTCTCATTCCAAATAAATATTGTTCTTGTTTTTCGAGGAATCAAATATTTTTATCTTTGACCAAATATACATAAAAAAATATTAAATATTTATAACATATAATTAGTATTATTAGATAAGTAAATCATTAAATCTATTTTTATAATAAAATTATTTTATAAAGATATAAATGTTGTTAATATTTTTTTATATGAATATAGCTAAATTTAAGAAAGTCTGACGAGACATACTTACTTTAAGAAAGTCTGACGAGACACACTTCCTTTGGATGAAGAGAATGTTTGTCATCAGAAGATGTCCGGTTCATTAATTGGAAAGTTGTCATGGCGCTTGGCCATCCGGACACCGAGAGATGAACGAAATTAAGAAATGCTGGGACACCTTGAGGGTGGACCCAATGGCAAGAACACTCGACTCGACGTCTCGCCTGCCGGCACATCATTACGGGCGGCGGCCATCATCGTGTACAACGCCATTAAAGCCTGCCGCGTGCTCACTGGAACGCAATTATGCAATAAAACAGAGGGCTCCCCTCCCTATTGACGATGCTGTACGGTACTGCGACTCTGTTGCAACAATAATGGGTTCGAACGGCATACGGAGTATGTAGCCTGAAAAAATGCCGCATCAGGGGAAAAAAAAACATGACGAATAAAAATCTTTAAACCACAGGACCCGCTGGGCGTCACTCACTGTCTCGCGGTGGTGGAGGATAGGGGACAGAGAGCCAGGACGGGGAGTGGTACCCGTCGCGGAGGACGACGATTGACGAGGCGAGGTCGAGCGTCGGAGGAGGGTCGCCGGCGCCTTTGCGGACAATGACGCTCCTCACGCTCGGGAGTCGTCGAGTGGGGGGATTCTGGACTCGAGATCAGAGTGTTCTCGGCCTCTGTTGGGGTGATTGTCGGGTGGGCCTCTTTCTTATGGGCTATATCTGGACTAAGTCGAAGAGAAGAGGTATTTTCTTCTTCTTCTGACAGCCCATTTTTGCAGTTGTGTTTTGCGCACTATTATTTTTTGCACGTCTTTAGAAAGCTCTTCTTGTGAAGCTCCTCCAGAGGATCTGGAGTCATTTTGGAGAAATCACAGTTTGTGACTCTTTCAAAATGACTTTGACTTTTGTGCTTTCTATTAAAAAATAGCTTCTCCAAGAAAACTTTTGACAGAGCTTCTTTGAAGGAGCCAGAGCTAGAGCCAAAGTGAAGCCATGTCAAACAACCCCTTAGTCAAGTTTTCTATTCAGTGTGTCGGATTTTTGCGTAGTTGGTTGTCTCTTGTCGTTATTTCTTCCTAACCTAGTGTTGCCTTCAGAAGCGTGCATGAGTCTTGTAGTTTTTTTTTTCCTGTTTTGTTGTATTCATAATCTTTTATAAGGCACGCAGAATAATTTAGCTAGCAATTTTAATATTTTGACAAATAATTTAGCTAACCATTTTAATTACTATAACATAATTACTACCATTTGGTTAGGTAAGTAATCAAATGCCCTATTCAATTATTATCAAAATTTTATTAAACATGTAAATTATACAATACACATAAATAAAAATGTTATGTTAAACCGCATATTATGAAATATAATGGAGGTAGTAATTGCTTTCAGGGAAGTATAGTGCACCCCCTACTTCTAAGGTCTTTGATCCTATTTCGTTAAAAACTAGATCGACTCTTGCTTTTTTCTCCTTCAATAAAACTTGCAACAAAACTTCTTCCATGCTTCAAAAGGAGAAAACTCTAAAAAAAGAAATTTGCTAAATTTTAGGTGCATGAATATTTTAGTTTTTTCTTTCAGGCAACGGTTATTGCATATATTTTGTACTAAAATTGCATCTTTTGTTTTTTTACAATTTCTGGAGATATAATCTGGAACTTTTTGTTCCGAGAATAAAAAGCATTTTATACAAAATCACAACTTGAAAAAAAATCTGATATGGGTTGGCAATAAAATAATTTATTTTTTTATAATTATTTTTTAGTTAGATAAGGGCAAAAAATTGATACAGTATGACACAAAGAAAAATAAGAAATCACAAAATTGATAATTTACTAATACTGATTGGTAGTACAAGAGTGTTGTCTAAAATCATCTTAAATTTAAATTCAGACACCTGAGATATGGGAGAAGTGAGGGAAAAAAAAAGTATCGTGCAAATGATACAATATGACGTACAAATTGTGAAACTGCCAAATGAGATGTCACTGTGTGAAGCTAAAATACCAAAAAGGGCCAAAATAGGCGATCTAGACATCCCTCCCGGCGATTTTGTGGGATATAGGATGACCAATTCTTTGTTCCAAACGGTCACAAAATTTCGTTCGCGACAGAGTTTGATGATTGAAGAAAAGAAACAGAAAAACGTTATGCTTGTGTGCCTTCGGACTGCAGTCCTTTTCGTTCGCGATCCCCCGCACCCATCCCACGCAGCGGAGCTACCTGAGGGGAGGCGAAGCCCGAGGGTATTCTTCCTTCGCCACTAAGCACGCCACCACGCGCAGCCAACCAACGCAAGCGTCGCCCTCTCCCCCCACTCGAATCTGATGCTTCATCGATTGATTCCAATCCTCGCTACCTCCATAGTCATGCACGAGATTGCGCGTGATTAGGGACCGGGATCGAGACTAATCAGATTTTGCATTCAGATTTGGGGGGAGAAGGAGGGGAGCCATTGCTGGTGTTCTGATCCTCGTCGGAGGTCGAGGGATGGTAGGGGTGCTGTCGAATCGCGTGGATCGGGACGACCTCAAGGCCGGGGATCACATATACTCTTGGCGGACCGCCTACATCTACGCCCACCACGGTATGCTTCCCCTGTTATTTCCGTTCATTGATTCGCTATCGAATTGAAGCGCCACTAGATTTGGATCTCATTTCGAACCCTAATCAAGTGATTAATAACACTACTAAATCCATTGACTAACATACATAGGCACTCCTAGCAAACATTGCTGATGGGCAAACATCACTGCCTCGCGCGCAAAGTAACAATAGCAATTTTTGGTGTGGTGGCTTTGGGGCATAAATGAAACCTTTCGAAAATCACGAATTGGATGTCAATGTTAGAAAATGTTCTCCCTTTTTCTGCTTGCTACCTATCAAAGCATTCCATTCTTCTAATTAAGAGATTCTTTGTTCATCACCCTGCTTCACCAATCACCAGAATGTTTTTTTTTATGTAATCTTCACCATAAATGTTGTTTGAACAAAAATATCATAATAAACTTGAGTAAAACCAAAGCCTTCATAGGAGGCCCGTTGATGAAAAAAGCATGGGAAAGTTTGAACTCGAGTCCTACAATGATGAATATAAGCGCAATTGATACTTTTTCTGGGAGTTATACATTTGTATAGTTTCAGGAGTCCATTGATAAAAAAGGTCTAGTCGTCTGTGAGCTTGAAGATTCCTTTAGTAATGAATATAATCACAACTGAAATTCATGGAAGCCATAAACACTTAGTATTATATGAGCCAAGTCATAAATACACACTTAGTATTTCATAATAGTGTCATTAGACCAACCATAGATCTATCGTGGCATAACAGACATTAAGTTGGAACATAGCAACCCCTCGTGTTCTTAAAAGAATGGTGTGACCATAAACTATTCCTCTGTCAGACTTGTGCACTTGTTTTGCTCATAGTAAGTGACTGAGTTTAATCTGAGCTTTGTTGTACATTATCAGGGATATATGCTGGAGATGGCATGGTCATCCATTTTACAAGGGCAGCTGGACATGAGATTGGAACAGGAACGTTCTTAGATTGGTTCCTTTATAGCTCCTCTCCGGCAGCAACTGAGGGTCCTCCTTGCCAGAAATGTGGCCACCTAGTCAAGTCTGATGGGGTCATCACTTCTTGCCTCGATTGCTTCTTAGATGGGGGCAGCCTGTACCTCTTTGACTATGCTGTGTCGTCTGCTTTCTTCCTTGCCAAAGCTCGCGGAGGAACCTGCACCCTGGCTGCCTCTGACCCCTGTGATGTTGTGATCCACCGTGCACGATACCTCCTGGACAATGGGTTTGGCATGTACTCCCTGTTCAAGAACAACTGCGAGGACTTTGCCATATACTGCAAGACTGGGCTCCTTGTGGAGACTGCTTTCAGTGTTGGCCGTAGCGGGCAGCTTGCATCTCTGACTGCTGCCTTCAGTGCCGTGGCCTCGTCGCCATTGCGTTTCCTAACAACTAGTGCTGGTGGCCTGGCAATTGTGACCAGCGGCATGTATTGTGTAGGGCGATATGTGTCGGATATTGGTGTTCGGCGTGATGTTATCAAGGTCCCTGTCGAAAGGCTTGTGGAGCAGAATGTTACTTCAATTCCTCAAAGTCAGGCTACAGAGACAGATATCGCAACAGGAGCAGCGCAGCAGCAGTTGGAGGTTCCTTGTGTGGTTGCTGAGGAAGCATCCATTATACCCCCCGTAGCACCGTGATCCATTGATGAAATGTCATGTAGCAGCTGCTGGCATGAGACAAGACAACTGGAACTACATACTTGTGTGGAAGTACATGTAAATGATGTATCTGATGGTGTTATGTAATCCATGGTAGCTGCTGCTAATGTTCCAAGCAAACAATGATGATGTCGGATGTGATTCCATGGCCATTATTATTACAGAATTGAAAAGACCTGTATTTGCAATCAATTATGCATGAGCTTGATGATGTCTGTTACCCAGTTAAGCTAGGATGCATCTGATTGTGCACTTTCTAAGTTGCTATACATTAGCAATCTTGACACGCTCTTCACTTAGACCATTATATATGTAGACTAAAGTAAGCAACACGAGCAATTCTTCTGGAATAGTGCAAAATGAACTGATTGCAGACATTGCAGTGTACTTTCCCTCGACTTGATTTTATTTTACAGCAGAGATTTTTACAAAGCTTGCTGGTCAGAGATCATCTGAGCACAAATTTGGTTGGACTTGAAACCATAATAATATTCATATTCTAGTTCTTATTAATATTATTCCACCTTATCTCCGAACAGAGTGATGTGGCATCAGCAACATAATGGGCCTTTGGAATGAGCCAGTGTACTACAAACTACGTACACCATATTGGCTCTTTTACAATTCCATACAACGTAATTGTTAAACTACAGCTGTTCCAACGGCACTGCCGAAGTTTGGAACCATATTCTTTGTAGATGGCATTCCAGCAACAACGTCCTCCTCGATGCCACATTCATTTTTGCCCCTTATGATCTTGAAGTATCCATCCTGGAAAGTATCACCAAATATAAGTTATTAATTGTTGAACACATGATACTAAGTTTCAATAAATCACTGTTATTTTGAAAAGTTGGATAGTTATCACAAACTTACATCGCCCCAGCCTCTATTCCACTGATTTGCAAGAAGCTGCAAAGACAAGATCATACAAAATAACTTAGGGCCTCACCGTTTGATAATGTAGTGCAGGACAACATATGGAGATTAAACAACATACCCAGTAATCCTCTCCAGCATCACTGGTTCCCCATCCAATCAACTTGACGGCATGGCCGCCCATAATGCCACCGGTGATGTGCTTGTATACTCCAGATTTGTAGTGTGCGAAATCCTTGAAAGATTTTTCATTGGAAGTGTATGAATACCAGGTTTCTTTCCACTCAAATGATACATTTTCAAAGACTATTAGTGATCCCAAAGCATATTACTGTATATACTATATTTGTTGTTTGACTTGTGTTTCTCTTGTTCTGCTTTATCATGTCCTTACTAAACTTTTATTTAGATAATAGTCTTTCTAAGTTTTTGTATGTAATAATATTTGTCCTCTAAAAGTACTAAGTATCTGCACCCTATAGTCCTCAATCCTCATAACGTCTCAGCTACACAATTTTTTTTGACAAAATGCATGGAAAACTTGAGACAAAGCAACTGGACATTACCTCGTAAACTGTGAAAGCAACTTCTACAGGACCATTTTTGTAGATCTCTGCCATTATGTCATGTGGATCTGAATTTACACTATATGCATCAATGCTGAAATGCTTCTTGTCCTGCCAAACTTGGTTCTGCACCTTGCATTTCTTTTCACACTTAGGTGTATCATAAGCAGGTTCACATCCAGGATGCTTGCAACCGACCTGATCGAAGTATGGATCACACTGCAACACAGAACAAAGTTAACCTTATCTTTGTATACCATGCTGAAATTTTTCATGATGGTCATCAGCTATGCTCTGAATACAAAAAGAGATAAACTTATTTTGCAAACTGTAAATCAAGGCACTATCATGGTCTGCCTCAAACCAAGTGTTAAGATCAACTTATTAAAGTGTAATTTTTCATGATGGTTGTATTTATACCATGTTGGGATAACTCTTACAAACATACAGAAACAGCTGAAGATTATGATTTGCTTGTACTAACACTAGGTTCCATTGGGGAAAAGAGTTAAGGTGGTTCAAATTTACACTCTAATTAATCATTATAGCATTTAGCAAAATGAAGTCAGTGATGCATAAACTAACTCAACACATCTTGCGTTAGTAATTCATGTGCCATTCAGTTTCCACAAAATCAGTTTGAGATATGCAGTATATCACTTGTTTGATGTAGGATCATAAAACTCCTAGAAATAGTAGGATTGCTGCTGGAGCATACAGAGAAATTCAAGCGACGGAAAGTAGAAAATACACCAATAGACCTATACCTCATCAGTAACAACACCATTTTGAACAAAGTAGCGCCATGCAGATATAGGATAGCCTCCATCACACCCATCGCCGCACATAAAACCGCAGCATGCCAGCAGGTCATTGACTGATAGTGAAATGCTCTGCAAGGAAAAGGACAATAGCTTGGTTATGTGAGAAAAGAACAAAGCATGCCTTTATAGTCTTTTGTTAAAAAACACTATGAGAACAGCAAGGTCTTATGTATCCACTCGCCGTGTTCAAGTGAATGCAAAAACGGTCCTGGAGGCACTCCACAGCACCAAAAGCCCAACAAGAGCCGCAATGACCCTGTTATCATTAGACAAGACATTATACTGTAAGCATGTTGTATTGTTCTTTTATGTGGTAATAATATATGGTAGACCGTTGAACTTACTTGATCTGCTCACGAAGACCAGGATTATCCAGGATTGAAAAGTTCATACAAGAAATGAGTATCCATCAGGCAACTAAAAATTGATATACAGCTGAAATTAATGCACCGAGTTAACAAAATAAACCTACCAAGTATGTTCCCAATTGTGCTGCAACGGGACCATGCAGATCTAGCATCAAACTCTTTTGGAAGTTCCAGTGATCTTGGATAAGTTTTGACAGGAACATCGCTTAGTACATTCTTTGGTGCTGGTTTCACTCCAAGAATGTGCCTAAATTGCGCAACCTGCACCGAAAAGGCGAAAAAGGACAGTTTGAGGTCACTGAAACTGAAGTAAGAGAAGATAGATGGTGCTTTTGTCAGTTTATGGATGCAATCAACAGGAGGTGTTGCCACTTACGGTATAGTTTGAAAAGTAAGGATTACGTGAGGCTGTCCATCCAGCATTGGGATGGTTGTTGACTGTCTCGATGATGTTGTCCTGTGACAGTAGACATGTAATACCATGAGTAATAATTGTAGAAACATGAGAAAATTAGGTTGATTTGAGGGTATAAGAAGAAGAAGCTTGAAAAAGACCTGGATGATTCTCACGGAATTGTCTCCATCCCCAACTCCAAGTACCTGCACAGACATATAGATATGTGATTACTAGAAGATACCCGGCGTGTTGCTGTGGGGATTGCTTAGAATTTGGAATGAAGTTAAATGGAGATGATATGGATAGCTTCAAATTAAGAGGTTGGAAGTTAGTGACTAACGAGACATGATTATGTTGAGAGACTTTTAGTGGGGATTAACTTTATAAGAGATATATAGATATAGATGTATATAGATATAGATATGCCTTGACCGACCCCACCCATGGATGGCTTGAAATAGTAGGCAGGCTGCAGACAGTTGAATCTTGAAGGAAGACACCAGTTCAAAATCTTAGGATTCTTGTACTAATATATAGGAAATCGATCATTGGAAGAAGCAGATCTATGGTCGTGACTAGTAAAATTGGATCCTATCCCACAGACAAAAAATTAAACATGGTCGGTTTTGCTGGACCATGTGTTAGCGTTCCGTTATTGCCTTCGTACTAGTGCTCTATTTACACAGTTTTACAGAAGCAAGAAGCAAAGGTCAGGATGCGGACCTGAGGGGCGGCAGGAGAGACGAGGAGTGCAAGCAGCAGCAGCAGCTGCAGTCCGCCGCCCATCTTCCTCAGTAGCTCCTCTTTCGCTGGTCCTCTCCCCTGCAGGAACACAAGAACACAGAGGAACACGAGATGGAATCTATTAAGTGGTGTGGTGGGCGGTAAGCAGGAAGGGAGGATCAGATCAGATCAGAACAAGCTTGAGGTCCGAGTAGAGTAAAGAAACAAGATCAAGATCCTGGAACAGGAACCAGCTCAGCTGGGAGTTATCGATCCAGTACCTTGTTCTTGAAGCCTGCTCGCTTTGCTTTGCTTTGCTTCGCTTCTCGTCTGCTCTTCGCTACTTCCGCCAAGTTGAAAGTGCTTTGCTTCGCTTCTCCTCTCCTCTTCTTCCGCCAATAGAAGTACACTAGTGTGTAGTGTACAGTATATATAATACTGCTACTGCTGGGGTTGGGGATAGCAGAGGATTTCTTTTCTTAGTTGCTTGCTCCTCCGGTGTTGCTTGTTTGTGATTGCGAGTTGCGACGTGAACGTGATGCTGACTAATTAATGACAAAACGCAGCAAGGAGGCTGCAGATATTTTTTTTTCTCTCTCTCCCCCTTTTTTCCTGGGGGGAAGTAGTGGCCTTCCCGGCCCATCAGGCAGCTGAGCCTTGCGTGCTGCCACTGGCGACCTCTCGCGTGCGCCACGCCGGTCGTTACAACCGTATATATCTATCTTTCTTCGTCTCACGTAGCAGCTACGTACCTCCCGTTACCAAAGCCTGATTGACCAACCAATCGCCTGCCCGTTTGCAATCGTTCTGGTTGCTACCGTGTGCCAGACGGCTCTGTTACCATTTGGCTTCGGTTGGTACTGGATTTTTTGTGTACAAGGAGCAACTTCAGATTTGAACCACCGCCATCATCCAAAAGTATTCCCTCGGGTCCCCTTAGAAGACGCACCAGCAAAATTGTCAAGTTCGTCATGGAAGGCGTTGCTTCAAATATAGTACTAGGGTGGTATAAACAATACTATATTTTGCTTCAAATATAGTAATACATACAGTAGCATTAATTGCCTTGCATGCAGAAGTAGGGTTTCTTGATTTTGCACGCATGTATGGTCACACGCATGGCTATTCTAGCATTGTTTAGATTAAAAATATTGCACTGTAGCATTTCATTTGTATTTGATAATTATTGTCCAATCATGAAGTAACTAAATTCAAAAGATTCGTCTCGCAAATTACATACATACTGTGCAATTAGTTATATTTGTTACTTATGCTCCGTTTGGATCCCTGGAATTGAATTCATTTTAATAATCATAATTTAGAGACATATTGGTTAAGCTAATATTAATATGATTGTATATAATTATAATTACATATTATTGTTCACTATATGAGAGACATAATTATTTGTTGTATTTCTATAGTAGGACAAGGGAGTTTGAACAACATGTTATAAGTTGCAAATAGAAATATAGAATGGTGATCTATAGAATCAATTTCTATCTCTCACTCTATGAATTTGAGATAGACTTAAATATGAACTTTGGAAAGTGGTGTAATATCAAATTCCAAGCCAAATAGCTTAATTTATTAAAGTAAATTTCAATTCTACCAAATGAAGGGATCCAAACAACTCTTTATATTTAATGCTTCATACATACGTTCAAAGATTTAATGTGACGGAAAATTTGGAATTTTGAAGGGGATCTAAACAGGGCCAATCTAAACAGGGCCAGTCCAGTAATCCACCAGGGAGCAGGGACATTGGATTTAATTTTTATTGGATGAAAAAAAAACAATATGCCTAATGGATTAGAATAGGCACGCATGCATTAACGGGGGAATGGAGAGCCTAATCGCCGACGATACGATATCAATGAGTGAATAGATAGAAGAGAAAGAGATGCAAAAACCTAATAACACAAGTGGGCCTTTTTCTAGAGTTGAGCCTGGAAATAACAGGACCTATAAAAGTAGTAGAATTCTTAAATCAAAAGTATATATGTCCCTACTTTAAGGGCTATTATTAGAGTTGCTCTTAAAAAAAGGTTAGTTGAATACGCATGCCAATTTAGTTGTCATGTTCAATTAGAGATATATATAAGATATCTCTCTGAACCGTGAATAAATTGGAGGCCAGCCAGGACCTCTGGCACTGTTCATTGATTTGATATTTTATTTTATTTATTTTTAAATTTTTAGTTTTCTATTATAATTTTTAAATTTCATATTTATTTTTTTAATTTTATTTTATTCTTAGTTCCAATTTAATTTATTTTTAATTTATTTTATCTTAATTATTTTCTATCTTTAATTTTATACATGACCCTATACAACAGAGTGCATATAGTGTGATCTACATTAATCAATGCAAGTGATAAAGAGCATGTAGTATATCTATTTTTAATATTTTATTTTATACATGTACGATCCTACGCATGAGAGTGGATGCAATGTGGTAGTCTATATCAATTATAGTAATAAAAACATATAGTCTTTCTATCAGGCCAATATAGTTTTATATTGATATGTTAGATATATTTTTTTTAATCTTTTTTAGTTTTTTCTTCAAAATAACCTTTATTATTTTTTTAGTTTTAATTTTCTTTAAGTTTTTTTATTTTCTTCTTTTTCCTCATTTATTTTTTTTATCTTTGGTTTTATACAAGCAACGATCACACGCTATAAAATAGTGTAGTATGATAATTCATATTAATCATGGCAATAAAGAGTTTGTAATATTTCTAATAGGCTCATGCATCTTTATATTGGACTGTTATTAGACCATAACAACAGTTTTGAGTATTTATCCATGCTATTGTACATATATTGTTTAAGTATATAAAAAACTAACTCTCTTTACCGCTTACAACAAATGCTTAGCCAGAACCAGCGCAGCGGAGCACGCCCCCTATGCTAGTACAATTCATGTGCCGGTAACTACACCGTCACAATTCGTGCAACATTAGATGCATTCCATGTACGTTTAAAGCTGAATTTGACCCTTTCGAACTACAGTACCATATTTTCATAGAGACTAAAATACCCTGTCCCTACTTCTGACCGGCAGCTTTCACCCCCGATCGAGAGTCGGCCATGGCAGGCTTGGGCAAGCATGAGCCTCCCCAATGGTCCAACACCAGCCCACCAGCCTACTTTATATTGTGCTAGAATTGCATTCTTTTCTAGACAAAGGGAGTATATGTATAACTTAAATAGTACGCCACCAAAATCAAAATGACAGCACAGTTTGCAATAATGGGAATCTATCGGTTCATTCAAGAAAAATATAGCATTGGCTTGGCCGTCAGCAGATTGCAGCTTAAAACAAAAACAATGAACACAGATAAACACCAATCACACATCAGATGAGACCCAACGTCAAGTGAAGTAATAGTGGAATAAGCAAATGTTTCATTACTGACAGAATTCAGTATCATAGGAGAAATCCAAACACTTGAAAGCTAAGGACACATTGAAGCAATCCAGCAGCAGCAGCATACTAGAGACTGAGGTATGTACACACGTTTACGATAGCAGCAGCAGCATCCTCGTTTATTTACAGTGGCAGGGGGCAGTTGCTCTAGGCAGAGCCGAATGTGTTCTCGCCACTGTAGGTCATGTAAAGGAAGCCATCCTCGTCCTTGTTCTCTTCGTAGATAGCAGACATCAAAGAGGCTGCCACAAGAGAGTATTAATAAATGAGAACATAACAACGCAGGAGCTGCAACAATGAATGGATAGCGATGTCTGTTCAATTTATACCAGTTGGTGGCAAGGTGTTCTTCACAAAGACAAAGATGGCCTTCTCTGGGCTCAGCTTGATCCTCTTCCTCACCACATAGACAAACTGTCCAACAGTGAGATCAGCAGGGACAAGGTACCTGCAGGAATGCAGGTGTTAACAAATATGGATCAATGTTAACAGCGATATATGAATTAGTCATGTTTTCAATAACCCAAAATCAAGAAGACAACGAAAAACATAGGCAAACTTCACCATGGTATATATCATCTAAATATGACCAGCATGCAGATTATGGTTGACACAAAGAGATTTTTTAAGCAAACATACCAAACCAAAAAAAAAAATCTACCAGAAGAACATAGGATATATCTAGATGACAACTTACTTCTTCTTATCAATCTCAGGAACATCAGTCTTGCCAGCTTTTTCAACAATAACCTGAAAACATTGATGACAAAATCAGCAATCAAGCATGCATGCAGAAAAAATGAATGGAAAAATTGCTGAACATATCTTACAGGAATTCTGTCGGGGTACTTATCCCTGATCCTGGCAGATTCAGCCTGTCTTTTTTCTGTAATAGTAAATAAGGTTCAGAACTCTAGTTAAGAAAAGGGGAAGATATATATATTGCACAAAAAAGGCAAAAACAAATTGAGGCCGACACACAACTTGACTACAATCAACTACCTGTACAAATACGAACAGAAGTACACTATGGATTCTTCCAGGTTAGGAGGTACAGTAAATAGACCAAGCACAGCGTGGTCGCTATATGTCGAAAACCAGTACATTTAATCCAAGAACCAATGCAAGTAAACTAGCATCAAAAGGAAACATAGAACACACACACATATATATAAATAAAACATAAATTAGTCATGCAAATCAAATGTCAAATCATGAAGATGGTACCATCTGCAATCCCATGGAAGTATAAACAAACTAATATAGTAGTATTCCATTAATCAAGGCCTTACTACAACTAACAACACAATTAATTCTCCCCAAAAGATTATTGTTCTCAGAAAGAGCAGATGCACAAGAGTCATCCACCACAACAGTACTTTCAAGAACAAAAATAAAGCTACCAATTTGATCCAAATTACATAGTTGTTGGAACATATAAAATAGATGAATGGAGAGCTATGCAAAACTTCTTTAAAAAGAACAGAGAGAGCACTCCGCCCAAAGGTTTAGCAAACCACAACATAATAAATGATGACACAAAATAAAATACGGCAGAATTCAAATCAACTTCATGGTCTGTCCCTAATAGGTCCACATGGAAACAGGTTTACCAAAGATCAATAGAACAGAGCTGTGTTAGAACAGAACACATAGAAGCAGAGCAACCTAAACCACAGTAGCCACATTACATGATTTAATTCAAGTATAGATTGGTTCACATAACATCAATAACCACAACCCATAAACTTAGGAAAGCAATTACAGACAAAAAACAAACCCTGAATACAAAAAAACATCATAACAATTATCCACATGCCTCTTGACAGACACCCCCAACTCAAAGTCCAATATACCACCACCGTTGAAGTAATCCAATCTACCATAATGTCAGTTCAATCCAATCTACTATATCATCGACAAGTTCAACCTAACACATGAGCATCGGCCCAATCAAACAGCCACATGCACAATTCCGGACCACGAATTAACAGCACACGGGACAAGAGAGTAGAAGTAAACCAACCAAGGTCGTGCTCCATCTTGAAAGTGGTCTTGGCCATGAAGAATCTGAACAAGTCAACGCAAAGATGAAATTGGTCCAAGGATAGCATCAGCAATAAACTAAACTGACGAACAGGTCAGGTAGTAAAACCAGCCGAATTCTCGCGAACTCCGGCTGCTATTTTGGGGGAAAACCGATCAGGGGCTCACCGAGCGACGATCAGTGGAGCCGATCCGGTCGAGGGGTTGGCGAAATCGACGGGCAAGTCGATCGGCGGAAGCAGACGGCAGGAGAAGGGGAGCGAAATCGCGGTAGGGTTCGGTGGGGATGGCGTGTCGCCGCTATTTATTATGGCCTCTATTGCGAGGCTTTTATGGCAAAGCCCCTCGTGTTACGATTGTATTGCCTAAACAGCTCCTTTTCCGGCACTTTTTTTTAAGTAACGATAATGGAACTCCTTCAGCCCTATTGCGTGGTATAGAGAGGCATCCTCGATCTCTATCCTTGACTAATTAGAAATTCAAAATAAAGAATATCTATATTTAGATATATCCTATTATTAAAGAATTTATTGGAGAGTATTTTTCACCAAAATTTCAATTTCTATAATTTTTTCAAAAATAAAAAGAGTCTTTTGAAGATACTCTAACAACCCGTAGTTTTGTTGGAAACAAACACATGATTTTTGAGATAAAAGGAAAGCTTGTACGTACATACTTGGGGTAAAGTTTGAGGCTTTGAGCTATATTACAGGGGATCCGAATCATGGGCCTATAGCCTATGATTGGGAGGGAAGCTTCGTGCTGCATGCACGTGTAGTTGGGTCGGGCCCAATTAGCGATTGGAAATTGTTGCGAAGTTTGTCTTTTCTTGTTTCTGGTGCATGTTCTTCGGTGATAATAGATGTTTGGTTGCAAAAGTTTATAATAACTAAATTGATATAAATGTTTGGTTTACAACTGGCAATTCTTTTGAGCTCCGTACGCCATAATATAGAGTAAAATAAATATAGGACGAGAAAGATCCACAAGAGAAGAACAAGTAATCTATCTTATAAATATCATAAGTAACACATTCTTTTAGAAAGGCGTCTTTCAAAAAATTCCGCAAGAGGAGAGCACGTAGCATAATCTAGTGCCTGTCTTTTTCCTTCCAGTGTTGTATTAGGGTTTTAAAAATAAAAACTAAAATATATGATTGAGTATGAGTTTCTCTTACATTAAATTGTGAGCGGTACAAATTAAATCAACATTACATAAAATATTTTTGAAATAAAATCTATGGATTATTTGTACACTATACATGTAGTAATATATATAATTTGAAGTTTGATTCTTCTTTAGAAAAAATACTCCAAATGTATGGCATTTCCCAAGTCAATTTTCTTGAACTCTAACAAAGATTTTAGAGAAAAATATAACATCTACAACATCAAAACATTCTCATTAAATCATCCACCATAAATTTTGTCTTGGTAGTGGATTTGAAACATGTTAACATATCTTTATATGGTGTTAGTCAAAGTTAGAAAACGTTTTTTTTTGAAAGAAAAAGTTAGAAAATGTTTTTTTTGAAAGAAAAAGTTAGAAAATGTTGACTCATCAACATAATAAAAGTAGGATATATATATGGCTTACATTTTAAAACGAAGGGAGCATGCAATGGCCATCTTAGGTGATCTCACCTCACCATTCGATCCAACGCTAAATAAAAAATGAATTTATTGATGGATCTTATCTCCAAGATAATGTCCCGGTTTTTAGGTGCTCTGACATAATCAAAATCCTCACGCGTCCAAGTAGTACGAGCATTTTGTGACTAAATGACTAATCACGGGTAACAAGATTGATCTATACGTATTCTTTGCATTCTAACTATTTGCTATGGAGAAACTACTATGAGCTATAACCGGTTGAAATATATAATTGATGTGAACTATGTGACGTGCAAAGGTTGTAAGATGCTTGGTTGAAACAACTATGAAACCTAATCTCTCTCTCCATCTCTTCAAAACAACTATCAAACATCTCTCTATTTTCCATCCGTTTGAAAAAAAACACAGAAAACTAAAAACCGGGTCTAGAGTATTGAGAAAATTGTACTATATGAGAACATCTATTTTTGGAAAAGTAGCTTTACATTCTACCTGTGTGGTTGGCCTTCTGTTTTTTAATAACAGAAACACCTTTTGGAAGCTAAGCCAAATATGGACTTATGCATCATAACTACTATTGCCGTTGCTCATTGTATATCCTTTAGTTCTACTCCTTCCATCCTACCAAGAGTCTTAATTAGAGAGTCAAAATATCTCAAGTTTGACAAAACTTATATGATAATATAATAACATTTATGATGTCAACTAAGAACCATTAGATTCTTTAGCAATTATATTTTATAGTATGGTTATTGGATATCATAAATCTTTACAATTTTCTCTGTAATTTGTTGATCAAACTTGAAATACTTTGACTCTCCAAGATTTTTTGAAATGTCTTATAATTTGAAATGGAGGGAGTATCTTGGAACATCAGCCATGTGAAGGCTAAGTACATTATGAGATGCATATATTGACAAGAACCGGTTCCATTATTTAAACGGAAGTTGCAAAAACCTCAAGAAGTCAACGGGGAATTCCCTGTCGGAGGTTAGGGCGTCATCCCCGTCCCCGTTGGGGCAAAGTCCCAACCATCCCCGTCCCTGTGAAGGTTGACGGGGGGCACTTCTGCCCCATCCCCGTCCCCACTCGGGGATTAATCCCCGCGAGGATCCCCATGGATCTCTGGGGGGGGGGGGGGGCACTACCTGTGCGGATCTCCGGCGCTACGTCAGCTCGCGTCGGGCTCGGATCTCCGGCGCTGCGGTAGGTGTCGTTGGCTCGCCGACGCCGATTCTCGGTCACAGACTCCCACTCCCAGGTCTGCGGTGGCGAGGGGCGTCCAGCGTCCCAGACTCCTGCGTCCGACGTCCCATCCTCCCACTCCTAGGTCTCCGGTTGCGAGGGGCGAGGCCGCGACTTCGCGAGACGACGGCGAGAGGCCAGCCGCCAACGGCCAACCAGATGACGTGCGAGTGTGCGAGACAGCAACTCAGCGAGAGACCGAGAGTGGGCGAGTGGCGGTGGCTAGGGTTGGGGACTGCCTCTGCCCTCTGCCAGTCTGCCGTCTGCGGGACTTGGGGCCTGGCCGCCTGGGGTGGCTCGGAGCCTCGGACGCTGGGTGGGTAGCGTCGTAGCAGGCTTCTTTCATGGGCCTTATTCACGGGGCGGGGATGCGGGGATCGGGGTCGGGGCAGCCAACCATCCCCGTCCCCGTCATGCCCGATGGGGACAATAATACTACCATCTTCATCCCCATGGGGATCAAATCCCTACCATCCCCATCCCGTAATGGAAGAAATCCCCGCGGGGAATCGGGGATCGGGTCCTGTTGATATTTTGAAAAAAAAAACCAATGCAAGCAAAAGGAATAAGAGCATAAGGCAGCACGCAGTGTGTAAGGACCAGATAAGATGAGATCATAAAGGGTATAGACAAGGCATGTGGCTCAGTAGTGGGGGAGGTGGCTGCAATGCATATGGCACTCATCAGCCTAGGAAGTACAAACTAGTGCATAGCACACACGCGCATACAGGAGTACTATGTCTATATGTTTACATCCACGGGACCAGAGGAACACAACTCAAGCTACCAGTACTCGCAAGTCATTTTGAGAATCTTAGAAAATAAAAAACATCTCAAATTTAACCAAAATTAATTATAAAATTATAAAGTTTTATATGACATCAAATAGGTATACTATAAAAATATAATTGATGGAGAATTTAATGGTATCTCATTGGTATTATAAATGTTATTATATTATTATATAAGTTCGATCAAACTTGAGATATTTTAATTTTTCAAGATTTATTAAATGACTTATAATTTGGAATGGAGAGGAGTAGTTAGCTAAGCTAGCAGCCGCATCACCAACCAAAATGCATGTTAATGCCTCAAATCCAAAGCATGATCGGTCGAGAAATTAGATCCCAAGGCAGCATATTTATTAATTATGCATTTCATAGTACAGAATGCATGGCGCAAGCTAATAAGCTTGCATACGCACAATATATCCACCCATGATACATATATACTTCCCCAAAAAGAAGCCACCACTTAATTAATATAACCAGCTAAAATATATATGATCGAGCAAAGCATGCATGCCAATAACCTATATATATTTTTAGCTGGGAAATTAAACGCATTCATGCCTTGTTGAGTTGTTGTACATGCACGAAGTAGCTAGAGCTTGAGCAAGGAACATGCATGCGCATGACACTTGTTATTAAGCTTAATAGTACTGATAAGCGGCTACCGCTCAAAGAAGGCAGTCTTGGGGAGCACGGCGTCCCTGACCTTGGTCAGCTGCTCCCGCCCCTTGCTCCTCCCCGGTCGCCGGCAATCCGGCGGCGGCGACGCCACGCCGCCCATCCGCTCCATCTTCCTCGCCAGCCACTCATGCGGAGGCAGCATCGTCTCGGCCCCTTCATCCTCCTCCTCGTCGTCTTCCTCGCTGTTGTTGCCGCCGCCTCGCCTCGCCTCGCTCGACCAGCTGCCAGCCGGAATGGCCACCGGCGCCGACGACCTTCCCCTGCTGCCTCTCACGCCGCCGCCACCTGCGGCAACGGACGACTCATCCTTGGACGACGCAACGACGACCTTCTTGCACTTGTTATTACGACCTCCTCTCGTAATCATCCTTGGTGGAGTAGTTGCCATGATCGCCGCCGCCGCCGCCGGATGGTTATCATCCTGCAGCACGTCCCACACATCTCCCTCGTCGAACTCCTCTTCCCGCGCTCCGGCCATAGACCTCCAACTCCAACACTATACTTGGAAGCTAGCTAGCTAGAGAAACAGAGAAGAAGCAGGGGATCGGAGAGCTAGCTGCTGTGTGGCTTGGCTTGGCAGCTGTGATGGGTCGGAGCCTCGGAGGTGGCAATAAGCACACTCGCGGCTTGCCACTGGGCTGGGCGGCACGTATACTTGTTGTCACAGGCGAGGGGACAGGGGCCCCGCGAACAGTGCAGTGGGCCAGTGCTGCAAGTAGTGCACTGGACTAACGGAGACCATATTACAGCTGCCACCCAGCGACCTGCAGACCCACCCACGGGCTGTTTCGTTTTTACCGTCGCCGTCGATCGTTTTGATGGATGCTTTTTTTTCGTTTTGGCATACTTCCTTCTGTTCTAAATTATTCATCGTTTTCGATTTTCATATCATAAGTTTGATTTGATTTATAGTAAATATATACTTCTCCATTTTAAATTATAGTTTATTTGACTTTCTCAACCCTGAATTTAATCACTCGTCTTATTCAATTTTTTATGCAAAATATAATTTCTTTTAGTGTGCTTTATTTATTTAATAAATAGTCGATATTTATATACATTTTTGAATAAGACGAGTGGTCAAACAATAGGTCAAAAAAGTCAAATGAATTATAAATTGAAACAGAGGAAATACAACATTTATATCTTTAAATAAATTTATTAAAAAATAAATTTAAAGATCCTAATAAATTTATTAAAAACTAGATTTAAAGATCTTTCCAGTGATACTAATTATATACCATAAATATTAATATATTTTTATATATATTTTATCAAAAAAATTTTACCCGACAAACGAAAACGATAGATATTCTAGTATGGAGGGAGTAACACCACCTTGTTCGTCCGCCTGAGTTTGATTCCACGTTCCAAACATTTAGCACGCCACGTGCGATCTGCAGCACGTATATAAACCGGTTTGGCCGGTTTGAGAAATCAGCTCAGGTCTCACTGCTTCATGATTGTTACGTACTCCCTCTGTCCTAAAATATCTATCTTTCTCACTTTTTGAGGAAAAAAAAATTAAATTATTTTTATATAAAAAATTATTAATAGTTATGATACATAATTGATATTATTAGATAGATTTTTTGATCTAATTTTTTAATAAAATTATTTGGAGACACAAATGTTACACGTATTTTATATAAATCTAGTCAAATTTGTGACACAAAAACCCTAAAATAATAGTTAATTTGGAACAGAGGGAGTAAGTGTCAAAAAGGATCCTTGCCACATTTTTTAGGTGAGAAGGTTTTACGGGTAAATCAACAAAGGATTTACTCCTTGCATTCCAAATTATAAGGCATTCTAAAAAATTTCGAAAGTCATAACATTTCAAGCTTGACCAAAATTATATAAACAATTATAAAGATTTATGACATCAAATAATCAAATAGACATATTATAAAAATATAATTATTGAAAAATCTAATAATATTTAGTTGACAACATAAATGTTATTATATTACCCTATAAATTTAATCAAAGTTAAAATTCTTTGACTTTCATTCCAAGATTCTTACAATGTCTTATAAATTGTCTTATAAATTGCGATTGAGGGAGTACATATCACGTCCACGAGAGGAAAGCCGTCAGGGTATGAGTTTCATGAGGTTACCCTAGGTTGGCCAACAAATCTAGAGCAGTCTCTCTTGTCGTGAACCCTCAATCTTATTCTGACGGCTAGAACAAACGGATTTGCCCAAAATGGCTCTAATCGGGCGATCAGGCCAAGGAATTCAAGCACTCACCCGTTTGACCCATATGCATATAGAGGCTTTCTTGTGAGTGCTACTTATAATTTTCCAGTTTCAGTTATATATTTGCTACAGTTTCAGTTATTCCTTTTAACTTTCCCCATATCTACACCATCTCTTCCAAGCATCATATATACCCTGTGTGCATGAACGAAATGTCCCCATTTTTTAAGATGAAAAGTGCTGCTGACAAGGTATTCCACACTATAAGTAGCAGTGAAAGTATTGCTCCTCCATCATCTGAATTTGATGAAACCCATCAGATCATACACGTACAGTTACACACACATATATCATGCATTTTCCTTTTGCATGAAGGGTCATCTAGTTCTTTCGTCCGGGGAGAGTAGGAATAGACATCAGATGCTACATAGGAGTACAGTACTATCGTTGCAGCAGCTAGTACTGTTGGAATTATATCTTCACCATTTAGGCCCAACGGCCTAACGGGCCCTAGGTCTGCGCCCTGATCGGGGGCGTCCAACCTTGTGGTTGGTGGGCCCCTGTCGCACAGCGCTATAAAGACAAAGTGGGGGCCGGGCCGCTAGGAACGAGACGTGACACGAGTCACGAGGTTGACCGAGCCGCCAGTCACCCCACCGACAGTCTAACCCTAATCCGATCTGAAGAGGGGCGCTGCTAGCGACGGGAAGCACCACTGACGCCGGCGAGCACCCGGATGGCCACGAACGCGACGACCGACGCGACACCGACGACCATGGCGGGCAGCGGATCCTCGAACCCCGGCGCTACCGCCACCGCCACTGCAACCGCCTCACGCTGACACCTTCGGTCTGCATACTACCTCTCTCTCTCTGTGCATAGCATACGAACTGCATCTATTCTATCTACCTACTCGAAACTCCACTGGATTTACCTCCTAGTCGATCCTATGAACCCTAACAATGGTATCAGACGCCTCCTACGGAGGGGATTCATTCGGATCTAGAGCCGCATCGGCTCAACAAAGAACGAAACCCTAACCCTAATCCATGAACTCAGAGGGTTAGAGAAAGAGAAAAGCACTATGCTACATCAGATCGGGATGAAAGAATACTCAAGAAACGAAACCACAACATCCCAATCAATATAAACCGAACGAAACCAAATCCTTACCCTAACCGTTCGATCTAGAGGTTAGGGAAGAGAAGTGAAAATGCAAATATGAATTCGAATCCAAAGACAGGGCCGCCGGGCATCCCAGCACAGAACCCAACCCCGAACCCGACCTTGGCGCCATGCGCAAGAACCAGCACCGCCACAGAGCCACTCGACGGCGGCGCGCTCAGTCGTGGGGCGAACGCGCGCGCCGGCGAGGGGAACCGCGGCGGCACCATCTTCGTCTCTGTCTCCGCAGGGAGGGGCCGAAAACCCCTGGCGGACAGACCGAGCACCACCGCCGAGCCACTTGGCGGCGGCGTGCTCAGCCGAGGGCGAGCACGCGCGCCGGCAAGGGGGTCCGCGGCAGCGCTGCTCCGACCGGCTGGCCTCAGTGCCCGCGCGCGCGCGAAAGGGAGAGCGGCTTCTCCCGGCCAGAACCGTCGGACCGCCGCCGCCGCTGCGCAGAGGAGAAAGGGGAGGGGCAAATGAAATTAGGGTTCGGGGGCCAGCAGTCGGCCGTTGGTTTTGATCCAGCGACAACCGCGCTGAGCAGTCGGATCTCCTCGCCCTAAATCCGACGGCCAAGGACGAATCCTCGCGGCTGGGCCACTTAGAGCCCAGGCGGGTAGGCGGTTTCCCGGCCCAGGCCCACGTTGCGGCCTGGGGGAGGCGGGAGCCCCGAGAACGGCCGGACTAGGCCGAAATGGCCTCTGGGCCACTTGTTTGGCACCAGTCCGAAAATGAACAACATATGTTTTTCATTATTTATTTTCCAGAAAAGGATGAACTATGAATTTGAATCTATTTGAATTGAAATTTGATGAATTATTCTCTGTACAAAATTTTATCCAACGATAATTTTTCGTTCAGAAAATAATATGAATTAATTCTTTCTGGAAAATAATATTATGAACTTTATTATTGTTTCCGCTGCGAAGAAATATTGAATTCCTCTCTTAATTAAATTTGAACCAACGGATAATTTAATTTTGAGCGAATTATGAATTCTCTGAAAATTTTGATTAAATTATAGTACTGTTATTTTCTGACCAACGTTGTTAATAACATTATTATAATGAAGAGCTATGCATTTATTTTACTTCTGCCCAACGGTGATGTATAATTTTTGCATAGAAGAATTGTATGTTTTAAATTTGACCAACGTTGAGTTAAGGCATGCAATTTTATGATGAATGTTTCTCACTTTTCTTTGGACAAATTTCAGGAGTTAAAGGAATGGTGAATATTAACAACATTCCTCCACTAAACGGTACCAACTATCGGTGTGGCGGGAGAAGTATGAGCTAGAACTTGCATTGGCAGAGATCGACCTTGCCATTACTTCACCGTGTCCTACTATTCCAGAGGAACCGAAGAAGAGAACTGATGAAACTGACGAATCATTTAACGCCCGAAAGCGTGACTTTGCTGAAGTCAGAATGAAATATGACATTGAACACATACGTTGGATTCAATCCAACAGAAAATACCTGTTGGTGGCGAAAGCCACCATTGAAGACCAAATCCGAGGGTCCATCCCAGAATGCATCACCGCCATTGACTACCTCGAAAGGGTAAAGAGTCAGTTTACTGGGTCTTCCAAGGCCACACCAAGCACCATGATACATAAACTTGTATCTGAAAAATAAAATGGTGGTGGTGTGCATCAGCACATATTGAAAATGAACACAATGGCAGCAAAATTAAAGACAATGGATTTGGGGATCAATCATAAGTTCCTCATTCACTTGGTCTTTCTTTCTCTGCCAAAAGAATTCAAAACTTTTGCTGTGAACTATAATATGTTGCCTGAAAACTGGGACATTGAAAAGCTTATTGCAATGTGTGTTCAGGAGGAAGAGAGACTTAAGTCCGCACAGGGTGAATCAGCTCATCTTGTGAAGGATAATAAAAGAAAGAATTATTACAAGAAACCACAGGGGAAACCCCAGTGGAATAAAACCTCTCCCTCCAAGCCACAAGAAAATGCAATTGAAAAGGGAAAAGAAAAGGACTCTCAAGATGAGGATTTCAGAAAATATGGCAATGCTGAAAAAGACCAGTGCAAGGAATGCTTCAAAAGAGGACATTACAAGAGAGATTGCCCAGTCTACCTGAAAAAATTTGAAAGGATCAAGATGCCCAAGAGGAGGGGTGAATTGGGCTTGTTTTAAATTTCTAAAGCAAATATAAAAACCTATCAAATGCCAATCACCCCCTAGTGCCTACCGTCCGTGTGTCCTAACTAGAAAGCAGTAGCAGTTCATAGGAAATAAAAACAACCTAAGCAATTCTAGTAGGAAATGTAAAAACAAGACGGAAAAGTAAAGAGCTAGGGAAAAGAAAATCTCATGGACGCAGCGATTTTTTCCCGAGGTATCGAGGTGTCGACACCCCCCTAGTCCTCGTTGGAGCACCTCGCAAGGTATCGCTCCCCCTCTACCCGCGCAAGGGTAGAGTGCTCTCTACGGGCTGATTCTTCGCCACTCCGGCTCGATGAATCGTCCACAACCGATCACAAGAGCTTGGAGAAGAGCCGCCAACAATCTCCCGGCGGTCACTTCCTCCGAACACCACCAAACCGTCTAGGTGCTGTCGAACACCAAGAGTAACAAGCACAAGACCTTCACTTGACCCACTCAAGGCTAGGAAGGTGGATGGATGCACACAAGTCACTCCTAATCACTCTAGAAGGGAAAAACAAGATGAACTCTCTCTAATCTCTCCCTCACTAGCCTCTTGGCTCTCCAAAAGATTTCTCAAGGTGTCACCAGCTAAAACAATGGCCAAGAGTTCCTCTAAGGACCAAGGGAGCAACTATAAATAGTCCCCACCTCTAAAACTAGCCGTTTTTTACTTTTTCTTCTCTCTGCGCAGCCACCGGACTAGTCCGGAGCTCACACCACCGGACCATGCACACTGGTCCGGAGCTCACTCTGATTTCAAACTCAGGCACCGTCGGACTACTCTGCTTGGTCCGACGCTCTGGTCCGACGCTCTGGTCCGGAGCCTCGGTGCTCTCTGAGTGAAATCCTTTCTCTCTTTTACACACCACCGGACCACTCTCCTTGGTCCGATGCCCTGGTTCGACGCTCTAGTCCGGAGCTAGGGTGCTCTCTGCATAAAATCAAACCCCTGTCAGGAGGCGTCGGACTAGTCGTCGGACACACCGTCGGACTAGTCCGGAGCCTTCTGTCTCTCTGAACCAAGCCACCGGACCACTCTTCTATGGTCCGGTGCTTACCAGACAGGTGGTCCGGAGCTCCTCGAGCTAGAAAACTGCCTAAGTCAGGGACCACCGGACCACTCTCCTTGGTCCGACGCCCACTTAGCAGAGTGGCCCGGAGCCTTTTTCTCCCTCTTTTTCAACCGTTTTCGCTGAGGTTTCTTAAGGGATTTTGCTCCTACCATATCTAGGGTTTATCAAGGGCTGAAAGCAAGGTCTCTAGGACTAGTTGTGACAAGTGTGCATATACCCACTTTCCTAAACTCTCCTAGGTCAAGCTACTAACCTCATACCCCTCTTTATAGTACGGTCAAAGGAAAAACAAAAGCTCTAGCTATACTTAGTGCCCTTCTCAACCTTATGGCACTAAGAACTAGCCTAGTCTTCGTCGTGTATCTCCATCCTTTGCAACCGAAACGATTTCCATCTTGGGGGCATGAATATCCATTAAGCCCATTCAAAATGCATCACTCATGACCTAACATAAATGACTTTGTCTCTGCAAAACACACGTTAGTCATAGTGATCTAGTATTGTCGTTAATCGCCTAAACACAAGGGTCCATGATTCTACAATCTCCCCCTTTTAGGTGATTGACGACAATACAAGCTCGAGTAGAGAATAATGAGTGAATTTTGATAAGAGAAGGCATGACTTTACATGAGATATGCATGGGTTAGTAATAAGAAAGACAAGAACATGCCTAACCATTCAAGCCATGACAAGCACAATAGATATGAAATGAGCATAGTACTTGATTTCAAAAAGGATATGCTATAGCCAAAAGATCAGAGATTAGCGTGGAAGCAATATAGCATAACCAAGCGACATGATATATATATAGGAATTTCCACACATGTCACACAACCATCAAGTCTCAACCATCACACATATCATACAATGCAATAAGACGGTAAACGTGATGCATGATGCAATAGAGTTTATACACAACAAAAGAACGAGTCCTACTAGCTCCCCCTAAAGCTAGCCCATCTACTCGACTCTCCCTCTCCCCCTTTGGCGTCGAAACACCTAAACTAAGCGTCTGGAGGTGGAGTGGAAGCAGCCGTGGACCGGTCAAGCACCCTGAAAGCTACCAGATATTCCTCATCATCTGAATCCTCCCCCTGAGTGTCGGTAGCTGGTAGTGAAGCGGTCTGGGGGTCGGAAGCTGACAGGTCTGCTGCGGTCAAAGACTCGGGAGCAGTAGCTGGAGAAGCAGTAGGAGCGGTAACCGGTGCTAGTGTCTCTGTGGGAGCCTCAGGAGCTGCTGTGACCGGTGGTGCCTCAGGCACTGACTCGTCTGGAGTCTGAAGAACCGGAGACTGCTGAGGCTGGACTGGAGTAGAGGTGACAACTGTGGCATCGGTAGCGAATGTAGCTGTCGGAGGGGTAGACACGGCTGGAGCCCGACTGTCGTGTGTAGCCTCGGAGGAAGCTACTGAGGAGCGGTGCTGATCGGCTGTCGGTGCTACAAGCTCGGCCTCAACCTCGGCTGCTATCTGAGGACCAGTGGGGGACGGCTGACCGGTAATGTCACTGAAGGACGCTGACAGATCTCTAGCAGTAGCACCCATCGTAGCGGTAAGAGGAGTGAAACCTGTAGTGAGAGGAGTGAACTGCTGAGTGGATCCAAAAGTATCCAACCACTGAGTCATCTGAGTCGCCGGTGACTGGAACGGGGTGGTCAATCCAGCACCCGGAAGTCCACTGGACTGTATGGCTGGGGTGGGAGTGACTGACAGACCGGTGAAACTCGTAGGGGCCACTGAGGGGCCAACTGAAGGTCCAACTAAGAACTGTGGCCCACCAAGCTGCCCAACTGACTGTGAGGGCTGAGACGTGCTCATTATCTGTATCTGTGGAGCTGTAGGGAACTCTAGAGGAGGAGCGCCAGTCCACTTCATCATGTGGGCCATAAAGGCCATGTTCTGCTGCTACAAGCTGCTGGGACTGTAACTGAAGGCGCTGAGACTCTAGCTGCATAGCGAGCATCTGTCGCTGCATCTCGAAGTGACGCTCCTCTGACTGTCGCTGCATCTCGTCCTGGCGCTACTGGACCTGTGTGACTGCAGTGACTAGAGAACTCTGCTGCTCATTCATTCTGTCAAGGAGCTTGAGCATCATCGTCTCGGTGGCAGAGGCAGAGCCGCCAGCCTCAGTGTCGTGAGCCCATGGGGGCATCTGTGGAACCGGCTGGAAATTGGCGTCTGAGCTGTCGGAAGTATCCTCAGGAGTCACATCAGCTCCAGTATCTAGACCATGGAGCTCCTGCTGCTCAACACCACGAATGGCCTCATCCTGAGCATCAACCTCTGCTCTATCAGCTGGTGTTGTCCTCTCTCTGATAAGACGGAGGACCCGGTTTCCAAACCGGCTATCAAAGGACCCCAGGACTCTGTAATCTGGGAAAGAAGTCGGCGACTGATCCAATAGAGCACAGAGTCTAGGGTGTGCTCCCTCAAGCTCAATAGCAATAATCGAAGAAATCCAGTGAGCGTAGGGAAACTGTCGTCGGGCCCTCATGCCATCTACTATCACATCCTCTATCTTTGACACTAGAAAATCTGCAATATCGAATGGTGTCTGAGATACCAGGGCCTGAAGAAGAAACTGCTGCATGTTGGTCAATCCTTCCTTGTACCCTGTGCGAGGTAGCAGAGTACGACGGAGCACCTCGTTCAACCTGTGAACTGTAGGTCTGAGCTCTGCTGGGCTACGCCTGGAGCCTTCTGAGAAGGGTGGCTTGAACAGAGGAGCCACCTCCTGCACCGATAAAGTACGACCTCCTCGAGCTCTGCGAGGCACTGAGGCTCCTCGGTAGCACTCATAGTGTAAGTCAAACTCACCACCCTCCTAACGGAAGCGAAAGATCTCTCTAAGTCTGGTCAAGTATAGCCTGTAGCTCTCGCCTCTGAAGGTGTACTGCACAAACTTGTGCTCCAGATCAACCCAAACTGAAGCATAGAACTCTCTGGCCCATCTTTCGATATAGTTACCAGAGCGCCCGAGTAAATCGGCGAGTCCCGGCTGGTAAGTCAAGAACGGCCTGATCTCCTCGCCTGCTAGCTCAACTATGCTCTCTAGGGAGCAAACCTTGTGTGGTCGTATCTGAATGCTAGTCAACTGAGCTGCTCGGTAGAAATCCTCCATGAGAGGTGTATGCCAACCTGGTGAGGCTCTGGGGTCTCTCTGATCCGGACACCACTTCTCTAGAGCAACAAATCTGAGTTTCTTCACTTGCTTTATTGTAAGATTCCTCAGATCGAGGTGAACTGAGGCTGAAGCTGCTGTGGGAGCCGCTGACTGAGGTGACTGAGCAGACTGGGAACGTGTGGAACGCCCCCCATGAACTAGGTGCCAACGGTGTCCCCAGAGCTTCAGTGACAAGCTCTGGCTCCTGGGGAGTGTCCTCAGTGTGTGACCCAGCTGGAGGTGAAGTGGGAAGATCCCGCGGAGGGGTGCCGAGTCTCACGGTACCTCGGCGACCGCCTCGCTTTGCGCGGTCCGCTGCATCGGCCACTGCCTCGGCTTTCTCAGCCTCTGTGAGCTTGCGCTTCTTCTTCTTCACTTTCTCAACCACTGGCTTCTTGCCCTTATCTCTGGAAGGACGTGGAGGAGGAGGAGCATCACCACCGGACCCAGCTGCGTGAGCATGAGTACTGTGAGTCATACTGATCAAGCAAAGAACCACTGCTCACTGTCAATCACAAGATCAACTGTCAACTGTCAGAACCACTGATCAAAGAAAGTACCACTGCCCTCTCGAAGAATCAACTGTCAACTGATCAAGCAGAGCACAACTGACAGAGAGGCCTCCAAGCCACTGGACTGAACCTCTGAGGCTTTGCCTCAATCTTTACTCGCGAGCTTTGCCCCGAGTTTAACTGCCACAGACTGTTGCGGGATAGAATAGACAGGGTATACATACGCATATATAACATCTAGAGATAAGAAACCGTATAGAAGCAAGCATCTAGATAAGTGATAGAATGAAATCTGACATGATACCTGAGGTAAGAAAGCGTAGCTATTAAGAGCAATGTCAAGTACCAAGGCACTCTCCGAACGAGATATACCAGCTGCGAATTACAATTGGCAATTGAATTTAGTGAATTGGATTGAATGCGGATAAAGGATTTTCAAGGAATGATCCTAGGTCATGACTCAATCTCGACTCGACGAAACGTGAAATCGAAAGTGATTGCCATACCCTAGTGAGACGTAGCGGAGTCGACGATGATAGGAAATCGGTCGAGGACGAACGCGTCGAAGACGATGACGATGAGACGAGTTCATTTGAGGACGAATGCGTCGAAATCTCTCCTAGGGTTAGGGCAAACTCTAACTGGGGGGTAGCTCTGTAGTGGCAAAGAAGAGTGGGGTGAAACCCTTCCTTGGCACAGGCACTGGCTGGGAAAAGCTAGGGCGCCGGCGAGGGAGGGTCCCGGCGGTGAGGTCTGAGGGCAGCGGTGGACGGCAGAGCAGCGGCGATGGTGAACTGGTGGTGCAGGGCGGTGGTGAGCGGTGGTGCGGCGAGGTGGAAGGCGGCGGAGCTGAGGAGGAGAGCTCACCGATGGCGAGATTGGCGCAGGGAGCTAGCGGCAATGGCAGCGGCGGAGCAGGGCGGTGACGGCGTACGAACGGAAACAGAGAAACTGCCGAAACAGAGTCGTTCGCGAGGGGGATATCGCAAATTTTCGAAGCATCGACCACTCCGCTTGGTCCGGAGGCTGGTCCGACGGGTAGTCCGACGATACCAAAGAAGAGAATGCAGAGAGCAACCGACCACCGGACTAGTGCGTCGGACGACTCATCGGACTGGTCCGATGGAGCACCGGACTGGTCCGACGGTGAACAGAACGAAATGACAGAGGCACTGGACAACTTGTCATTGGTCCGGTGCAGCGTCGGACACTGGTCCGATGGATTTTTGGACTGGAAAGAATTTATGCAGTGAGGGTCGAGGCGTCGGACCACTGCGTCGGACCAATGCAGAGTGGTCCGGAGGGTGGTCCGGTGCTTAATATTGCTCTGAATTTTCCTATTTTTCTCTCCAATCTTTTCTCTTAGCCAAGTACCAACACAAAAGAGCAAAGAGGAACACTTGTTGGACTTAACATAAGAACCATCTCTCAAACCCTCAATTTAAGAAGTAGTTTGCCATAGGCTAGGATTAGTTTTCATAAGAAAATAGTTCAATAAAACTCCAAGGGTCACCTTAGGGGCACAAGAGGGGTATTAGCTGAAGCTAGAGCGTTGAATTGCTCCCCCTAAGTGTTGAACCTAATGATGACCAAGAAACTTAACCGAAAAGAAACGAAGAAGCAACACTTATGCATATGCAATGCAAAACGGAATTTGAATCTAGGTTGCTTGCAAGTTTAAACCGCGGTTAAGCTTTGTCACAACGCTTGAAGGGTGGTTATCTTAACCGCGTTAGCCAAGCCTATGTGCATTACCAAATTAAACAGGTTATATTACATATGAATGCATGAATCACACAAGCTCATCTTTTAGTGAAGTTAGAGTGATCAAGCACATTCAACTTGCTTCTCAACCTACAAAAGATTGTTTCATCGAGTGGTTTAGTAAAGATATCCGCCAATTGATCTTCGCTCTTAACTCCAACTAGTGTGATGTCTTTCCTAGCCACATGATCTCTAAGAAAGTGATGGCGAATATCAATGTGCTTGGTGCGAGAGTGTTGAACCGGGTTGTTAGCAAGCTTTACGGCGCTTTCATTATCACACAAAAGTGGAACTTCTTTTAAAAACACGCCGTAATCAAAGAGTGTTTGGGTCATGTATAAGATTTGTGCACAACTTGCTCCCATGGCAATGTATTCCGCTTCGGCGGTTGACAATGCCACACTGTTTTGCTTCTTTGAGGACCAAGAAACAAGTGATCTTCCTAGCATGTGGCACCCGCCGGAGGTACTCTTCCTATCAACCTTACACCCGGCATAATCCGAATCGGAATAGCCAACTAGTTGGAAGGGAGCTCCTTTGGGATACCAAAGACCCATGCTAGGGGTGTGCCTTAAGTACCTAAGGATTCTTTTAGCCGCACAAAGATGCGACTCCTTAGGGTTTGCTTGAAACCTAGCACACATACACACACTAAACATGATATCCGGCCTAGAAGCGGTGAGGTAAAGTAAACTACCGATCATAGAACGATAGAGAGTTTGGTCAATCGTTTACCTCCCTCATCGAGATCGAGATGCCCATTAGTTGGCATTGGGGTCTTGATTGGCTTGCAATCCTCCATCTTGAACTTCTTAAGTAGATCATAAGTGTACTTTTCTTGAGAGATGAAGGTCCCTTCTCTCATTTGCTTCACTTGAAAGCCGAGGAAGAAGGTTAGCTCGCCAATCATTGACATCTCGAACTCCTTGGACATCAAGTCACCAAATTCCTTGCAATGGTCTTGGTTTGTTGACCCAAATATAATGTCATCGACATATACTTGGCAAACAAAGATCTCTCCATTAAGCTTCTTGGTGAATAGTGTAGTGTCGACGATCCCGATCTTGAAGCCCTTCTTGATTAGGAAGTCCCTTAGCCTCTCATACCAAGCTCTTGGAGCTTGCTTCAATCCGTAGAGTGCCTTGGACAACCTATACACATGATTAGGCAAGTTTGGATCTTCAAACCCGGGAGGTTGTGAGACATAAAGAAGTTCATTAATGAAACCATTTAAGAAAGCGCTCTTCACATCCATTTGAAAAAGTTTCATTTTGTGATATGAAGCATACGCCAAAAGGATACGAATGGCTTTAAGTCTTGCAACCAAAGCAAAGGTCTCTCCAAAATCAAGTCCTTCTACTTGCGAGAACCCCTTTGCCACCAATCTTGCTTTGTTCCTCACAACCACGCCTTGATCATCTTGCTTGTTCCTAAACATCCACTTGGTGCCAATGATTCTTGCATCCTTTGGCTTCTCTTCAAGTGTCCACACTTGGTTCCGGGTGAAGTTATTGAGTTCTTCATGCATGGCATTCACCCAATCCGGATCCGCAAGTGCTTCTTCTACACTAGTAGGCTCAACAAAGGAAACAAACGAGTGATGTTCAACATAAGATGCAAGTCTAGAGCGAGTCATTACTCCCTTTGATGGACTCCCTATGATTTGATCATGGGGGTAAGCTTGAAGGATGGATGTTGATTTTCTATTTGTTTCTTGAGGAGGAGGATGTGGTGCTTCAACATTGCTTGCTTCGGCCTCAGCTTGATCTTGAGGAATGTGAGTGTCTTCTTGAGCTTCCCTCACTTGATCTCCTTCATCAACTTGAGGCGTGTGAGGTGGAGAAGGATCTTGATTTGCTTCATCTTCAACTTCTTCCACCTCTTGCGGGTTGATAGCACCAATTGGCATATTCTTCGTGGCCTCCCTCAAGGGTTCATCACCTACATCAATATCCTCAAGCGCTCCTTGGGAGCCATTAGTTTCATCAAACTCCAAGTCATACGTTTCTTCAACTAAGCCGGTGGCTTTGTTAAATACACGGTATGCCTTGGATTTAAGTGAATAACCAACAAGGAAACCAAGGTCACACCGCCGTTGGAATTTACCCAAGTGTTGGCGCTTTTTGTAGATGTACTCCTTGCAACCAAACACCTGGAAGAATGAAATATCCGGCTTCTTCCCATTGACAAGCTCATAGGGGGTCTTCTTTAATAGCCTTTGGACGAAGAGACGGTTTGCCGCATAGCAAGCGGTGTTGATTGCCTCCGCCCAAAACTTCTCGGGAGTGTTGTACTCATCAAGCATAGACCTTGCTAGAGTTATGAGTGTCCGGTTCTTCCTCTCTACAACACCATTTTGTTGTGGAGTATATGTGGCGGACACCTCATGCTTGATCCCAACTTCATCACAATAGTCTTCAATCTTTGTGTTCACAAATTCGGTGCCATTATCACTTCTAATCTTCTTGATCTTCACATCAAATTCATTTTGAGCTCTTGTATTAAACTTCTTGAAGATGCCTTGTGTCTCTCCCTTGTCTTGAAGAAAGAACACCCAAGTGTACTGAGAGTAGTCATCCACTACCACCAAGCAATAGAGATTTCCTCCAAGACTAGCATAGGTGGTAGGGCCAAATAGATCCATGTGTAGCAACTCTAGGACTCTTGAGGTTGACATGAAAGCTTTGGTTGGATGAGTGTTTGCCACTTGCTTGTCGGCTTGACATGCACTACAAAGTTTGTCCTTCTCAAACACCACATCCTTGATTCCTCTAACTATTTCCTTCTTGACTAGCTTCTTCAAGGTTGACATGCCCACATGAGCTAATCTTCTGTGCCAAAGCCAACCCAAAGAATTCTTGGATAATAGACACGCTTGCAAGTTTGCTTCATTGGAAGTGAAGTCCACTAAGTAGAGGTTGTTGTGCCGGAACCCTTTGAATATCATTGATGAATCTTCAATCTTGGTCACAATCACCTCATTTGGTGTGAAGAGACAATGAAACTCGAGATCACAAAGTTGACCAACCGATAGCAAGTTGAAGCTCAATGATTGTACTAGCAAGACATTTGAGATTGATTGATCTTGGGAGATAGCCACTTTGCCTAAGCCTTGAACTTTGCCCTTTGAATTATCCCCAAAAGTAATCTTGTCTTGATTTGCACAATCCTCATCAAGTGTGGTGAACATCCGAGGGTCGCCGGTCATGTGTTGAGTGCAACCACTATCAATTACCCAATGGATCCCACCGGTCTTGTAGTTCACCTACATACAAGCAACTTGGAGTTAAGCTTGTTGTTTGGGAACCCCCTTAGTGCGGGGCCCCATTGCCTTGTCAACCAACTCCTTAGCAACCCAAAGAACCCTAGGCTTGTTCTTCATTGGTGGTCCAAGAAACACTACACGTGGTCTACCCTTGGAATCTTTGTTGATGACATAGTGAGCATCATGAGCAAATGGCCTAGTGTGCTTGGGAAAGGTCTTGGGAAGTGGATTCTTGCATTGAAATGATAGATGACCAATTTGTCCATATCCAAAACACCTCTTAGGCTTAGGCTTTGGCTTCTCTTGATTTTAGCCATTGTACTTGTTCTTGTAGTAGTTCTTGGCTTCAATCTTGACCTTGGCCTTCATCACTTGGTTCTCCTTGTACCCAATACCGGTCTTGTCACTCTTCATGACGGTGCTCATTAGAAGCTCACTTTGGAGATTATGGCCCTTGGTGAACTTTTCAAGGCCACTTGTAAGCTTGGTCTTGTCATTCTTGAGCTTGGCAATTTCTTCTCGAAGAGAGTTGATCAAGGTGATAGCATCTTTGTCTTCTTCTTGAGCCGGCTTGATGGTGAAGGGCTTGTTTGCCTTGAAGTTGATTAGCTCTTCCTTGAGCTTTGATTTCTCTTCACTCATCTTCACATAATCATCATACTTGTCGGCTTCTACAACTCTCTTGCCCTTGCACTTTGCACTTTGCTCAAGAGCCACATCATCAAGCTCGATATCACAAGAGGTAGCACTTGCACACTTAGCACACGGTTAGTAGCAACATGTGTAAGATCTTGAGTAAGTAATTCATTTGCTACCACTAGTGTGCCATGATCACTTTTCACTTGGTTGTAGTCATCTTTTAGCAAGTTAAACCTTGTGAGGAGCTCTTGGGATGACCTCTCAAGCTTATAATGTTTCTCACTGGCTTGCTTAAGAGAGGCTTTGAGCTCCCTAGTGCTAGATGTGAGAGAGTTAATCTCAAGCTTCAAATCATCATTAGCACTAGACAAGTTATCAAGCTTATCATGCAAGTTTTCCTTGATTTCAAGAAGTTTGTCATTTTTACTCTTGTACTTCCTTATGATGCTAGCATATTTGTTGCAAATTTTAATTAGCTCATCATAGGAAGGTGCTTCTTCATTATCACTATCATCACTAGAGAGGTCATCACCATCATCCTCTTTTTGTACCTTCTTGTCACCTTTAGCCATAATGCATAGGTGTGTAGAGGATGAGCCCGGCGATGAAGGAGGAGGTGACGGTGGAATAGAAGAACCAATCACCAAAGCGGCCACCTTCTCTTCTTCACTCTCATCATCGGAGGAGTCGCTTGAATCATCAATGTCGGTGAGCCAATCACCCACAATGTAAGCCTTGCCATCCTTCTTCTTCTTGTGGAAGTTGAAGTTCTTCTTTTTCTTGTATGACTTGTCTTGCTTCTTGTTATCATCACTTGAGTCATCATTGTCGCCCTTGTTCTTCTTGAAGTTCTTGAACTTGTTATTCTTGAACTTGTCTTTCTTCTCTTCGGACATGCATGGGCTAGATGACCAAGAGTGCCGCAATTGTAGCACTTCATTTGGGAGATTGGCTTCCTTGAAGAGCTTGTGAAGAATTTCTTCTTCTTTGAGTCAAACTTGACTCCATTCTTGTTTAGCCTCTTCAACATCTTGGCGGTCTTCTTCACCATGAGAGCGATGTTGTCTTCATCATCATCATCACTTGTACTCTCAACGACATATTGAATCTTGCACTTCTCCTTGGAAGATGACTTGAGAGCCAAGTCCTTCTTTTCCTCCTTCTCTTTCTTCTTGGAGGATGATGAAGTTCCATCATTGATCTTCATGTACATCTCATGAGCATTGATCTTGCCCAACACTTGCGTTGGTGTAGTTGCGGAGAGATCGCCTTGATGAAGAACCGTGACAATGTGGCTATACTTGTCTATTGGAAGGACACAAAGTATCTTGCGCACCACATCGGCCGGTGTCATTTGAGAGAGTCCAAGGCCATTCAACTCCTCTACAAGCACATTCAAGCGAGAATATATTTCATTATCATTTTCATGAGATAGCATGGTGAAAGCATTTAACTTAGCAATGATAAGGTGATAGCGCTCTTCTCTTTCACATTTAGTGCCCTCGTGTAGAGCACAAATGTTTGTCCAAATATCATGCGCGGTTTTGCAATTCCGCACACGGTTGAACACATCCTTGCAAATGCCACGGAAAAGAATATTCTTTGCCTTGGCATTGTTCTTCTCAAAGTATGGGTCCTCGGCGAACACCGATCCACCTTGGGTGGCGGCTTTGTGAACGCCGATGTCCACGACCTCAAGGTAGGCCTCCATCCGCACTTTCCAATACGGAAAGTCATCCCCATCGAACATGGGTGGCGGTCCATCCCCATGGGACATCTTGCTCTAGGCGGTGAAGCCTAATTTAGAGCAACAAGGCTCCGATACCAATTGAAAGGATCAAGATGCCCAAGAGGGGGGGGGGGGTGAATTGGGCTTGTTTTAAATTTCTAAAGCAAATATAAAAACCTATCAAATGCCAATCACCCCCTAGTGCCTACCGTCCGTTTGTCCTAACTAGAAAGCAGTAGCAGTTCATAGGAAATAAAAACAACCTAAGCAATTCTAGTAGGAAATGTAAAAACAAGACGGAAAAGTAAAGAGCTAGGGAAAAGAAAATCTCATGGACGCAGCGATTTTTTCCCGAGGTATCGAGGTGTCGACACACCCCCCTAGTCCTCGTTGGAGCACCTCGCAAGGTATCGCTCCCCCTCTACCCGCGCAAGGGTAGAGTGCTCTCTACGGGCTGATTCTTCGCCACTCCGGCTCGGTGAATCGCCCACAACCGATCACAAGAGCTTGGAGAAGAGCCGCCAACAATCTCCCGGCGGTCACTTCCTCCGAACACCACCAAACCGTCTAGGTGCTGTCGAACACCAAGAGTAACAAGCACAAGACCTTCACTTGACCCACTCAAGGCTAGGAAGGTGGATGGATGCACACAAGTCACTCCTAATCACTCTAGGAGGGAAGAACAAGATGAACTCTCTCTAATCTCTCCCTCACTAGCCTCTTGGCTCTCCAAAAGATTTCTCAAGGTGTCACCAGCTGAAACAATGGCCAAGAGTTCCTCTAAGGACCAAGGGGGCAACTATAAATAGTCCCCACCTCTAAAACTAGCCGTTTTTACTTTTTCTTCTCTCTGCGTAGCCACCGGACTAGTCCGGAGCTCACACCACCGGACCATGCACACTGGTCCGGAGCTCACTCTGATTTCAAACTCAGGCACCGTTGGACTACTCTGCTTGGTCCGACGCTTTGGTCCGACGCTCTGGTCCGGAGCCTCGGTGCTCTCTGAGTGAAATCCTTTCTCTCTTTTACACACCACCGGACCACTCTCCTTGGTCCGGTGCCCTGGTCCGACGCTCTAGTCCGGAGCCAGGGTGCTCTCTGCATAAATTCAAACCCCTGTCAGGAGGCGTCGGACAAGTCGTCGGACACACCGTCGGACTAGTCCGGAGCCTTCTGTCTCTCTAAACCAAGCCACCGGACCACTCTCCTATGGTCCAGTGCTTACCAGACAGGTGGTCCGGAGCTCCTCGAGCTGGAAAACTGCCTAAGTCAGGGACCACCGGACCACTCTCCTTGGTCCGACGCCCACTTAGCAGAGTGGTCCGGAGCCTCTTTCTCCCTCTTTTTCAACCGTTTTCGCTGAGGTTTCTTAAGGGATTTTGCTCCTACCATATCTAGGGTTTATCAAGGGCTGAAAGCAAGGTCTCTAGGACTAGTTGTGACAAGTGTGCATATACCCACTTTCCTAAACTCTCCTAGGTCAAGCTACTAACCTCATACCCCTCTTTATAGTACGGTCAAAGGAAAAACAAAAGCCCTAGCTATACTTAGTGTCCTTCTCAACCTTATGGCACTAAGAACTAGCCTAGTCTTCGTCGTGTATCTCCATCCTTTGCAACCGAAACGATTTCCATCTTGGGGGCATGAATATCCATTAAGCCCATTCAAAATGCATCACTCATGACCTAACATAAATGACTTTGTCTCTGCAAAACACACGTTAGTCATAGTGATCTAGTATTGTCGTTAATCGCCTAAACACAAGGGTCCATGATTCTACAAAGTTATTAAAGAAAGGTGATGATACTATCACATTTGTAGATGAATCCCTGTTTTTATGTTATTCGAACACCTCTTGGTGGATTGATTCAGGTGCAACAATTCAAATTTCGAATTCTTTACAGGGTTAAGTGAGAGGAGAACCCTGCAAAGAGGAGAAAGAACGATTAAAGTTGCGAATGGAGTACAAGCTGGAGTTGACGCCATTGGCGATCTAGTTTTAGAATTAAAAGATGGCTTTGTACTTAAGCTTAGAAATGTACTCTATGTTCCCTCTTTGCGTAGGAATTTAATAAGTGTTTCGAAACTCGATGATGATGGATTTGGCTGTCATTTTGGTAATGGCAGATGTGAAATATTTGATAATAATGATAAGTGTGTTGGTCTTGCCTTCCGACAAGACAAACTTTATTTATTATCTCTTGCTGAGAGTGTGAATCATGAATGTGATGTTGTGAATGTCTCCCAATCTACAAATGAGAACAAGAAGCGGAAGAGAAATGAAAGCGTCTCTTCGAAACTATGGCATTGTCGTTTGGGCCATATTTCGAGGGGGAGAATAGAACGCTTAGTGAAACAATCGATTCTTCCGCACTTAGAATTCTCCGATTTAGAACAATGTGTTGATTGCATCAAAGGAAAATATGTTAAGAAAATAAAGAAAGATGTTAAACGAAGCACGAGAGTATTAGAAATAATCCACACGGACATTTGCGGTCCATTCCCAATAAAAAGCGTGGATGGTTATGATTCGTTCATAACATTCACGGATGATTACTCTCGTTATGGCTATATTTATCCAATTAAAGAAAGAACAGAAGCATTGGATAAATTTAAGATATTTAAAGCCGAAATTGAAAATCAACACAACTTGAAAATAAAGATAGTTCGATCAGACCGTGGTAGAGAGTATTATGGGCGACACACCCCGTATGGCAAAATTCCAGGTCCCTTTGCAAGGTTCCTACAGGAAAATGACATAGTCGCTCAATACTCCACACCGGGGGAGCCTCAGCAGAATGGAGTGGCTGAAAGAAAAAACCGTACCTTAATGGATATGGTGAGAAGCATGATGAGTTACTCCACACTACCGGTTGGTTTATGGATGGAGGCACTGAAAACCGCCATTCATATACTTAATCGAGTATCAAGTAAGTCGGTGCAGAAAACACCATATGAATTATGGACAGGAAGAGAACCTTCACTTAAGCACTTACGTGTGTAGGGCTGTCCAGCTGAGGCAAAGGTTTTTAACCCAAATATTGGAAAATTAGACTCCAAGACTGTCAGCTGCCATTTCATTGGCTATCCAGAAAGATCGAAAGGATGTCGATTCTATTGTCTTGATAGATACACGAAATTTGTTGAAACAAGACATGCTGTGTTCTTGGAGGATGACATGATCAGGGAGAACAAGGTAACACGTGAAATTAGACTTGAGGAGAAGCGGGTACATGTACCTACTCCGATGGTTGAAGGACCATTCTTTACGTTACCTGCTACCGATGTTGCACCAGCAGTACAGGACACTATGGTGACAACGCCTGTTGTGAGTTCTCCCATAGCGACAACAAATGAACAAGAGGAACCTGTAGAACCAAATGTCGCTTATGAGGAAGAACAACAACCGCCCATAGTGGACCAAGTGCCAGAGGCCCCTAGAAGGTCTCAAAGAATTAGAAGGTCAGCTATTCCAGATGATTATGAAATTTATGAAACTGAAGAATTCCATATGGAGGATGACCCTATAACTTTTGAAGAAGCCATAAGAAGCGAATTCTCATCGAAGTGGCTTCATGCCATGGAAGATGAGATGAAATCTATGAATACCAACAAGGTTTGAGTTCTAGAAAATATTCCTAAAGGAGCTAAGAAAGTAGGCTCCAAATGGGTCTATAAGACGAAATATGACTCCCAAGGGAATATTGAAAGACACAAAGCGCGACTTGTGGCTAAGGGTTTTACCCAAAGAGAAGGGATTGATTACAATAAAACCTTTTCCCCGGTTTCTTGTAAAGATTCTTTCAGAATTATTATGGCACTTGTGACTCACTATGATCTAGAATTACATCAGATGGATGTAAAGACCGCATTCCTGAATGGGGATTTGGATGAAAATGTCTATATGACACAACCGAAAGGTTTTGTCGTAAAAGGAAAAGAAAATATGGGATGTCGTCTGAAAAGATCCATTTATGGTTTGAAACAAGCTTCGAGACAGTGGTACTTGAAGTTTGATAAAACTATAAAAGGTTTTGGGTTTAAAGAAAATGTCAGGGACAATTGTGTCTATGTGAAATTTAAAAATAAGAAATACATATTCCTGATCCTATATGTGGATGATATATTACTTGCTAGTAGTGATGTCAATCTGCTATCGAAAACGAAGAAATTCTTGTCCTCGAACTTTCATATGAAAGATCTCGATGAAGCTTCGTTTGTCTTGGGAATTGAGATTCATCGAGATAGAAGAAAAGGGGTATTGGGATTGTCGCAGAAGGCATACATAGAAAAAGTTTTGAAGAAATTTAGTATGCATGCGTGTAGTCCATCTCCTGCTCCGATTATCAAGGGCGATAAATATGGGGAACATCAGTGTCCCAAGAACCAATATGAAATCGATCAAATGAAAGAGGTACCGTATGCTTCGGCAATTGGAAGTTTGCAATATACTCAAACGTGTACGCGTCCTGACATAGCTTTTGTTATCGGGTTACTTGGCAGATATCAAAAGAATCCAGGAATTGAACATTGGAAATTAGTGAAGAAAGTCTTGTGTTATTTGCAAGGTACGAAAGGTCTTATGTTGACATATGAAAAATCTGATTCCCTGCACATAGAGGGTATTCAGATTCCGATTATGCTGGAGATGAAAGAAAATCCACATCAGGATATATCTTTACTCTCGCTAAAGGAGCGATATCATGGAAAAGTTCGAAACAAACAGTGACTATATCCTCGACAATGTACGCCGAGTTTGTAGCTTGTTATGAGGCCTCGGGGCAGGTAAATTGGTTGAATAAATTTGTACCCGGATTGAAAATAATTGAAAGTATAGAAAGACCAATGCGGTTGTATTGTGATAACAACCCTGCGGTAGAATATGCTCACAACAATAGGTCAAGTGGTGCTGCCAAACACATTGACATAAAGTACTATGTTGTGAAAGATAAACTTCGGGAACATATCATAAATCTTGAGCATATACGAACAGAAAAGATGCTAGCGGATCCGCTCACAAAAGGCCTTCCACCCAGTGTGTTCAGAGGACACATAGCCGACATGGGTTTAAGGGAGAGCCTATGATTCCCGAAGAATAAGAAGGACCTAGAATAATGAAAACTTTATTCCAAAATAGAAAGGCGTGTAGTAGCTGTGAGTCTAACGACAAGAATTGTTGTGACGATGAAGCATGCTCTATATGCTAATCTGCGATGAAATAGAATAATTGAAATACTGAACCAGAATGAAATTTGAAGAATCGAAAAGAATTATGTAAGATCGAGGGGAGAATGTTGGAATTAGATCTTCACCGTTTAGGCCCAACGGTCTAACGGACCCTAGGTCTGCGCCCTGATCGGGGGCGCCCAACCTTGTGGTTGGTGGGCCCCTGTCGCACAGCGCTATAAAGACAAGATGGGGGCCGTGGCGCTAGGAACGAGACGTGACACGAGTCACGAGGTTGACCGAGCCGCCAGTCACCCCACCGACAGTCTAACCCTAATCCAATCTGAAGAGGGGCGCTGCCAGCGACGGGAAGCACCACTGACGCCGGCGAGCACCCGGATGGCCACGGACGCGACAGCCGACGCGACACCGACGGCCATGGCGGGCAGCGGCTCCTCGAACCCCGGCGCTACCGCCACCGCCCACTACACCGCCTCACGCCGACACCTCCGATCTGCATACTACCTCTCTCTGTGTGCATAGCATACGAATTGCATCTATTCAATCTACCTACTCGAAACTCTACTGGATCTACCTCCTAGTCGATTCTATGAACCCTAACAAGTACTGCTCCATTCGCTAAAAGAAAAAAGCCACTACTATCACTGTTGGCTTTTTTTTTACGGTTTTCGAGGTGCACTCTGCCATGATTCCGAAGACGCCTTGGTGAAATTTACTGTTCTATCGTCTAGTGAGCTGTTAACATTGATGTTTTGAACGTTATCGTACGTTTCTCGTCTGATGCTTCAGCTTCACCTGCTGATGTTTATTCATGTAAATATGTCCGCATCATTCGTTTAACTTATCAACCATCGAAACAACGTTTTTCTCTCACAAGAAAACAACAACAACAAAAGAAAAACAATCACAACCGGCTTATCAACCACTAAAACGACCAAACGAACATGGTGGTCATTATTATTCATGAAACTTCTTTTCTCTGCTTTAATCTTCTATACTGTAAATGAAATTACTATTTTTTTTTGTCCTTTACCGACTTTGGCTTCTTTATCTACTGTAGCAATAAGCCTAAAGCCTTGTAAAACTCCACAAAATAAACGCTAACAGTACATGCCCAAACGAATATCAGCACACTCAGCGCACAAGTGGATGGATAAGGAAGGAAAGTGACAAGACAGGGATGCGGAGTCCGGCGATTTGGCGCCGGGCGGCAGGCAGGGAGATTCGCCTGCGTTTGCTTGTGATGCCGCCGCGCGCCGGGCAGCCCTGCCCCAGGGGCGAAGCCACGGCTTGCTGTTGGGGTCGGCTGACCCCGACAGATTCCAAAAATCAGAGAGATAATTACTGTTCATACTTATTATTTCTTTCTAATGACTCCAGCTTGCTTTAGCCTCCCCCAGTGATCTTCTACCCTGGCTTCGCCACTGCCCTGCCCTGCCTGCAGGAAGCCGACATGCCGGTCGAAATGTGATGCAAGTTAAGCCCGTGTGTATTCTTTTCTTCTTTTGATGAGATGATGAGAGGAGAGGAGGTTGTCTGGTCACTGTGAATGGCAATGGCAATGGCGCGCGCTACCGCTACGTGCCACGGACGATGATGGACGTGATCGATGGGAGCTCCGGCAGGCGGCAGTGGCAGTGGCAGTGGCAGGCCCAGCCAGAAGTGAGGTGATTTGAGATCCAACAGTGGCATTATCTGGTGCTCAGGGTACACGTGTAGGAGTACTACGAGTGCCACCTTTCCGTGCCAACTTCGTCAAGCAGGCTCTCGAGTCTCGAGTCTCGACTGCCCTGGCGGCCTGCTAGTGCTCGTTTGGTGTGGCCCCTCTGAAGTCTGAACTCTGATCTCTGTTTGGCCTATACAGTACCTGCCATATCACTGATCACTACTACGAGTAGCAAAGAGCTCCGTTTTCCCTCTCATGCTAGTACTACTCCCCGTACGTTAGTAGATCCGGAGCCAAAAGCCCGTGAGAGCAGAGAAATTCTGTTATGACTTATGAGCGGAAAACGAGTTGGTTAATAAAATGACATACTATGCACAGACAGCCACACTCAACAAACATCAGTCCTATTGCCATTACCATAAAAAGGATGTGAAAATACTAATTGTATATGCGGCTGCGGGGCTTAAAAGCTAGACTGTGATTGGTTGTTTTTTTACAGGTGTACCTTTGCATGTAAGTACTACACCGATAAATTTAATCTTTTAGTACAAATGAAGGACAAAAGTTGTACAGACAAATGACAAAAGCTACGAGCCCTATGGTGCATACATGTGTGTCCCACGTCAAAAAACAACCAATCAGGTGACAATATTACGTATCACGACCGTATATACAACTGACGATGCTTTATCCATCACTGCATTGGTTCGTTAAAGTCTTTCAAACTAGTGCAGTCTCGATCTTCTCTTCTGCTGCTAAGCTAGTGGTTTCCTCAAGACTGTAATAAGTATATAAAACAGTCCACGGCATGAGCTCCTAGCCTCCTAGCACCGTTCCTGCACGGCGAGCCGTCACCTTGAGGAACCAAAGTTTAGCTCGCCGTCGCAGTTGTCGCCACCAGTTGAGGGCTGAACTGATGAACAACCCAAGTTTAGCTCGGTCTCGGCGTTGGCTCTGAAATCGACTCTTGGAGGCGGGAGGTTGTCAAAGAGGCACTCCTTGATGTTCCCAACAACTCCCTTGTCGTAGGGATTGGGCGAGCTACGGTACCGCCCTTTGTACTTCTCATGGCTAGTCTGCACAAATTTAAACTCAGAGAAAGGGGACCTCCTTTGTTAGCTAGTACTCCCTCCGTCCCTAAATAGGTGTCGTCGTCAGTGTTCGTGCCACAAGTTTGATTTGATTTGTAGAAAATACGTGCAACATTTGTATCTCCAAGTAAATTTATTAAAAAACTATATTCAAAAATCTTTTCTAACGATACCAATTATGTAGTATAAATATTAATATTTTTTAATATATATTTAGTTAAAGAAGTATTTTGGGAACCGTAAACGACGGTTATTTAGGGACGGAGGGAGCATACTACATAGACTTGCTTTTCTATTGATTTTTACTCGAACACAATTCATGGTGGAAATCACATTATGGGCAGGTCAGAGGTTATTTGTACCTTGTTTGTTGGTTACAAGAAAGACATGGGAGGCTACAAGGCACGCTAGGACACAGACAGCCATGAAGCTGAGTGCTGCAAGAGCAAACGTTTCAGGCAAAGCTGTGACCAAATAACTGAAGACTTGAGCATCGGCGGCAGCGTCCAACTTGACTCCGATTCTTATCACCGAGCGAGAACGTGAGTATGAACGCGTAGAACGCTAGCGCCGAGCACAGCAGCAGCAAGTAGAACCTGTAGTTTCTCTGCACAGCCAATCCAAGGAATCAAACACCAAATAAAGCATTACACTCTCTGAACGAGGCCTTACAGTAAGTGGTTCAGTAGTTGGTGCGTGATGATACCATACCAGCCCTACGCACTGGCTTATCCAGGTGCAGTGTTGATCGAACTTGTCGACACAGTTGTCGCAGACGCCGCAGTGGTAGCTTCTGGGAGGCCGGTGGATCTTGCAGGTCCGGCAGAGCTTGAGCTGATTTCTGTCAGAACTACCTGTTCCATCTTCTAGTGATGAAGCAGGTGGTGAAAGTGCAGCCGGATTATTGTTTCTTGGTATGATTCCGGGGTCCCTTGTTGCGGCCATTGCGAAACTAGCAGTCACCTAGTAGTACGTGAACGAACAGACCAGTCAGTGCACTGCTGGTATCAGTTGTTTGCGGCGATCGAGATCGTGTATACTGACAGTTCCCAGCAGGACGAGGGAAGCCGCGGAGACGAGAGCCGGGGCGAGTGTGCGCGCGTGTGTTCGTAGGGCAAGTGTACGCACGTGTTGAGTATCTGTGTTGTATTATGTACTTAAAAAAAAAAGTGATGGACGGACACCGGCAGCGTAGGAAGTTGCGGGAGACAACCGCGCCAGACAGCCAGAGACGACGGCAACGCAAGGGAGCAGTTACAAGTTTGACTTGGTCCAGGCTCGTTCACTCGTTTGGCCCATGGAATGGAATCCATACATGGGCTGAAAATGGGTTTAGTTGGGCATACGATGCATCAAATGAGGTAATGTGATCTGTACAGTTGCTTCCCTTCAAAAAGAAAAACAAAATTGTACAGTTATTCCCCTTTAAAAAATGTGATCGGTAAGGGACCCTATTTCTTTTTTTGTTTGCAATAGCCCTCCTTTTTTTTCAAATATTCACACTTACACCTTTCTTTTTTAAAAGAGAATTACTTCAGCTTTTACGAAAGCATAGAGTTTGATACACGACTAGGGACACCCGTTGAACAAGGTAGCCAAGAACATTTACACCTTTCGGCGTAGTAAATCTAACCTTTGACCTTTTTCTCGGCGATGTGATCTACGACGCTGAGGTCGCCGGTTAGGAATTGCGTGGCTGGCGACGTGGCAGAGCTCGGCGCAGAGAAAAGGGTCCAAAATGCGCTGAGCTCGGCGCCATGCACAACGACAGCGAGAAAATGTCAAAAGTCGGGTTTTAACACTGAATTTTTGACAGAGAAATGACTAAATTGTAAAAAAAAATTGGTACAGTGCATGGCCTTAGACAGAAAAGACAGTTTGTTTGTTGCCGCCGATTATGCGCCTTAGGCTCCGATTGAGAGAGCTCCAGCTCCAGTTTCTTCGTTGAAAATTACTCCCACCCAGCTAAACGTCTAAAATACCAACTGATTTAGGTGAGTATAAGCAGAAAATCACTTCTCAATTTATACTATGAGGTAGGAGCTAAAAAACTTTGTTTCACACTGTTTCTGATGGGGATTAGTAAAGAATCAATTCTCATCATCTCTTCACTTCGCTCCCTCGTAGAAATTCAGAGCATGTTTAGTTCCTCATGAATTGGCTCTTCATTTTGCAAAATGGAACTAAACACCACCCAAAATAGTTGGCAAAAAGTGATCGATCCATTCTTCATTTTGGACTAAGAAACTAAAATAAACCAAACTTTGTGCACAATCTCCATCATTGAAACCAAAGGAATCTTAGGATTCGAGGAACAGATCCGAAAAATTAGGACCCGCTCCCTTATAAGAATTGAAAAAATCACTCCATCAAATAATAATCAAGAATTAGCGTGCGGACCTATCGTAAACGAGGCCTCAGAAACAGACTGACTCCGGCTCTGGTTTGGAGAACTTCCTCCACTCTATAAACCTTCCCCCGCCTCTTCTCCCGTCCCGTCACGTCACGTCCAAGTTCAGAAATCACACCTGCATTCTCCGTGCGCTGCTTACACGCCGCCGTTCTTGAGCCCTAATCGCTCTATACTCCACTTCCTGATCGATCCGCGGCCGGCCGTCATATGTCCACTATGACGGTGCCGTCCGCCGGCGCCGGCGCCATGGAGATCAGCCGGAACCGGAGCAGGGCACCCCTGGCGCCGACAGGAGGAGTCGTCGCCAAGAAGCCCTCACCGCCGGCGCCACCCTCCAAGTCCACCACCACTAAGCCCTCATCTCCGGCTAAGATCGGAAAGGGAGCGCAGGTGCGCGTGCGCACGCGGGTCGGGACGGTGTGCACGGGGCAGCGCCTCGTGCTCTGGCTCCGCGCCGTCGTCGAGAGCGCCGCGGACGAGGACGCCGACGGCTGCCTCCGCGTCGCCTACGCCTACACCAACGGCAAGTTCCCACGCGTCGCGCGCGTCTCCCCGAACGACGTCAAGCTTCACGTCGTCGTCCCGCCGCCCGCCGACGCCAGCGGCGGCGGCACTGCTGCGTTGTCCTCTACCGGATCTTTCACGGCCGGCGCAAGCGATCACTCTGCGCGCACTTCGGCGTCATTATTGTCACAGCAGGATAAGGCTGCGCCACCACCTCTACCTCCACGGCCGACCGTCGCCGGGAAGAAGCTGTCGTTGCTGAAGAAGCTGGAGAAGGAGATGCTGATGAGCAGCTCCAAAGCTATCATGGGCTGCTTGTAGCTAGCCTTTTGTAGGGATCGGATATAATATTATTAGGCCCTGCGTTTTGTTTCTTTGTGATCATCATTGACATGTACGATTAACCTGGACAAGCCTTTTGCAGATGTAAAAATGCATTTTGATCGATTGATTAATTTGTCCTACTTATCTATTGATATCAATGCATATATAGTTCATGATAAAGAACATGCTGGACCAGTTGATCAATTGTGTTAATGACACTTGGTGAACTACTGTAGATAAGATCTGTTTAACAAATATTATAACAAGCATTGCAATTTTTCCCACTTGTACTCCATGCATACTGCTGCGCATTAATGCCAGTGGGAATTTTTTTTTATCGTGTGCTTCGGTTCCCAGATGCAAATATAAGAGAACATGGTCACAAGGCATAACTAAACCTGCTGAAGTTGCGCAAAATAATTTCTCCAGCAATGTTTATGCCCAGGCCGTGTCGATGGACGACCGTTGGAGCGCGACCAAGCTGCTTTGGCAGATCAAGCGTCACTCCTCGGTCCTCGCCAGGGGAGACGCCAATCAAAGCTGCTTTGGCCAACTACTTGCACACTCTGAAGGCGAGTTTGTTGTCTGGCTAATGTTGCATTGGTTATTCACCATTGGTTGGTTTAGCCAATGGTGGCGGTGTAGCCAATTCCCTGGTGTTTCGATAACACTGGGTGAATTTGTTCTGGCCAAACAAGTTTGCATTTGTTGCCAGCGCGCATTGCTGCCGGCTCAGAAGTGGTGTGGCCAAACAAGTGTGTGGTGAGTTTGACGTCAGCCATAAAACATCTCGCCTTCAGAGTGAAGTGTCATACAATAATCCTATTCCGGTAAACTAAACATGCAAAATTGGCAAAGCAATGCTATGACTGTATCACATTTTGGGCATGTTTGAATCCTCTTGGCAAATTGGTAAAAGAGTAAAACAATTGCTACTTTTTGGCAAATGAATCCAAACATGCAAGACAAAAAATGACAAAAGAGCAAAAAATTGTCATTTATCATTTGTCACTTTGGAGTGGCAAATCAAGGCAAATAGAAAATCCTTCCACTCATACCCCTCCCTCCTATACATGACATGTGAATAAGAGTGCAATTATTAGGGGTATAATTGTCTTTATATGTGTCATTTGACATTTGACATTTATCAAGAGATCCAAACACTAGAAATTGATAAAAGATTTGTCATTTGCCATTTGCCAAAAAAAATCCAAACATGCCCTTCTTCTTTCAGCATTTCTTACCAACCAAAATTTCAAAAATACCATCACAACAGTAAGCAAAAAAAAATCATTGTCACATCTCAGAATAAGGCGTTGGCAACCTAGGTTTTGCATGACACTACATTCTGAGAACAAACAAACAATCAGAAATTCAGAGTTCAAACGAACTCGCAGTAACATCTCCAATCCTTCTCCCTTCTCTAATCTCTCTTGAATCGACCCAAGCAGCAGCTACCTGCTTCCTTCACCACTGAACCAAAGCAACAGCTCCAACCTCCAATCTCTCTCAATCTACAATTCTGCACCCTTTCTGTTTCCCCGATTCAGTGTTGGCTGTCGAGCAAACAGAGTTCCAGGCTGCTGTCATATGTGGGCAGTCGGAGGTGATCAGCTCACCAGAAGCGGCTGCAACGCGGTCATTCGCGTCGGCCGGTCCACATTCTAGCTCCAGCAGCGGGCACTGGTAGAAACGCCTGGCCCTGGCCGTTGCCGACCCGAACCCTCTGGTGGAGCCCGTGCCATCAGTAATCAGTAATTTATCATGTACTGACCAGCACCGCTTCCAAAAAAAAAACAAATAACGTTCGATTTTCCTAGAATCTGTGCATTCATCATCTTTTCGTCGGCCAGGATTACACTATCTATTACATCATATAAACTGATACGCATAAATCAGATGAGAAACCATACCCAAAAAAATATAGGTCAGCCGTCAGTGTCACTTCGGATCGACACACGTCTAGGTTGCCTGGCGCGCCGGCCGCCAGCTCCTCCACTACCAGGGTCCCAGCTGCTTTGCTTGCTTTCCATGTTCAGCGACTCAGCTGGTCAACTCATGCTGAACCCATGCAGGAAACTCACACCCAGAGCTGATGAGGCCTTTAGCACAAGCAAATCAATCCCTACATCAGTACCGTATGCAACTGGATTCTGGATCTGTAGAATGATCACCTACTAACACTACCTCCTACCTTACAATTTACAAGCCTAAAATTGCCTGTCTGAGTGACATTAATGGAAAGCCATTGCTATCTGGATAAGGGACTGCACTGCAACATCCAGAATAACCGCTTCCCTAACGATCAGAAGAAAGAGCCCCTGAACCAACCAAACATGAAGTGCTGCCAGGCCTACATAAATGCGTCGACAGAGCTCAAAGCGGAGTTGATAGTCACAATCCCTGGATAAGGTTTTCCAATGACATATAGAGGAACCTGGACCTGGAAATTGAGAGTAACAAAACTTCAGTGCATAACTGCGGGCATGGGCTGGTATCATGCATACAACAATATTATGAACATGGTGTAAGTGCAACCAGCTATTGCTCTGTTAAATACTTATACCAGCCCAGGACAGGATCAGTACCCAGCTCTAAATGTTCAACATTTGAGAAAAAAATAAAATACATGGGAGATGCACTGCCCTACTGCAGATAACAGGCATCCTCTTGCCACAAGTGCCAGCAAGTGCAATAAAACAAAGAAAATTGTTCCGCATAGTAGGCACGGCACACACAAAAGAATTTTGCATTTACTTTGTGTCGGTGTTATGAACCCAGAGGGTCAAGACCACCGGCTAGTAAATTTATATATTGCGTGCTCCCTCTCCCAGACGTGATGCAAGAAGAACACAAGATTTATCCTGGTTCGGGCAAAGAAGACCCTACGTCCAGCGGGGGAGGATGGATTGTATTATCTTGCACCGAAGTGCTCGTACAGGGGGGTACAAGCAGGTTTACACGAGGGTGCTCAGGATGAGCGGAGGCCTAGGGCTAACAGGGCTATCCAAGGTGGTCGGTTGATTGCTTGAGAGGTCGATCAAGCAATCGGGTGTGGAGTGGTGTTGCGAACGCGCATGCCGATGCCGATGCACATGCCGATTGCTTGATCGACCTCTCAAGCAATCAACCGACCACCTAGGATAGCCCTGCTAGCCCTAGGCCTCCGCTCATCCTGATCACCCTCGTGTAAACCTGCTTGTACCCCCCTGTACGAGCACTTCGGTGCAAGATAATACAATCCATTCTCCCCCGCTGGACGTAGAGCCTTCTTTGTCCGAACCAGGATAAATCTTGTGTTCTTCTTGCATCACGTCTGGGAGAGGGAGCACGCAATATACAAATTTACTAGCCGGTGGTCTTAACCCCCTGGGTTCATAACACCGACAGTTGACGCGCCAGGTAGGGGGCTTTGCGTGTCGATCAACTCCAAACTACTCTCCCAGATGGATTCCACCGTCCCACCATTTTCATTCGCCACCATCGTCTGGTTCGGGAGCTTAGAGTTCATATCCACGGGCCACGGCTACGACATGGTTCTACTCCCCGGTGGTGGCATGGATAGCAGCAGCTCCGGAACACCGGAGCCAAGAGGGACCAGACGACGGTCCCACCACTCACGCCTCTCGCCTGCGACCAGGAGGAGGCATGAACGACGCCGCCGCATCTTCACCGCGCGGATCCTGAGACGCTGGACGTCATCCCCCCGGCCCCGGCTGGAGACACAGTTCCTCCCTTCGGGAGCCTGTTTGACCCGTGCTTGCGGGTCGGGGACGGGTACCTCGCTGAGCCTGACTTTGGCTCTGCCGTACCGTCATCTCAGAAGGTCCCCGCAGCTTTTCCAACATACTCGGCCGTGCCGCTGCACTTTCCACCGCGCGGATCCCGAGACGTCGGACGCCACCTCCCCGGCCTCAGCTGGTGACACAGTTCCTTCCTTCGGGAGCCTGTTTGACCCATGCTTGCAGGACGGGGGCGGGTACCTCTCTGAGCTTGACTTTGGCTCTGCCATACCGTCATCTCGGAGTGTCCCCGTGGCTTCTCCGACATACTCGGCCACGCCGCCGCGCAACCTGCTTCCGCACCGGCTTTACAACAGCGCCAGACTCTGTTCTGCCTTTGTAAACTCGCAGATGCAGACACGTTATGGCTCCCCAGGGAACCTGCTACGTGCGACGATTAACCTCGTCACCACCCCTCCACCGGACGAGCGCCCGGAGCCACGACGAGCCCCGGCCCTAGGGTGTCACACCTGGGGCACGTTACAGCGACGGCTAGAGGAGGAGCGCAGGGGATCTTTCCCCGACTTCCTCCACGGCTACCCCGATCCAGATTCCCTCGATGAGGATTACGATCCCACGCGGGAGTGCTTCCACCTCATCGATCCGGTCGACTCCCAGGACGACATCGATGACGCCGCGGCTACGGATGAAGGAGCAACGCTACCCCGGCACAAGACGCCGACCCCCCGAATCCCGACAGAGCCAATCCACCTCAGGACGCCCGGATCGCGCAAGCCCGAGAGCTGCTCGCCAAGCTCGAGGAGCGCCTACAGCTCGAGAGCGCCCTCGAGCGAGATCACGAGCGGCCGCAGGATGGAGGAGCCCGCGGCCAGACTTGGGAAGTCCATCGGCAGATAGTCGAGGAAGGAACGAACGGACCCCGCTACTACAACCGTGTCAGCCAAAATGTCGTGGCAGCCGTAATGCTGCTTCGTGACATGCCGGCACCATCGGCGCCCCAAGCGCGACGCATCAGGAATGAAATCCAGGGCTTCTCCAAACCGCGGTCGTTCAGCAGGCGGAGAGCTCGGCCTCGAGGCGCAGAGGAGCTGCTTCCGAGCGGCGGGACGTGCCCCCTCGACAAGATCGAGAGGTATCTGTCCACCAAGACAAGGCGCCCCAAGGCGGAGCAGAGCGGCAACCAGTTCGAGACCGCACCCTCGACAATCGACAACCGCGAGAGGCGCGACACGACATTAACGACAACAAACGACGCCGACACGGTGACACTGAGGCTCGAGGTTACAGTGCCCATCGAGGTGGGCGCTACGACAGTGACGAGGATCGACGTCGATCCCCGGAACCACCAGGGCCACGAGTCTTCACCAAGGCGATCCGGCAAACCACCTTACCTGTTCGTTTCCGTCCACCCACCAGCCTGGCCAAGTACAACGGCGAAACCAAGCCGGAACTCTGGCTTGCTGATTTCAGGTTGGCATGTCAGCTAGGAGGAGCCGACGATGACCACGTCATCATTCGGCAACTTCCGCTCTTCCTCTCCGACACCGCTCGAAGATGGCTCGAGGAACTCCTCCCGGACTTGATCTATGGCTGGCCCGACCTGGTCAGGATCTTCGAGGGAAACTTCGAGGGCACCTACGTGCGGCCCGGAAACCTCTGGGATCTCCGTAGCTACAAGCAGAAGCCAGGGGAAACTCTCCGTGACTTCACCCGACGGTTCTCCAAGCAACGTGCCAAGCTAACTCACATCTCCGACCACGACGTCATCACGGCGTTTGTCGCCGGGACGACCTGCAAGGAGTTGGTGCGGGAGCTAGGACGTAACACCCCAAAGACCGTCAGCGAGCTCATGGACATCGTCATCGATTACGCAGACGGCAAGAAAGCCGTCGACGCGTTCTTCTGCATCGACGCGCGGAACAAGGAACAGCTACGTCGTTTCTAGCTTAGGCCTCAAGGCCTCGTACATTTTCGCATTTACGTACAATTCTCGCATCTCGAATGAATAGAAAGTCCGCGATCCTAGTGCTTTCATTTTCATTCGTGACTCGAGGTAGATTTTACTCTACCCCTCGACGCCTCTCTTTCTTCTGCCCCTCGAAGCACGCTTAGCGCAGGGTAGGAAACGCGCTCGAGACCCACAAGGGTCGAGGGTGCCAAGCCGGGAACTCTCCTACGCCTCAGGGCTAAGGTACTCCCACTCGCTCCCCCTCTCTCGAGGGCCTCGGACGTACGTCCAACAGCTGCACCAACAAGTGGAGCACCAAGGCTGGTAGAAGTAAGAATGACTTGAGAAATCACCGCTCGTAGTCGTAAAGGTAGACTCGACCCTGCCCCCGCAGAGTCGAGCCTCCCTCGGGGCTACCCGGGAATATCCCCTAAGAAAGTCCCCGAAAACCGCTTTTATCCCTAAGCCGATAACTTAGGCCTTGTACGTCTTACGCGTTATGAACGTTCATCGCATCATGAATGAATAAAATGTTCTCGAAAAACATTTTACGTTTATTCATGACTCTGAGGTAGCCTTGACTCTGCTCCTGCAAAGTTAAGTTTCCCTCGGGGGCTGTCAAGGGGGGGGGTCCCCCTCCCTAAGTCCCATAAAAACCCGAACGTTTTTCGAAACTCGACGCTTCTCTCTCCACCTTCGCCCCGAGTACGCTTAACGGCTAAGTAAAAAACGCCTCGAACTCCCTAAGGGTCGAGGGCCGTCGAGCCGGGGACTCTTCTACGCCTCAGGACTATGGTACCCCCACTCGCTCCCCCCCCCCCCCTCGAGGGATACGAGAGCGCGTCGAACACTTAGTCTAAAAGCAACAACTCAGACAAAGAGAAATTGAGATGGTTCGAGAAATAAAAACACCCAGATGCATCCTGAATAAAATACATTAAGGTTTTGAAGCCCCCAGCGACTCGACATCATATTGTCACCGACCTAATCTATTACATAGACCTTTCTTGTCCAGTGCTGGCTCACAGGCCTCAGCTATTTCCACTCGTCGCCATAATCCGTCCGGAAGTCTAGAGTTCATGTCCTTAGGCCACAACCACGACATGGAGGAGGCGTGAACAGCGTCGCAGCACTCTTCATCACGCGGATCCCGAGACGTCGGACGCCATCTCCCCGGCCCCGGCTGGTGACACAGTTCCTCCCTTCGGGAGCCTGTTTGACCCGTGCTTACGGGTCGAGGACGGGTACCATCGCTGAGCCTGACTTTGGCTCTGCCATACCGTCATCTCAGAAGGTACCCGCGGCTTCTCCGACATACTCGACCACGCCGCCGCACTCTTCACCGAGCGGATTCCGATACGCCGGACGTCGTCTCCCCGACCTCAGCTGGTGACACGGTTCCTCCCTTCGGGAGCCTGTTTGACCCATGCTCGCGGGCGAATCCGACGAAAGGCAGGTATGTCACCGCATTTAATATACCTACCTACCACCCCCTTGTATTCCACAGGATAAGACGTTATCTTCGGAGGTAAGCAACGGACGTCGACCCGTCCGTCAAAATCTCGAGGGAGCGAAGGTTGACCCTTGCACAGGGTTCGACAGCCGCCCTCGAGTACCTGAGGTCAGGGAGGACCCAGGGTTACGGACTCTGGTCCACCCCCAAATCTCGAGGGGGCGAAGGCTGGCCCCACGAACGAGGTTCACAGCCGCCCTCGAGTACGCGAGTCAGGGATAACCCGGGAGGGGCCGGCGCGAGCCCCTAGCTCAAGAACGAACTCTCGAGGCCCCCCGGGACATATCCAAGGCATAACCACGGAATACCCAAGGATCCCTTCGACGGGAGGCATCAGGCCACCGACTCTCATCGAACAGAGTTGGCACCTAGGTAATCCACGCGGTGTTGCTTGAATGAGAACGCCTCAGGGCTTCTATCGACCCCTGTCGAAGGGGGCACGAGTTCTCACTTGGATTTCATTTGAATTTATACCCGTTACCAGCTCGCAGAGGACTTCGAGGTTCGTCCTTACGAAGGCTCACAGAGGACTTCGAGGCTCGTCCTAACGAGGATAGCACGATGCTCTTCACCCCACAATCCGAGCGCAAGGATCCATGGAAAGGACGCTAGGAGGTAGTGAAAGCCCAGCCACACGAGGCTCGGGGGCTAAACTACGCACGGCACCCCTCGACGAAAGAGGTTCGAAAACACTTGTAGCCTGGCAGACAGAGTTGACCCCTCGATAAGGCACTATGACTCTAGCGAAGGCTGACCCTCAGAAGGGTTTCGACAGCCGCCCTTGAGCACCCCATTTTTTCAGGAAGTGGAACTCTCGTAACCTGGCGAACATAATCGACCGCTCGATAGGGCGCTATGACTCCAGATAATCCTAACTCCTCTCGTCGCGCGCACCCCGCGGATAATCAGACCTCGTACTAACCCTACAGATCAATGGCAAAAGCCTCTATACGGATTCTTCTTATTCGCATAAAGGCTCGGGGGCTACTGTCGGGTACAAAGGTAAAGGGTACCCTAAACCTGCGATAAACTAACGCTCAACATAGCAACCATTTTTAAGACAGGATCCGATCAGCCGTTCAAGTCAAGGGAGAAAGGCCCATACACAAAGGCCTCCCTCAGCGGCAACAGGAACCAGTCGTGGGCCGGCCCATTACTGGAAAAGCGGACGGACAGGGGTCGAAGGAACGACCCCCGCCTCTACCTCGACTTACGGACAGGGGTCGAACGAACGACTCCTCCGCCTCCGCCTCGACCCTGATTGACGGACAGGGGTCGAACGAACGACCCCTCCGCCTTGACCCCTCGAATGACGGATAGGGGGTCGAACGAACGACCCCTGAGAAGGAAGCTCGACCGACTTACCTGCTCCCGGTATGGGGTAAAGGGGATCCGATGTGCTTACCTGCCCCCGCCTAATGCCATGGGCGCCCACTACCACGGTCAAATCCATCAACTCACCACTCATGCCCTGGACCTCCGTCAACTGTGTTGCCGCTGTAGCCACGTCGCAGGTACGGACTCCAGAGGCACCCCCTCGAGTCATGAACAGGACGGCCCTCGACTGTGTCTTCAGGGATACGACAGGGTCACGCCGGCCTCGACCCCCCCCCCCTCGACCAAGGGGCTCGACCATCGTCTCCAACCACTCCGGCATGGGACCCGTCCTATCCGCTCCGTCCCGCTTCAGTTGTGGGACTCGCACCCATCTATAGAAGGTCAACCCTGCTGCGCCATGACGTGCTACAACGTCCAGTCCGCCATCACCATACTCCGAAACACCGAAAGGACGGGAAGGTCACGCCGCTACAGCGGTCGACGTCCTTTCGCCAGCATGGCGCCACGGACATGCCTCCCATGCCGCTACAGTTTAGGACTTTGTACTCCCGTACCTCCCCTTGATCTATAAAAGTGGACGCCTGGATAGAAGAAAAGGGGGCGCATTCGTATCGGCATCAGCAAGGCCCATTCGTATCGGCTAAAGCATGCGCACTCGTATCGGCGCGCGCATCGGCATGTGCATCGGCATGCGCGTTCACAACACCACTCCACACCCGATTGCTTGATCGACCTCTCAAGCAATCAACCGACCATCTAGGATAGCTCTACTAGCCCTAGGCCTCCGCTCATCCTGAGCACCCTCGTGTAAACCTGCTTGTACCCCCCTGTACAAGCACTTCGGTGCAAAATAATACAATCTATCATCCCCCGCTGGACGTAGGGCCTTTTTTGTCCGAACCAGGATAAATCTTGTGTTCTTTTTGCATCACGTCTGGGAGAGGGAGCACGCAATATACAAATTTACTAGCCGGTGGTCTTGACCCCCTGGGTTCATAACACCGACACATTGCATACCTTAATATCCTTCAGATGTTCTTGGCACCACCAAAAGTTGAATTGGGGCGTATTGCAGCATATGCAGACAGATCCTGCTGAACATATGAAAAGCAAAGGCCAATAAGTTCAGAGAGCATATCATTTTTGTTGTACCGACATTCATAATGCCTAGCTAAACTCCATACCCATATTTTTGCTATAGTTCGTGTTGTCTGCATCTTTGTTTGGTTCTGTTATATCTCAGGGTCTTGCCAACAGTTGATCATGCATTAAACTTTCTCTAAAAGAAGACCCCTGAACCGAACTAGCAAATGAAGCATCTTTTTTCACGAGCCACAATTTTATTATTTTCTTGGAGTTTAACATATGGTGTTGCTATAAACTAAAAGGCGAATAAAAGAAAGTCTGCTATTTGGGGTATAGATCCTTTTTGGCGACATAATGTGAGGCTTTCCCTCACAAACTTGCTTCAGAAGTTCAGAGCTCAGCGGCTGCGATATCTAGAGTTCAGAGCATCAATTTGCTTCAGTTCAGTTCAGAGTTAAACTTGCTATTTTTTTGCATGTCTCCTGGAATCCCGTTACCATTGTGTTACATTCTGTGAAAGGCGTTGCTGCTGCTTTCTGTTGGTTGACCTTTGTGACCATGTATATGGTGACTTCCTCAACCTCAAGTCACACCAAAGGATCCTTCGGACTTGATTTGCCCAAGTTCTTCATTGTTCCTCATGTGGAACACAGTGCACTTTGGGGTGACATCCAACCATCAAGCTTAAACCATGGCCACCATAATAGCTTGAAAATGAGCTATTATGGAGTTAGGCGGTGGCATGTAGAAAGGGCCAATGACTGTTCACGCAGGAAGCAGTGCCCACATAGTTAACACAGGTCAACATTTTATCTATACTTGATATGAAAGCGGAGAGACCTCTACAAAGAGAACCCAACTACCCACCGCCTTGTGTCAAATCACTTTGATCTTTGCAAGCTGAAAGAAATATGTTCAGGTTAGTCTGTCGATGAGATATAACCTGTGGTGTGCAAAGGGGCATTGTGTGCATGATTGGATGTGTGTACATCTGGTTTGGCTGGATAGGGGCATTTGGAAAAGTCTGCTGAACATGAAGTATGTAAGTACAAGATCCGTTAAATGCCAAAAAGAAAAAGGAAAGGAATTTTTTTATATATACCTGATAGTAATATGGTCTTCCAATGGTTGCATTACCCTGAGCATCTTGTGAAGATTGAAATTGATGCTCATTAGTTTGGACTATCAGCTCCAGACCAGTTGAGGAAACTCCTGGGGCTTGTTTTGCTTTTTCTGCATAATAGGGTATAGTTTGAGAAATATGATACCCTATGAGGAGGGAGTTTAAAATTGTCACTTACTTGGGTTTGGTCCTTTTGATGTTTTTTTCTTCTTTTTCTCATTCTTATGAGCATCCTTTGCTGCTTGAGTGCGCATGTTTCTCATCTCAAAGAATACTTCCAGTGCCTTCTCGCCAGTTTCAAGGGAATCCCAGAATATTTTTCTTGATTCTTCCAATTCCTGACTCTTTAAAATTAGGTTATGTGCATACTGCATTGCCCGATTGCGATATGCAAGTTCAGCCTCTGTGCATTCCTGTTGGGTTGAATCATCCTGAGCAAGTGTATACATGCTTCTCCTGGCATCTTTTGTCCAGCGTTTCAAAACATACTTTTCTGGAATTGTGTCCACATTCTGCAGGGTGAAGACTTTGAGGGCATGCGAACAAAGAAGACCCATCCTTTCAAACTTTCTACAACCACAACTGATCTCCATGGTGGAAGTGTCAAGAACAACATCCCATACTTTGGAACCCCTTCCCTGCATTGTAATTCCAAACCTCAATAAATTTCCACCACTCGAAGTTTCATGGCATAAAGTTGCTCCACACCCATCCAGAAATTCTGCTTCAAATAATTTGTAGATCCTATGTGTATATGATTCTGCAGCTTGCTTCAGAACTGTACTATGCTTAATTGCACGGACTGGAGCAGTTTGGCTACAGCGAAAATCCTCTTCAGATTCATTTCTACGTAGATCCTTGACAACCTTTTCTAGCAAAAGGGAAAAACGTGTAAGAGAGCTATTTTCATCAGAAACTCCATTGAGAATATTACTTGAAACCTCCCCCCACTGAGAAGAATTAATGCCACCATCAAATGTATCTTTGTTAAATGCTGAGCACCATTTATGATGGAATGTATAAAGGTCACTCAACCAGCAATTATCCTGTAGCTTGTATTCTTGGATCATTGCAGTCCATGATTCCTTAAAATCCTCTTCTGAGTCAGATCCTTGCATGCACTTGGTAAAAATACTTTGAAATGCTTGAGACGTATTTAGTGAGCCTAAATGAGATTGTGCATTCTTCAGAATATGCCAGTAGGAAAAGCAATGTTGCGTGTTAGGGAAAACCTGTTCGACTGCCTGCATAATAGCTTCATCCTGATCAGTGAATATTGATTTTGGCGATCGGCCTCCCATTGACTCCAAGAATGATTTAAATACCCAGGCATAAGAAGTTACAGACTCGTCTAACAAGAATGCGCAGCCAAAAACAACATTCTGCCAATGATGGTCAACACCAACAAATGGGGCGCATATCAAGTTATATTTGTTTGTGCGGTAGGTTGTGTCAAATATAATGGCATCTCCAAAGCATCCATAATCATTTCTACTTTTACCATCCCTGAAGAAGAAGTTAGTCATGCGCCCTTCTTGATCAACTTGGACATCCCAATAGAACATGCCTTCCTCATTAGTTCTACGCTTGAAATAGCTGACAAGACTTTGGCTATCCCCTGCCTCAATTACTGTTATACTCTGCATGCCCATTTGATTGTAACATTCCCTTACAGTATACCCTGAATTCTCAGTTATATCACCTGTCGTATCAGAGAAACCATTAATTGGATGCAACTCTGTAGATGCTGATGGATCTATAACACCTGATTTGCCAACAGCAAGTGATTTGGCTGATCTCAGCATGTGCCTTTCTCCAGGTTTCGCCAACTGGTGATTATGTACAGGAACAAAGCGTATAACTGTCCATCGCCCCTTCTCGTCAACTCTAAAGCGGATCATTGCTTTGCAATTAGTTCTTGTGTCTGGTCGATTAAAATTTGCTTCTGTAACAGGCTCATCATATTTAAGCCCTTCCTTTGAGCAGTAGTAATCCTTTGTTCGAATATTCTTGGTACCAATAAAGTAAGACTGTTTGCCCTTCCGCACGCTAAAACCAATTCGATGCCCATAATCACAGTACAGTCTGTATGCCTCTTCCTCACTATGAACTACGCAACCAAGAAGCTCTTCTGTTGCCTCCTTACGGCTCAAAGCATTTCCATAGTCAGCCGTCTTTTCTGCTTCTTCACCATTCTCCCTTCTTTGATGGATTTCTTCTTGGGAATCTTGATTGCAGTCCATTTCTACTCAGCTAGCTCCATCAATATTTACAAAAGACAGCATCAGAAGTGGTTCACACTTCAGGTAAACTGCTGCAAATCAACATTCAAATATACCTTGTAAGATGCATAAGGGTTCCAAAAAGCGGCACTAAGCGCAAGCTTCAGCGCGCTGAAGCACTAAGCGGACTGGTAGCGCTTCGCTATGGGGTATAAGCGCTCCCAAGGCGGCGCGACCGCCTTGGTGATCCAGCGTCTGCTGGTTCCCGCTCCCCGCCGGCCGCGCGCGGCGCGCAGGGAAGCCACAGGGGCCGGGCGCCGTAGACGGTCGAGCGGAGGCAGGAGTGGAGAGGGAGGTGCGTACGCAGAGGGTCGCCGGCCGGTGTGCGGAGGACGGAGGACGGAGGCGAGGGCGGGAGGCGGGAGGGGGAGCCGCAGAAGCCGCCACCGAACCTGGGACTGCCCCGCCGTCGCTGAGAGCCCGAACCTGAGCGTCGCCTCCGTCGCCTGCGTGCCGAGCGCGAGTGGGGGATGGTCGGATGGAGCAGAAGAGCGCCGGAGCTGCGAGAAGACGAAGAAACAGCGTCGGATGCCTCCGCTGGGGTAAACATGTGCCGGTGAAAGGTGGGTTTGGGCTAAATTAATAACTTTTAGATGGGCCATAAAATAAAAGCCTATACTATTATTTTTTTTCTTTTTATTTATTTTTCTTTTAACATATTTTGACAAATCAATACATAATATGTATCATCACTAACATATTTATCTAAAATTTTGTGAAGTCATCAACCTTCGTTATCTTTTATTGATTCCCTGTATTTGTAATGAAATTTCTTACTCCACCAGAAAATATAGATATCTGATTTAAACTAGGAACTGACGTCCATTGGGCTTTCTAGTCTCCAATTATGGTTCCGGTAGAAATCGGACACATAACTTCAAAATTAGATATTTAGGAAAAAAAGTAAAAATAAGGACGAACAACATAAAGTTTCAGTTCTTCTCTACAAGACACAATCACACGACAACCACAGCCATAATATACCAACCCGATTCCTAAGATAACGGAAGTTAACTCACTACTCTCCACTAACTCACACCATTATGACTTACTCCCTCCGTCCCTAAATAATTGTCTTTCTCACTTCTCGGGAAATAATTTGGATTAATTTTATATAAAAAATTATTAATATTTATAATATATAATTGACATCATTAGATAGATTTTTTGATCTAGTTTTTTAATAAATTTATTTGGAGACACAAATATTATACGTATTTTATATAAATCTAGTCAAAGTTGTGACACGGAAATCCAAAACGATAATTAATAAGGAACGGAGAGAGTAGCTATCAACGTTACCCCACTTTGCCTGATGTTGTTTGCTCTATTGTAAACGCACAATAGTACTCCTAACCCTTATTATCTTCTTTTTGTGGCCTTGACATTATCCCTCCCTCAAAAAGTTGCTTGTCCCAAGTAGCACTAGATGAAAATTGACGCCAGAGATCATAAGCTTTCTTCCACGTCGTCAGGATTGGTGAGTGATGAGACCACTACACCTATGATAATGAAGAAGCCACGTTTTTTTGCGATCGAAGACACATTTTGCACCATATGTGAAACTAGAAAACAAATGGACTAGATAATAATGGAAGGATCATATAGAACTAGAATGATATCATCTTCCACATACACTGAAGGAGGGACATGCTACTTCGACTAGGACGCATAGACTATAAGATGAATGCGACATGCATAAGGTAACTGTAGATGGTATGCCACAACGTCACCTCAGATTGGGAGATTGTTTGGAAACCCTTGGACTGGAGATACTGAGTGTCGGGTACAAAGGTAAGGGGTACCCTAAACCCTTCGATAAACTAACGCTCAACATAGCAACCATTTTTAAGACAAGATCCGATCAGCTGCTCGAGTCCATGAAGAAAGGCCCATCACACGAAGGCCCCTCGCACCGGCCACAACAACTAGTCGTGAGCCGGCCCATTCCTGGAAATATAGACGGACCAGGGGTCGAACGAACGACCCCTCTGCCTCCGCCTCGACTCCGACTGACGGATAGGGGTCGAACGAACGACCCCTCTGCTTCAACCCCCCGAATGACGCACGGGGGGTCGAACGAACGACCCCCGGGCGGGAAGCTCGACCAGCTCACCTGCTCCCGGTACGGGGTAAAGGGGATCTGATGCGCTTACCTGCCCCTGCCTAACGCCATGGGCGCCCACGACCGCAGTCAAATCTATCAACTCACTGCCCATGCCCTTGACCTCCGTCAACTGTGCCGCCGTTATAGCCACGTCGCAAGTACGGACTCCAGAGGCACCTCCTCGAGCCGTGAACAGGACAGCCCTCGACTGTGTCTTCAGGGATACGACAAGGCCACGCTGGTCTCGACCCCCCCTCGACCAGGGGGCTCGACCCCTGCCTCCAACCACTCCAGTATGGGACCCGTCCCGTCCGCCCCGTCCCGCTTCAGCTGTGGGACTCGCATCCATCTTCCGAAGGTCAACCCTACTGCGCCATGCTGTGCGGCGATGCCCAGTCAGCCATCACCGCGCCCTGAACACCGGAAGGACAGAAAGGCCACACCGCCACAGTGATCGACGTCCCTTCACCAGCATGGCATCACGGACACGCCTCCCATGCTGCTACAGTTTAGGACTCTGTACTCTCAGGCCTCCCCTTGGTCTATAAAAGGGGACGCCGGGATAGAAGAAGGGGGCATTCGCATGGGTATTCGCATACGGACATCAGCTCTGACCCTCGTATGCCACACACCCGATTGCTTGATCGACCTCTCAAGCAATCAACCGACCACCTAGGATAGCCCCGCTAGCCCTAGGCCTCAACTCATCCTGAGCACCCCCGTGTAAACCTGCTTGTACCCCCCTGTACGAGCACTTCGGTGCAAGATAATACAATCCATCTTCCCCACTGGACGTAGGGCCTTCTGTGCCCGAACCATCTCGTGTTCTTCTTGCATCACGTCTGGGAGAGGGAGCACGCAATATACAAATTTACTAGCCGGTGGTCTTGACCCCCTGGGTCATAACACCGACAGTTGGCGCGCCAGGTAGGGGGCTTTGCGTGTCGATCAACTCCGAACTACTCTCCCAGATGGATTCCACAATCCCATTGCTTCCATTCGCCACCACCGTCTGGTTCGGGAGTCTAGAGTTCATGTCCACGGGCCAGGACCACGACATGGTTCTACTCTCAGCTAGTGGCATGGACAGCAGCAGCTCCGGTATGCCGGGGCCAAGGAGGACCAGGCGACGGTCCCACCACTCGCGCCTTTTGCCTGCGACCAGGAGGGGCGCGAACGACGCCGCCGCACTCTTCACCGCGCGGATCCCGAGATGCCGGATGTCGTCCCCCTGACCTCAGCTGGCGACACAGTCCCTCCCTTCGGGAGCCTGTTTGACCCATGCTTGCGGGTTGGGGGCGGGTGCCTCTCTGAGCCTGACTTTGGCTCTGCCACACCGTCATCTCCGAGGGTCCCCGTGGCTTCTCCGACACACTCGGCCGCGCCACCGCCGCATAACCTGTTTCCACACGGGCTCTACAACAGCGCCAGACTCTGTTATGCTTTTGTAGGCTCGCAGATGCAGACACGTTGCGGGTCTCCAGGGAACCTGCTACGAGCGACGATCAACCTCGTCACCACCTCTCCGCCGGACGAGCGCCCGGAGCCACGACGAGCCCCAATCCCGGGTTGTCACACCTGGGGCACGTTACGGCGACGGCTGGAGGAGGAGCGCAGGGGATCTTTCCCCAACTTCTACCACGGCTACCCCGACTTGGACTCCCCCGATGAGGAGGGAATGCTTCCACCTCGACGGTCAGGTTGATTCCTAGGACGACGTCAATGACGCTGCGGCCACGGATGAAGGAGGAGGGGGCAACGCTACACCAGCGTGAAACGCCGACCCCCCCCCCGAGTCCTGGCAAAGCCGATCCACCTCAGGGTGTCCAGATCGCGCAAGTCCGAGAGCTGCTCGCCAAGCTCGAGGAAGAACGTCTACGACTTCAGCAGCTCGAGCACGCCCTCGAGCGAGATTGTGGGCGCCCGCAGGTGGAGGAGCTCGCGAGCAGGCCCGGGAAGTCCATTGATAGATCGTCGAGGAGGGGGCAAACGAGCACCGCGTCTACAACCGTGCCAGCCAAAATGTCGTAGCAGCCGCAATGCTGCTTCGTGACATGCCAGCGCCATCAACACCCCAAGCGCGACGCATCAAGGACGAAATCCAGGGGCTTCTCCAAACCGCGGCCGTGCAGCAGGCGGAGAGCTCGGCCTCGAGGCGCAGAGGAGATACCTCCGAGCATCAGGACGTACCCCCTCGACAAATTCAAGAAGTATCCGTCTACCAAGACAAAGCGCCCCAAGGCGGAGTAGAGCGACGACCAGTTCGAGACCGCATCCACGACGATCGACCACCGCGGGAGAACAAACGACGCCGACACGGCGACGCTAAGGCCCGAGGTTACAGCGCTCACCGAGGTGGGCGCTACGACAGTGACGAAGATCGACGTCGATCTCCGGAACCACCAGGGCCACGAGTCTTCGGCAGGACCATCCGGCAAACCGCCTTGCCCGTCCGCTTCCGTCCGCCCACCAGCCTGGTTAAGTACAACGGCGAAACCAAGCCAGAGTTCTGACTTGCGGATTTCAGGCTGGCATGTCAGCTAGGAGGAGCCGACAACGACCACTTCATCATTCATTAACTCCCGCTTGTCCTCTCCGATACCGCTCGAAGATGGCTCGAGGAGCTCCCCCCGGACTTGATCCAAGACTGGTCGACCTGGTCAGGATCTTCGAGGGGAATTTCAAGGGCACCTACGAGCGGCCAGGGAATTCCTGGGATCTCCGTAGCTGCAAGCAGAAGCCAGGGGAAACCCTCCGCGACTTCACCCGGCGGTTCTCGAGGCAACGTACCGCGCTAACCCACATCTCTGACCACGACGTCATCACTGCGTTCATCGCCGGAACAACCTGCAAGGAGTTGGTGCGGGAACTAGGGCGGAATACCCCCAAGACCGCCAACGAGCTCATGGACATCGTCGCCAACTACGCGCCCGACGATCTTGTCGCTGCGGTAGACAAGAAGAAGCCTCGAGGTCCCCCTCTCGACGGGGGCATCTTCGACAAGATGCTAAAAGAGCCCTGCCCCTATCACAAGGGACCGACCAACCACAGTCTCGAGGACTGTCGCATGCTCAAAAGGCACTTCGACTCTCTTGGCTTCAAGAAAGACGACAAGAAGGGGGATCCGCATGACGGGGACGATGGCAAGAACGAGGGCTTCCCCGAGGTTCACGACTGTTACATGATCTATGGGGGACCCTCGACTCGACTCAGTACGCGTCAGCGTAAGAGGGAGCGTCGAGAGGTCTTCTCCGTTCGAGCCCAGGCTCCTCGATACCTCGACTGGTCCCACACGCCGATCACCTTCGACCAGGACGACCACACCCGAGCACGTCCCCAACGCAGGGTCTACCCGCTCGTCGTCGACCCAATCATACTCAACACCCGCCTCACCAAGGTACTCATGGACGGGGGAAGCAGCCTCAACATCATCTACGTCGCGACCCTCGACCTCCTAGGAATCTCGAGGACCGTGCTCCTACCCAGCGTGGGAGGTTTCCACGGGGTCATTCCAGGAAAGAAGGCACTCCCGATCGGCCGCGTCAAGCTACCCGTCTGCTTCGGTACCCCCTCGAACTTCCGAAAAGAGGATCTGACCTTCGAGGTGGTCGCGTTTTGTGGCACCTATCACGCCATCATCGGTCGACCGGGGTACGCCAAGTTCATGGCGATCCCGAACTACGCCTACCTCAAGTTGAAGATGCTAGGGCCCATAGGGGTCATCACCGTCGGCACCTCCTACGAGCACGCATACGACTGCGACGTCGAGTGCGTGGAAAACGCCGAAGCGGTCGAGGAGTCGGCCATCCTCGCGGCCCTCGACGACTTCTCCAAGGAGATCCCCGACCCCAAGTGACACGCCGACAACTTCAAGCCTGCGGAGGACACCAAGACCGTCCCGCTCGACCCCGGCCACGCGGATGGGAAGGCGCTGACGATCAGCGCCACCCTCGAGCCTAAATAGGAAGTCGTGCTCGTCGACTTTCTCCGTGCGAATGCTGACGTGTTTGCATGGAGTCCCTTGGATATGCCGGGCATTCCGAGGGAGGTCTCCGAGCACTCCTTAGACATCCGAGCCGGATCCAAACCAGTGAAGCAACGGCTGCGCCGTTTCGACGAGGAGAAGCGCAGAATCATCGGGGAGGAGGTCGACAAGCTTTTGAAGGCCGGATTCATCAAGGAGGTACATCATCCCGAGTGGTTAGCAAATCCCGTACTTGTCAAGAAAAAGAATGGAAAGGATAGGATGTGCGTAGACTACACTAGTTTAAATAAAGCATGTCCCAAGGTCCCTTTTCCTTTACCACGTATCGATCAAATAATAGATTCCACTGCGGGATGTGAAACTCTCTGCTTCCTTGATGTGTATTCTGGCTATCACCAAATAAAGATGAAAGAGTCCGATCAGCTCGCGACTTCCTTCATCACCCCTTTGGCATGTTTTGCTACCTCACTATGCCCTTCGGTTTGCGAAACGCCGGAGCCACATATCAGCGATGGATGCTCCATGTCTTTGGGAAACACATAGGGCCGACCATCGAGGCCTACGTCGATGACATCGTGGTCAAATCCAAAACAGTCGGAAACCTGGTCGGGGACCTTGAGATCGCGTTTTGGTGCCTCAGGGAAATCACATAAAACTAAACCCTGAGAAATGTGTCTTCGGGGTCCCTCGAGGCATGCTCCTGGGGTACATAGTTTCCCGATGCGGGATCGAGGCCAACCCCGAGAAGGTAACCGCAATCACAAGGATGGGCCCGATCAACGACCTTAAAGGCGTGCAAAGGGTCACGGGGTGCCTCGCCGCCCTCAGCCGGTTCATCTCAAGGCTCGGAGAGAAGGCACTACCCCTTTACCACCTCCTGAAGAAAACGGAACACTTCGCGTGGACCGTCGAGGCCGAGGAATCGTTCTCCAAGCTCAAAGCCTTACTCACCTCGCCGCCTGTCTTGGTACCCCCCGAGCCCAGCCGAGCCCCTCTTGCTCTATGTCGCGGCAACTACCCAGGTAGTCAGCGCTGCCGTAGTAGTCGAGAGGGCAGAAGGACACACCCTGCTGGTGCAGAGGCCCGTGTACTTCATAAGCGAGGTGCTCTCGGAGACTAAGATGAGATACCCCCACATTCAGAAGTTGTTGTATGTCGTCGTCCTCACCCGGCGCAAGCTCAAACACTACTTCCTGGGCCACCCGGTTACTGTGGTCTCGTCTTTCCCCCTCGGGGAGATAATCCAGAACCGGGAGGCGTCCGGGAGAATCGCAAAGTGGACGGTCGAGCTCATGGGGGAAACTCTCTCCTACGCCCCTCGGAAGGCCATCAAGTCTCAGGTATTGGCAAACTTCATTGCAGAATGGATCAATACTCAACTACCCCCGGCGCAAGTTCAGACCGAGCTCTGGACCATGTACTTCGACGGATTGTTGATGAAGACGGGGGCAGGCGCCAGATTGCTGCTCATATCACCCTCAGGGGTCCACATGCGCTACGTCATCCGCCTCCACTTCCCCGCTTCCAACAATGTAGCCAAGTATGAAGCCCTTGTCAACGGTCTAACGCATCGCCATCGAGCTCGGGGTTCGGCGCCTCGACGTTCGGGGGGACTCGCAGCTTGTGATCGACTAGGTGATGAAGGCCTCGAGCTGCCACGACCCCAAGATGGAAGCCTACTACAAGGAAGTCCGAAAGCTCGAGGACAAATTCTACGGCCTCGAGCTCAACCACATCGCCCGCCGGTACAACGAAGCCGCTGACGAGCTTGCCAAAACCGCATCTACTCGAGGTACGGTTCCTCCCGACGTCTTCTCGAGGGACCTTCACGAGCCGTCCGTCGACCAAGGCCCGGGGGCTCCCGCCCTCGAGCAAGGGGTCGATCCACCCCCTTCAACCTATCCCCCCTCAAACGGGAAGAAGTCATGGAGATCGACGGGACAGCCGCAACACCAACCCCCTCGATGGACTGGCGCACACCCGACCTCGAGTATCTGATACGGGGTGAGCTCCCAGAGGACCACACCGAAGCTCGATGCATAGCCCGGCACGCCAAAACCGACGTCTTGTATGGGGATGGCCGCGAGCTGTATTGACGCAGCCCTACCGGTGTACTTCAACGCTGCCTCACCCTCGAGGAGGGGAGGGCACTGCTGAAGGACCTACACTCCGGGGCTTGCGGCCACCGCGCGGCGCCAAGAACGCTGGTAGGAAGCACCTTTCGACAAGGCTTCTACTGGCCGACAGCCGTCACCGACGCTACCAAACTCGTTCGATCTTGCAAGGGATGCCAATTCTATGCTAGGCAGACCCACCTACCCGCCCAAGCTCTTCAAATGATACCCATAACTTGGCCATTTGCAGTATGGGAGCTCGACATGGTTGCCCCCCTGAAGAAAACCAAAGGTGGCCACACCCACCTCCTCGTGGCTGTAGACAAGTTCTCAAAATGGACCGAGGCTCGACCCATCGCCAACATTCAGTCTCGACAAGCCGTGTTATTCTTCACCGACATCATCCACCGCTTTGGGTTCCCTAACGTCATCATCACCGACAACGGCACGCAGTTCACCGGCCAAAAGTTCCTGGACTTCTGTGACCACCACCACATTAGGGTGAATTGGTCTGCAGTCGCCCACCCTCGAACTAACGGCCAGGTTGAGCGCGCCAATGGTATGGTTTTGCAGGGCCTCAAGCCAAGGATCTTCGATCGGCTGAACAAACATGGCAAGAGATGGGTCGATGAGCTGCCCGCTTTCCTATGGAGTCTCCGAACGACACCAAGTCGAGCCACGGGGTTCTCCCCGTCTCTTGGTCTATGGGTCCGAGGTCGTCCTCCCCACTGACCTTGAGTACGGGTCCCCTCGACTAAAGGCCTACAGCGAGCAGGCCAACACAGCAGCCCGAGAGGACTCCCTCGACCAGCTCGAGGAAGCCCGAGACGTGGCCCTCTTCAAGTCGGCAAAGTACCAGCAAACACTGCGGCGCTACCACGACAAAAACATACGCAAAAGGGACCTCGACGTCGGCGACCTCGTGCTGCGCCGCCGACAAAGCAACAAGGGCCGTCACAACCTGACGCCACCTTGGGAAGGACCCTTCATCGTGGCGGAGGTGCTAAAGCCAGGCATTTACAAGCTAAAGAATGAAAAGGGCGAGATCCTCACCAACGCGTGGAACATCGAACAACTACGTCGTTTCTATCCCTAAGGACTCGAAACCTTGTACACTTGCTGCATTATGCACACTTATCGTATTATAAATGAACAAAATGTTCTCGAAATACATTTCACATTCGTTCATAACTTTAAGGTAGCCTCGACTCTGCTCTGGCAAAGTCAAGCCTCCCTCGGGGGCTGACAGGAGGGGCCCTCCTAAGTCCTCTAAAAACCCGAACGTTTTTTTGAAACTTGGCTTTCCCTCTCGATCTTTGCCTCGAGTACGCTTCGGGGCTAAGTAAAAAACGCCTCGAATTCCCTAAGGGTCGAGGGTCGTCGAGCCAGGGACTCTCCTACGCCTCAGGGCTATGGTACCCCCACTCGCTCCCCCCTCCAGGGATACGAGCGTGCGTCGAATACTTAGTCCACAAGCAACGACTCAGGCAAAGAGAAATAGAGACATCTCGAGAAATAAAAACAACCAGATGCATCCCAAACAAAATGCATTAAAGATAAGAAGCCCCCAGGGGCTCGACATCGTATTATCACAAAAACTAATCCATTACATGGACCTTCTCGTCCAAATTTGGCTCACAGGCCTCGACTACTCGTCGCCGTCGTCGACCGGCGGGGGAAGCACCTCAACCTCGAACAGCTTCGCCAGCTCACCGCCGGGCACCTCTGCGGCGTCGATCAGCTCATGGCATCTCGCCACATTCTCTTCATCAGTCAGCCTCGGGTCAGTGACGAAGCCGCTGGAGACGACGTCGAGGTCGTAGATGTAACCCAAGCGGACGACCGCAAGCGCCCGCTTCTCGCCTATATGAAGGGCGGCCCGGACCTGCTCCGTTATTCCATCGGACGCGGCGAGGAGCCGGTGCAAGAGGGCGTCTCCACGCACATCTCCCGCAACCGGCAGCTCCGGCTCGATCCCCAGCCTGTCGTAGAAGGAGGAGATGGCGTCCCTGAGCCTCTCGTTCAGGCTCGTTTCCGCCCCGAGGAGGTCCTGGAGACTGGTCAGATCCTCGTGGAGTCGAGCCTTATCCCCTTCGACCTCTGCCAGAGCAAATAGAAGGCTGCGTCAAAACCAAAAAGCATGGGAAGGAGCGAAACCAAGCGAGCTCAACGACATTTCCAAAAAACTCACCATTGGTGTATCCCTCTAGGACGACGTAGTCCTGCTCAGCCCGCTGGAGTTGGTGGCGAACCTCGACGAGCTCTATAGTTTGGTCGTTGTTTTTAGTCCGGAGGTCCTCGATGATCTGGCCAGTACCATCGAGGGCCCTCTTCTGGTTGGCTGCCACCTCCCCCAGAGTGGCGATCTAGGCTCGAGCCCTCTCCTCCGCGACACCAAGCGCGTCGCGGTCGCGGGAGATGGTGACGACGTCCGCCTGGAGCTCCTGGACCCGCCCCTCGAGGGAGGTGCGATCGGTAGCCGCCTGCGTCAGGTCGGCCTTGAGCTGGCGGACACGGTCCGCCGCTTGGGCCAGCTCCTCCTTTAGCTGGGTGGACTCCCCCTCCGCCTTGCGCCGGGCCTCCTGGGCAGCATCCTGCTGCTGCCCGACCTCGATAACCGCCTTGAGGGCGGCCTCAACCCTCGACTGCGCCCCTGAGGCCGTCTCCTGGGCGGCCCAGGCTGCCTCCTGCGCAGCCGCCACCTCGGCCTTCGCCTGGGCGACCTCGGCCTCGGCCTTCTCCAGCGAGGCGCGGAGGACAGGGAGCTGGCCTAACGACTCCTGCCTCCGAAGGATGAACTGAGACTTGTCGTACGACCTCGCCCTTAGTACCTACCAGGGACAAAAAAGAAGGTCATCAGAAAGGAGCAGCGAAATAACCGAGATAAATCGAAAGGGAAAGGACAAAACTTACCTCCATCCCCCGGAGCAAATCCGCGGAAGCGACCTCCGCCGATACGCACGCCACGTGGGCAAGCCACGCCCGGAACTCCTCTAGGTGCTCCCACTCCCCGAGCTCGGCTTGGTTATCGAGCTCGAGGGAGGTGCGCCCCGGGTCTTGGGGGTCGGCCACCTTGAGGGGCTCCTGCCCCTAGAGCCTGCTGTGACGCTCGATCCTCCCCTGGACCTCTCGCATGAGGCCTTGGCGCATCTCGGGGTCCCCCCCGTGGAGCCTCACCCGCTCCGCCAAGGTGGGGAAGGAGCTCGCCCCGTCGAGCCCGGTACTCCTGGCCTCAGACGACTGCCCGGCCTCGACAACAGGTCGAGCAGCCGCCTCGGACATTGTCGCGTCCGGCGCGCCGCTCCTGTGCACTACGATGGTGGTCCCCTCCGGTTCCGACCGGAGGGCCGTCGCCGCAGCCATCTCCCTAGGGACCACTAGCTCCGCCACCATCTCAGCCACCTCTTCAGCGGTGGGCTCCCCCGTCGTCGCCGTCATCTCGACCACCGGTCCTGCCTCGAGCTCCTCGGCCCGTCCCCTCTCCTCGGCAAGCTTGGGGAGCGGCACCGAGGCCTCCTCGACAAGGGCCACCACCGGCGATGTCACCTCCAACGCGGCAGCAGCTGCACCCCCATGCTCGCGCTGCTGGCGCGCCTCCCATGATGCGAGATTCTCGGGCCACCGCCTCGGTGTCGGGCGAGCCAGCGTCTCTTCCTCGCCGGTAGAGGCCACGTCCACCACCTCCACCTCAGCGAGGGGCTGGGGCTCGACCACCGTCGCCACGGCCGCCTCCGGCGCCGGTCCCGCACCCGTCGAACCTGCCGGCTCGACCTCCTCCGCTGCGACCTCCGCTGGCGCCGGCTCCGTCCCCGCTAAGGTCCCAGACGTGCCCCCTCCGACGGGCAGGAGAGCACGGCCTCGGTCGCCACTGCTGTAGACCCTGCCGGTGTGACGGGTCGACCCGCCTCCTCCGCTCGAGCTCGCTCCGCAGCGGCCAGCGTCCGACCACGCTCCATCGCCTCCCGCGCCTCGGCCACCCACGCCTTGACCGGGGCGGGGGTCGAGGGAGACGAGGTGGCGGAACTGGCCCCGACGGCCATCTTGACCGCGGCCTCTGCCCTTAGCCTCTTGGCCGGAGTGGTGGTCGCGCCCTCCGCCAAGCGTTTCGTCCTAAAAAAGGAACCCATACACGACGGTGAGCATAAAATCATAATTGGTGGAAAATATTCGGACCGACAGAAAGCGATTCACCCTAGGGGAGTCGCGGGGGTCCGACGGTGGATCCCAAGCCACTCGGGGGCTTCTGCGGGGCGTGACGGGAGCCACTTCTGCCGCCAGCGCTGGGCGCGGTAGGGGTCGAGGCCGCTCCCGCTGCCGTCTCCTGGGCAGGGGCCGACGATGTCCCCGTCGCCCCCCTCCTGACCTCCTCCTGCGTCGACGGGCCTGGCGCCCGTGCGCTCGACCGACCCCTCGACGGGGACCGGGACGAACGGCCGTGCGTCTGCCGCAACACTTCACCTCGAGGAGTCGTGGGGCGTTCGTCCCGCGGCTCAATCCCGCCAGTTGGGGCCGACCTCGACGTCGACCCTTCTCCCCCTCCGGTACCGGCGGCCGCCCCCCGCCGCTCGGGCACCGCTCGTTGTTCCTCGAGCCCTCGATGCGGCTCGGCCTCCCCGTCGCTGCTCGACTCCTCCTCCTCCTCATCCTCCTCCGAAGTCGACTCCTCTTCGGAAAGGTTGGCCCGCCTCTACCGGGTCCGGCGTTGTTCGCGCTCCTGCTTCTCCGGGGCCCTCTTGCCCTTGTCCTTTTTGGCCTTGTCCTTCTTGTCTTGCTCGGCTTGAAGGCGCCTCCCCTGGGAGTCGCTCCGCTCCTCCTTCACCGGTGGCAGCGACTTCCGGAAGATAACGTCCCCTTGAGGAACACAAGGCAGTTAAAATGAAGGCGAAGAAGGCAAACAAGGCAGACAAGAGAACACTAACAGAGGAAGGGAGTCATACCAGCTGGACGTGTCCCTGGTCCGGCATCATGGGGACGCTGGCGACGCCCCCGATCTCGAACGCGCCAGCGAAAGAGGCGCGTACCCGGCGGACCACTCTCTCGAGGGGTAGCTCGTCCCCTAGGAGGCGACACCCCGTCAGATCCACCCCCGGGCGCATCTCGTCGAGGCGTCGCGGGTGAGCCATCAGCGGCACGACCCACCGCTGGTGGAAGGTCGACGCAACGATCGTCGCCGTGAGTCCCGCCTCCTTCAGACGGGCGATCGCGCCGAGCAGGTGACCGAGGCGCGACTGTTTCTTCTTCTCGACGCCGTACCTCCAGTGGTCGGTCCTCGAGTCGATCGTCCTCCCGGTGTAGGCGGGGAACAGGCCGCCGTCGTTCCTCAGGTAGAACCACCCGGAGTGCCATCCGGAGTGGCTCGACGTAAGCTTCGCCGGGATCCAGTTGTCCGCCCTCTTGAGGGCGATGTTGTAGCACCCCGTCCTAACCACCCTGCGGCTGCCGATCCCGGCCGAGGCATGGAACAGGCTCGCCTCGAACAGGTAGAGCCACAGCTCCCAGTGCGACTCCATCCCCAGGTATCCTTCGCACACGGCAGTGAAAACCGCCGCATGACAGATACCGTTGGGGGAAAGGTGTTGGAGCTCCACGTCGTAGTAGTGGAGAATCCCGCGCAGGAGACGGTTGGGGGGAGCACCCAGTCCCGCCCGGTGGAAGGCTTCAAAGCTGACCACGTAACCCTCCGGCGGGTTGGGCTCGGCATCTTCCCTCGGCGGCACTACCCACTCCGGCCGGTCGACGGAGGTGATGGATCGGAGAACACCGCTCTCCACCAGGTCTCCCAGGCGTGCCACGGTCGCCGACGACGGGAGCCAGGCATCAGGGCCATGCAGGCTGTAGCTGGCCATGAGTGCAGGGAGACTGGTGCGCTCGGATGTGGGGGTGGAAGGTATGTTCCCAATCTCTCCTCTCCTTACTCTCGCGCGCGCAGAGGTCCGGCTCGGAGGGCGACTAAGGCGATGGCGGGAAGGAGGCAGGGAAGGCAATGGCGAGAAGGAGGCAGCCGACTCCCCACCTTCAGTATTTATAACCAGAAGCTCATCCGGCAGATCCGACTAAAAGGCAGGTAAATCTCCGCATTTAATGCGCCCACTTACCGCCTCCTTGTATTCCTCCAGGATAAGGCGCACTCGTCGCGTCATCGGGTTCCACACCGCACTCCGCACCACGCCCTACTCCTGCTACGGTTACAGTCGAATGGACACCTCCTAAAAAGGCGTGCCTATGGCGGACCGCGCGCAACAGTGGGCGTTATCTTCGGAGGTAAGCAACCGACGTCGACCCGTCCGTCAAAATCTCGAGGGAACAAAGGCTGGCCCTCGAACGGGGTTCGACAGCCACCCTCGAGTACCTGAGGTCTGAGGGGACCTCGGGTTATGGACTCCGGTCCACCCCCCAAAATCTCGAGGGGACGAAGGCTGGCCCTCGAACGAGGTTCGATAGCCACCCTCGAGTACCTGAGGTCTGAGGGGACCTCGGGTTATGGACTCCGGTCCACCCCCCAAAATTTCGAGGGGACGAAGGCTGGCCCTCGAATGGGGTTCGACAGCCACCATCGAGTACCTGAGGTCTGAGGGGACCTCGGGTTATGGACTCTGGTCCACCCCCCAAAATCTCGAGGGGACGAAGGCTGGCCCTCGAACAGGGTTCGACAGCCGCCCTCGAGTACCTGAGATCAGAAAGGACCCAGGGTTACAGACTCCGGCCCACCCCCAAATCTCGAGGGGGCGAAAGCTGGCCCCACGGACAGGGTCCGACAGCCGCCCTCGAGTACACGAGCCCAACGGGCGGATCCAACAAAAACACAGGTATGTCCCCGCGTTTAATATACCTACCTACCTACCCCCTTGTATTCCACAGGATGGGACGCCACCTTCGAGGCGAGCGGCGGACGTCGACCCGTCCGTCAAAATTTCGAGGGAGCAAAGGCTGGCCCTTGCATAGGGTTCGACAGCCGCCCTCGAGTACCTGAGGTCAGGAAGGACCCAGGGTTACGGACTCCGGTCCACCCCCAAATCTCGAGGGGGCGAAAGCTGGCCCCACGGACAGGGTTCGACAGCCGCCCTCGAGTACTCGAGCCCAACAGGCGGATCCAACAAAAACACAGGTATGTCCCCGCGTTTAATATACCTACCTACCTACCCCCTTGTATTCCACAGGATGGGACGCCACCTTCGGAGGCGAGCGATGGACGTCGACCCGTCCGTCAAAATCTCGAGGGAGCGAAGGCTGGCCCTTGCATAGGGTTCGATAGCCTCCCTCAAGTACCTGAGGTCAAGAAGGACCCAAGGTTACGGACTCCGGTCCACCCCTAAATCTCGAGGGGGCGAAGGCTGGCCCCACGAATAGGGTTCAGAGCCGCCCTCGAGTGCTCGAGTCAGGGATGACCCAGGGGGGGCCGGCGCGAGCCCCTAGCTCGAGAACGAACTCTCGAGGCCCCCGGGGACATATCCGAGGCATAACCACAGAATACCCAAGGATCCCTACGCCGGGAGGCATCGAGCCACCAACTTCCATCGAACGGAGTTGGCACCTAGGTAAGCCACACGATCTTGCTTAATGAGAACGCCTCAGGGCTTCTATCAACCCCTATCGAATGGGGCACGAGTTCTCACTTGGATTTTTACCCGTACCGGGCGGATTTCTGCCCAACACCAGCTCATAGAGGACTTCGAGGCTCGTCCTAACGAGGATAGCACGATGCTCTTCGCCCCACAACCCGAACGCAAGGATCCGTGGGAAGGACGCTAGGAGGTAGTGAAAGCCTAGCCGCGCGAGGCTCGAGGGCTAGACTACGCACGGCACCCCTCGACGAAAGAGGGTCGAAAACACTCGTAGCCTGGCAGATAGAGTTGATCCCTCGGTAGGGGCATTATGATAACTGGCCCTCGGAAGGGTTCGACAGCCGCCCTCGAGCACCCCCCTCTTTTCAGGAAGTGGAACGCTCATAACCTGGCGAACGGAATCGATCGCTCGGTAGGGCGCCGCGACTCCAGGTAATCCTAAAATCCCCTCGATAAAACACACATCAAAGCCCCCCAGAGGAGTTCTTAATCACTCCTCCGAGGCCTCGGGGCTACCCCAGCGGGGTGCGCTCGCGCGCACCCCGCGGAGAATCGAACCTCCCACTAACTCTGCAGGTCAATGCCAAAAGCCCCTATGCGGATTCTTCTTATCCGCACAGAGGCTCGGGGCTACTGTCGGGTACAAAGGTAAGGGGTACCCTAAACCCTTCGATAAACTAACGCTCAACATAGCAACCATTTTTAAGACAGGATCCGATCAACCGCTCGAGTCCATGAAGAAAGGCCCATCACACGAAGGCCCCTCGCACCGGCCACAACAACTAGTCGTGGGCCGGCCCATTCCTGGAAATATAGACAGACCAGGGGTCGAACGAACGACCCCTCCGCCTCCGCCTCGACTCCGACTGACGGACAGGGGTCGAACGAACGACCCCTCTGCTTCAACCCCCCGAATGACGGACGGGGGTCGAACGAACGACCCCCGGGGGGGAAGCTCGACCAGCTCACCTGCTCCCGGTACGGGGTAAAGGGGATCCGATGCGCTTACCTGCCCCTGCCTAACGCCATGGGCGCCCACGACCGCAGTCAAATCCATCAACTCACCGCCCATGCCCTTGACCTCCGTCAACTGTGCCGCCGCTGTAGCCACGTCGCAAGTACGGACTCCAGAGGCACCTCCTCGAGCCATGAACAGGACAACCCTCGACTGTGTCTTCAGGGATACGACAGGGCCACGCTGGTCTCGACCCCCCCTCGACCAGGGGGCTCGACCCCTGCCTCCAACCACTCCGGTATGGGACCCGTCCCGTCCGCCCCGTCCCGCTTCAGCTGTGGGACTCGCACCCATCTTCCGAAGGTCAACCCTGTTGCGCCATGCTGTGCGGTGATGCCCAGTCAGCCATCACCGCGCCATGAACACCGAAAGGACGGGAAGGCCACGCCGCCACAGTGATCGACGTCCCTTCACCAGCATTGTGTCACGGACACGCCTCCCATGCTGCTACAGTTTAGGACTCTGTACTCTCAGGCCTCCCCTTGGTCTATGAAAGGGGACGCCGGGATAGAAGAAGGGGCATTCGCACGGGTATTCGGATACGGACATCAGCTCTGACCCTCGTACACCACACACCCGATTGCTTGATCGACCTCTCAAGCAATCAACCGACCACCTAGGATAGCCCCTCTAGCCCTAGGCCTCAGCTCATCCTGAGCACCCCCGTGTAAACCTGCTTGTACCCCCTGTACTAGCACTTCGGTGCAAGATAATACAATCCATCCTCCCCCGCTGGACGTAGGGCCTTCTGTGCCCGAACCAGGATAAATTTTGTGTTCTTCTTGCCTCACGTCTGGGAGAGGGAGCACGCAATATACAAATTTACTAGCCGGTGGTCTTGACCCCTTGGATCATAACACCGACACTGAGGTAATTCAACTATGTAGCTAATGCTTATCTTACAATGTCTACTTTCTCATCCTTAGAAGGGTTTTATATTTATTCTATACTTTTAAAGTAGAGTAAAGTGCACCACTTATCTCTAATTTTGCGTTGTTGTGTCATCCCAATTCCTAAAGCCACAAATCGACCGTTTTGGGCCATAAACTTGTTCATTCGTGTCATCTTGACACATAAACTTGTTCGGTTGTGTCATCTCGGTCTCTAAACTTGCAAATTGACTATTTAGATCCTCAAACTTGTTCAGTTGTGTCATTTCGGTCCCTAAACTTGGTTTTGAGTCTCATCTAGGTCCAAATGTAACGATCTAAAAATTTGATATAAAAAATAGTTCATAACTTTCTTTATATGAACTTGAATGAAGACGAACTTCATATTAAAATTGTAGCCCTCGACACGATCTACAACTTCATAGTTAAAAAGTTTTTAAATTCAAACTGTAAGGTCCAAAAATATTATTGTAAGTTTATAGATTTTAAAATTTAAAATTATCAAATAATCTTGTATATCGAAATGGTCTACAACTTTGTAGTTAAAAAGTTTTTTATTTAAAGCCATTTATTATTCCAAATTTAATTTTAAATATTTATAATTTTATAAAACACTTTTAATCAGACCATTTCAATGCCCTGAATAGTTTTACTTTAAGAAAAATTCAACTACAAAGTTATAGATCATATCGAGAGCTATAATTTTTATACAAAATTCTTCATTCGAGTTTATATGAGAAGGTTATGAATTATTTTTTTATATCAAATTTTTTATTGTTTTTTTTGACAAAAATGAGACTCAGAAAAAGTTTAGGGACCAGGATGACACAACTCAACAAGTTTGAGAACCTAAATAGTACATTTGTAAGTTTAGAGATCAGGATGACACATATGAACAAGTTTGAAAACATAAATAGTTGATTTGCAAATTTAGGAAGCAGGATGATGTACTAGCGCAAGTTTATAAACCCCCAGTGTACTTTACTCTTTATGCCTTGTTTGGATGTACATGTATCAAGCTCAAACCACATGGATTGAAGTTGATTAGAGTGTATATTAGTTCAAATACACTCCAACATATGTAGTTTGAGGGAGATACATGCACATCCAAACAAGATCTTAAAGTGTTTTTTTATATATACACTGATACACTCTATTATCATGGCATTACACAGAGCTCGCTTTTCTACACCTTCTCTTTATATATATATAATTTCTTACTATTTTGAACCATTTCTTTTTGTCTTTGAGAACATAGAAGAAATTTTCTTGCGCTTGAGTAAAATAAATAGGACAGATACAACCGCGCACCATCTGGCATCTTTTGGCCGTCTTCTGCCACTGGCGCACAATCCAATGAACCATTTTTTTTGTTCATATAGAAATATGAATCCAATGAGCTAATTTGATGTAGCAATCCAATCCAATGAACTAGATAGAGGAATAGATGGAGCAATTATATTTCAGTTTCAGAGTGGGCACAGGACAACTAGTCAACTAGTGTCAAATGGAGCTAAAGCATCGAAACTAGCTGGCCATTTCGCAAGACAAGGCAAGATTTAAAATACTCAGATTATACATTTTGGCATCTCTGGATTGAAATTATTGTGTATATCGCGGGGAACACAGAACTCGGTTGCGTTTGTGCTATCAGGAATTACAGGCAGAAGAGTGAAGAGCAAGAAAATGAGAAAATGAATTATATATATAGCAGGAGCACCGCACCAAGAAGGCCACCAGCTCGGGCGGCTCACACAAATCACGGGCTCAGGTGAGTGCTTCGGCACCGGCGACGATCTCGAGGATCTCCCCGGTGATCTTGGCCTGGCGCCGTCGGTTGTAGGTGATTGAGAGGTTCTTGCCGAGCTCGATGGCGTTGTCTGTGGCGCTGCTCATGGCGCTCATCCGGGCGGCGAGCTCGCTGGCGAGCGACTCCTGCAGTGCACGGAGGATCTGGCTGTTGAGGTAGAGCGGGAGCAGCGCGTCGAGGATCTGCACGGGGTCCTGCTCGAACTGCACCACGGGGGAGAAGGGCTGCGTCTCGATCTTGACCTTCTCGCGCTCCACGGTGAGCTTGCCCTGCTTGGTGGTGAGGCGGAAGAGCTCGTCCTCGGTGGCGTCCACGCAGACGCCGTTGATGTCGCAGATCTCGCCCTTGGGGGACATGGGGAGCAGCGTCTGGATGATGGGGTCGGAGCGCACCAGCGACACGAACTTGGAGTAGAGCAGCTCCACCTTGTCCACCTCCTCCGAGACGAAGAGCGAGTAGACGAGGTCGCAGATGCCCTGCGAGTCCTTGACGGTGGGAATGCCGTTCACCTCCAGGTCCCGCTCCAGCGAGATGTAGGGGCGGCGCAGGAAGAAGGCATTGCCCTTCTTCCCCACGCTGATGACGGTGTACTGGAGGCCCAGCTGCTTGAGCTCGTCGATGCGGTTCTCCGCCTTCTTGAGCACGTTGTTGTTGAAGCTCCCGCAGAGGCCGCGCTCGCCGGTCAGCACGACGAGCGCCACCTTCTTGACGGGGCGGGTGCGGGTGAGGGGCAGGTCGATGTCCTCCGTCTGGATCTCCTGGTTCATGTTGTAGAGCACCTCCACCAGGGCCTCCGAGAAGGGGCGGGAGGAGACGACGGCCTCCTGCGCGCGCCGGACCTTGGCGGCGGACACCAGCTTCATGGCCTCCGTGATCTTCTGCGTGTTCCTCACGGAGTCGATGCGGGTGCGGAGCTCGCGGAGGGAGCACCGCACCACGAGGCCCGAGCGCGGGGCGGAGCCGGAGCGCCGCTGGGTGGTGGAGGCGCTGCTGGCGAGCGCCGAGGAGGACCAGGCGGTGGAGAGGTGGGAGCACGACATGGCTGCTGCTGCTGCTGGTCCGCGGCGACGGGGATCACCAGCGGCGGCGCGCGGGGGGGTTGCGGAAGAGACAAGGGGCGGGTGGGACGGGACGTGAGGGAGGGAAATGGGTTTGGATGGATTGCGTTTGGGTGGAGAGGTGAGCACGGTGGGGTATTCAAGCCGAGCTGAGTGGTGGAGGGGTAGTGACGGCGAGATGGGGAGGATCATGTGGCTCCGCCGAGCTGGCTGCACCCCCTTTGGTGCATGCCCCTGACGCTCCACACTTCATTTCTTGGATTGTCGGGAATGAAAATCTGAATGAAGGAAAAACGAAAAATAATGCTCTGGCCTCTGGGGAAACAAAGTATAGTGGGATCCTGCTCAGGATATCCCCCTTTGGAGTATCTCTTGCCCATTTCTACAGGAATCGATTTTTTTTCCGGTGAAATCCTGAATAATATATGTGTTCCAAAAGCAACCCAATTTTAAGGCCTGTCCGGAACACATCAATTTCATCGCAATTCCGAGTTAGTAAAACGGAACTTTGACGATTCAATCTGCTGAGTTGAAGTTCACTCGTATAAAAAAAACGGCTCACCCAAATGCCAAAAGAAGTAGAGAGAGAGATGAAAGTGGTGTTTCAAGATAAAGCAAGGTACTCGAACAAGCAAACAGATTGAGAGATACATATTATAAGTACAAAATATCAGGTTTATTAAGGGAATGCAACCAATTCTGGGAAGTAAGTTGAACCTCAGGGTACAACAACAGGAAAGATACCGATGACATCCGCGTAGCTTGCAGATTGAGGATCTTTCATTGGTGGCCTATAGACACTGAAGTCACCGAAATCCCGCCGTCCACTGCACCACAGAAGAGGACATACATATAGCAGTAAATATCTGGTGATGAAAGGAAATCTGGACAAAAAACATCGCAACACAGAAAGATCTTTTAAGGTCACTGGTACGTGGCTAAAACTTCACATACAACTTGGTCAATTAAAAAAAAAGGCATATATGAAACGCAACTAACCTGTGGTTAATATTCCAGCCAGAAGGTAAATAACGGGGGTGAACAGCCTCGACGAAGATCTGCCTCCATCTTTGGCAAAACTGATTAATAGCTTCCTCCCCGCCATTGGAAAGCAAAAGTTCCACAACTTGTTTACCATGATGCCCATGACCCAACAGGGAAATCTTCTTCTCAGCGTTCTTGGAAATGGCCTGACTAGAATTGTCACAGATGGATAGTTCCCTAACGACATGGCTGATTCCAGGAGTGCAAGCGCCTCTTGCGTGCTTTTTGGTATCTGTCTCAAGTGTCGCAGTGTCATGATCAAAAGTGGTGTCCTCCATGCTGACTGGCAAACTTGAGCATCCCTGGCTCAGGGTTAAATTATCTAGCTGGTTTTGACTCTCAGTCTCATCAAATTCTTGTTGGCCATTACTCTTAGTTCCCTCCTCGTGAAATCCCTCAGATAAGGCATGACAATTTTCTGATTCATGTCCACTGTCTTCTGAGATGGTATTGCTGCTGCTCTTTCTAATAATATTTTGAGCCTGAGCTCTAAACGAATAGCCCTTTTTCTTTTCAAGACGCCTTTGCTCATGAGGACTCATACCAACAAGTAATGCCATCTCAAGATCTTCAGGAGTCACATCCCTACCGCCATAGTATGACTTTACAATCTGCAAAGAATTGAATCGGTCCATAACAGAGATCTATAACTAAGAACAAGTACATATTTAACAAGGAAAGAATATGGACTGATAGGATAATACAGGTATGTTAATACGTCAATGCCAGAGCTCCAAAAACTGTGAAGCAGTACATACTGAGCCAGAAATACTAAAAGGATGTCATCACCTGCATTAGCTCTTCACATCTCTTCAATGGCATAGTGGTTCCATGCCGTAGAAGAGCCATGGCAGCAGTCCTCAGCTGCAATGGGGAGACGCCTGTTCCATCCAATTTATCTTCAGATACTGATGTGCTCGTAATTAAACTTATATCTCCCGAGTTCATTATCTTTTGCACAAAAAGGGGTATTCCAAATTCTTCTGCTATTCGCCTCTTGTATTTCTCAGCTGCTGAATGAGCAATTTCGTGACAGTCTACACAAAGAAGTACAATATCATGTGAACGATGGCTCTTCAGATGTTCTGGAAAATGCATCCTGTAGCATGATGGTATTATTCTGTATCTAATATAATGGCTCTTTTCTCCACAGCCCACACAAATATTTTTCTTGCTCTGAATATAGAACTCATTATCTTCATCCTCTGGACGACCTTTAGGTTCAAAGAGAAGCATGATTGCTGGAGGACTATCTTCAATTAATTTCGCCAAACTACGTTGAACATACCTGGGAATGGGATAGAAGAGCTCATCAGTTTGACAAAATAACTATTCATTCATGCTACATGCATGTATAAATAGTTAACGAGTGTGTATTTAAGAGACAAACCATTCCAATTTTTTGCGGTCACAGTAGCAAAGTAATCTTCCATCACTAGCATAAATCCTGCAATTGTGATATACTGGGGACTTGCAGGAGAACTTTTTAATGAATAAATCCCGTGAAGCCTTTTTATTAGGTGGTGCTGTCAGCAACTTTTCTCCACTTGGAGCAAAAGAAAACATATTTGCTTGCTTCAAACTTAGGTGTGTTATAAGGTTATAATTATAAACTGACAGTCGACATAATGCACTTGGATCTTTATACTTCTGTAGTAAACTTTTAAAGATGTCTTCCATGCTGGTAGTGATGTCATCTAGCAGATAGCAAAGTTCTTCAACATGAGCAACCGCAAGAGGTGACGGTGATGACAAGGAAGGGTACATACTTGAAATACTTAGGTTAGTTTCTGCTATGACAGCAAACACCTCTGTTGGGCCTTTTGGAAGACTAACAGCAAGAGCAGCTATAGCTTGGTCTGACAGAACATATCGTAAGCTTTCATCATGCATCCGAGCCTGGAATGACCCAAAACACAAGTTATTAGGAGATAGTGAGATACTAGAAAGAAAGAGCAGACCTGCAACTGCCACTACATAATTGCAAATATGCATGACCACCAGATGCTACTCAGGCAAGTTGCATAGCAATGGGCACATGGAAGCAAATGCATTTCCAGGAAGAACAAAGTGTAGAACTTTCTAAGAAAAATACTGAAGACTGTTTTAACCCTTTTACATGATCATGTTCCAATGTTTGACCCGGAATTCAAAGCTAGATAAAGATGTTACTATCTCCAGTCAAGAAAAGTTTATGTTTCAGACAAGGCACACAACTAGTTTGCTGCTTTCACTTGTCTGAACATCAAGTTTTGCTGACTGGAGGTAACAACAAACTAGCAATTAAAAAGATTTACGTTGCAGAGAGAGAGGGAGCTATTCTAAGGAAAAATAGTTTTTTACTGACCATTAAGTCTCTCCATGCACAAAATTTCCAAACAAGATCCTGCAGATGCAGAAGATTAGAAAATCAGGAACTGAAAATATAAAAATTGCTGGCTGGCAAGCTAACCAGAAGACATTCTACAATCAAACAGTTAATACAGAAAAGAAGCACCTTCACTTCACTAAACTTTTTGGAGTCGAGTCCATGAGTTTGCAAATTTCGTGAGAGAATAGATGCTGCACTAGAAGCTCCAGGAGGACATTCAATTTCTTTTGCATACAGTTGCATGCAGACCATATTTGAGCGGTGACTAGCCTCGAAGAAAAAATTGATTTTATCACTGGGAGTATCTGATTAGATATTACAGATGATCAAAGACTTGAGACATGTGATGAAGGCCAAGGGTACCACCGTACCGGTATGTGATTTGATGTTGACAAGAAAAGAGAAAATATTTAGGACTATCCAAATCTTATGAGGGTTAATGTATCGATCACTGCCATCTGCCTTTCTTGGTCCCCCTTAATACTGCTTCCATTTCTTAACTACACATCAGGAATATAGAGATGACACAATGTGCTTACCATTTGAAAGTTATGTTGACAATGTGAAAGAAGTTTTTGACGCTCAATATTACTAATAAGTAGCCACCAAATTTTCCACAGGTGAATAGGATTGCATATGCTTGTTAATGAAATACTCCCAGGTTACATAAGTCCATAGTGTACAATGCAAAAGTTCTTTTTCCATAAGTAGCACAATAAATGCTTCCTAATTTTAGTTGATTATTCACAGTTTACCAAATATGTTTGAAGGCATGGGTCGAAGAATGTAATTTTTGCAAACGACTCATCAGGAAAGTGCATTTCATTTCTGAACCCGGGTACTAGCAAGAAGTGTATAGTGTCTTCCACATGCAGAAAAATAATGAAAAACAGAAACATCATCCAACTCAAGAACCAACAATACAAAGAAATTTTGCTCTTAATATGTGGAACATATGGAAAAAAAGGAATAGGAGGATTTTCGAAAATGAGCACCAAACGGCAGAGCAAGTCGCCTATCTAGCCAAGGAGGATATTGTTCAAAGACATAGGGCCATGTGTATTGCAGGGTAAAACAACAAGCGTGTGAGTAGTGGCTATTGTGTCTTGGTCCTATGACCGATGTCCTTGGGCACCGTGGGTTCCGTTGTACATAAAACTCTATTTCCTTCTTAATTGAGCGGCAAAGCTCCTGCCTTTACTTTCAAAAATAAAAAGAAATTTTGCTCTTCATACCATGTGAAATTAGTTTATAACTTAATGGAACTATGACTCTACACTCTGAGATAGCAAATTCAGATATATTAGATAACTGTGAGGTTACTGAAATGATGAACAAACAAGGAGCGCAAACTATAGGAAAGGAAAAGTTGATACAGCACTTAGAACATACCACAGGTTTTTGCATGGAGCTCTGATGCCAAACAATTTGCAATGTACAACAGATAGTGAGCATCAGTGCGAGCATACTCAATCATTTCTGGAGTCAGAGGACGCAGTCTCCAATCTTCACGCTGGAGTTTCAAAATCAAGGTAGGAAGAAACAAAATGGGAGCGGATGTCAGGCAATTGCAATATTGGAAATATTGGAATTTTTTAGTTCAAACAAACTGAAATTTTGAATATTAAAAGAAATATGGCTTACAACATGTATGTACTTGGTCATCATTTTCAAAAGCATGCCATATTGCCATCTATTCAACACCAAACATAATGCTCGAAAGCAAGTAAATTCATGAAAATATCCTTCGTAAGGAAACTTAATTTGCTCAACGGAAGATAAATTCAAAGGTGATGATCATGATTTATCTTTCTTTGAATTGATTCAAACAGCATGGGAACTATGCATTCATAGATGCAAGTAATGACTCCGAATAATTCAAGTTTTGACTACCAGACTGTGAAGGATGTAAAGACCAGTTATTTGGAAACCAATCAAAGCTAACTGGGTAGGTTGGAGCCAATGTACGGTGGCGAATTGACCTTATAAGTTGTCATGGGTAGTAAGCTACCACCTTGTTTATATTAAGATCGAAATTGAGCAAATCAGAATACAAGATCAACATATGTAAGCCAAACATGCCTTAAGAGTATGTTTTAGCACTCTGATGTTTTGAATATCATCTATATTTCTATTCAACAGCATGCCAAGTAAACCCTCGATCTGCTTCTTTGTTCTATTGTAATTTACAATGTGAAAACATAATAAAATAGTGTACTCCTCAGTAACCGAATACACTTTTTAAAGCATTCTGCCTCATATTTCCCGTCCTCTCATGGAAGCATCAGTGCTTAAGGTCAACTGGCATTGGATAAATGAGTGGCTTCACTGAACCCAGTACTTTTAAGCTGAGTAACTGAACGATTACCTACCTGCATGGTCTTGTCTGTGGTCACTTCACAATATACTTCAAGCAAATATGCAAGTGATTTTTGTGGTTTCGATAGAATTTCACATGCCTGAAATAAAATCAGTTGTAAGGCGCAATTAAGAAAAGTTGAACGCATTCATAGCATAGAAAAAACAGGCTAAGGATGTAAATTCAGACAGAAATGAAAAAAAGAAAAAAAAATGTTTCACACAAACTTCTCAAGAAAGTTGAGTGAGGGAAAAAGAAATAACATTGTTCAAAAACCAAAGAGATTTGTAAGCACGACTGTAGCATGCGATTATACAGTGAGCAAAGATGGTTTTCTAACCTAAATTTCTGAACTTTTGATTCTTAATTGCAATGGCATTCCACCACATGATAGGTTCATTCACAAAGCTGTTCATGTTGCAGTTATGAGGTTGAAAGTTCCATGCTTCAGCAATAGAAAGTATAATCCATTATCTCACTGAAATCTATTATATCGCTTTTAAAAGATGAGTAAAAAAGGAGGTATAAGAACACCACATCATCAAATCATTTGCCCACCCTTGGACTAAATGAATCATATAATATAAAACCTAATACTGAAGCAATCAATATCACATAGTAGCATAGTACAATCGAGAACAACCTGTTTCTGAGAAACAAGGATAAAAGCAATAAAGAGGGAGATAGCATTTTTCTGGATTGACATTCTTTGTTTTTCTGAGAACAACCTGTTTACTAGGTGCAGTATTGGGAGTTTTCTTTCATTTGTTTTTATCGAACACGCAGGAGAACTGCGTATCATTGTATTAATAGTAGAAAAAGAGACATACAGAAAGTCTCCAAACCCCCTCCACACACACACACACACACACACTACTTTAGAGACAGGCTTAAATGCCTCCTAAAACTAATATCGACCCAAGACCTGAGGCCGGAACCCCCTAGCCAAACCCTCTGGTAGAGAGGAAGGCAAGGCCCTTGGCTCCTGCCAAGATCCACAAATGAGCCTCCTCCTTAACCAAGCTCAACATAGTGATGACACTAGGGGGTGCCCCATCAAAAACGCAATCATTTCGGTGTCTCCAGATACACCAAGCGCCAAGGATGACTAGGGAGTTTAACCCTTTTTGTGCATCACCTGTGACCATTGCTCCCACACCTTCCCACCATGTATCAAAATCAGAATCAGCATCAGAAGCTGTCGGAGCAAGTTGGGAGAAGCCAACTCGATGGAAGAGAGAATACCAGAATTGCCTTGCGACCATTTTCTTTCATTTGTTAATAATACAATTTTTCAAGTGATACAGTATTAGTTTTTTATATACTTTTTAGATGATAATATTGGTTTTCAGTTAACCGTATTCCTTTCATTTCATAGAGCAATTACAACATGCATACATGTGATGTGATCTACATAAAGTTAGAAATGACAAAAAAAAAAAACTAACTACATGCACGAATTGTTCCTTGAGAAAATGGGGTGTCAATTTAAGCAATGCATGCCACACAACATGATGTACCAAAAAGGTCTAGCGAGCAAATGATATTAAATGTGTTACATATCAGAAATCTTTGCAGAATAGATAAAATGCGTGAAAAGGATATATTATGCTGGTACTTACCTTGGCAGTATCAAACATATTCACAACATAAATATGAAAATCCCTTTGAAGCCAAAGAACATCATTGTCAGCTCCATGGAAGATCTACAGCATAAGGCAAAAGTGAAATGTGCGTATTTAGGATGTCCTACAAATTATCTTTTATCCTAGACTGAGTAATTGAATGGCATATAAACACAGTAAAGGGGGGAAAATAATATGTTGCCATTAGTATGCCCTACAGATTATACCTGAGGCTCTGATGCATATCCAAAAAGTAAACTCAACTACATTTCAATGGCATGCAAATAGAGTTTGTCGCATTATCTTTGCTTGTACTGAAATAGAACTTAAAGTTTGCAGTCACCACTGAAAAATGAAAATAACAGCTTACCACTGGCAGCAGTTACAAAGATGTGTTACCTTACAAATAGAAGAATTAGCAAAGACTGGTCGTAGAATGCCCATCACATCATGCAATGCTATTGTGTCTATCAAATAGTCATCATTCTGAGTAGAGATCTAAAACAGAATAATTCTATATTAAAAATAATAAACTTATAAAGAATAGAATGTTGAGGATACACGTTCATCTACCAGTAATTACCTGCATTAGTGCAGTATATCCTAGGAAAGACCAAATGCTATGTTGCTCTGTATCAACAGCAAAAGCTCTTTCCCCACCTAGTAATCTTGCCAGATGCTCCAGTTGAGCTTCTGTATCAACCCAATTATATGTAGTACTCATTTCTAGGCACTGGGCACCCAGCATAAAGCTATGGAAACCAGGGGGTTGTTTAGCAAAGATGTGATTTCCTCCTCAAATGGATGAACTTTTTGTGATGATTCTGTATTAATTAAAATGGAATGTCAGAAGAATTAAAAGAATGTGACTAATTGGTTTATGGTCCTATGAACAATCAATATTCTATATGCTAGATATGCAAATTTCATATTACAGCAAAACTTATGCAATCAACCATCCAGCTTGACTTCCTCGAGTAAAATAGATAGCAATTACTTGAGCATTTCCTTTACTATCTCTAAATCACCTTTACTACTAAGGGCCTGTTTGGTACAGCTCACAACAACTTCTGTGAGCTGGTTTTTTTGCCAAACACCTCTTTTCAAAACAGCTTCACCCATGAAGCTGTTTTTCTTCCCCTCTCACAAAGATATGAAGTGGGATGAAGCTGAAAATAGTAGTTTATCACAACTCTCTCCCCCCTTTCTCTCTCACATGCATGCATAAAGTTGTTGGTGAAGCTGTTTTGCCAAACATTTTTTCCAAAAATAGCTCAACTTCACCTAGAGAGTTGCTTATAAAAGCTATTTTCTAAAAAAAACAGCTTCACTAGTGAAGTTGAGTTGTACCAAACAGGCCTTAATTCCAAATAACAGCTTGATTTCCTCGAGAAAAATAAACAGCAATTTCAGTACAAATATTAAAGTTAGTTGAGTATTCCAGACTCCAGAACATGACAAGCAGTTGCTGTTTCAAATGGTAACAGCAATAATCTAGTCTTCAGTTAAGGGCATGGCCTGGAGTTCTTCTGAAAACCTGTAACACTATGCTATTATTCCACTACGTGCATAGTATGAACAAATAGAAGCACACAATAGAACAGCGTTTTGCATGAATGCACAAAGCAGCAACTGACTGGAGAACGCACAGCGTTGCCCTCAGGTGTTTGATGAAATTCCTCAGACAGAAAATCCACATCAAACTGCATTCCTCTACCTCTACTAGCCTCCCTCACCCCCGCACCCACCCTGGTGTATCGCGCAGCTCGATCCTACTCCCTCCGTCCCTAAATAAGTGTCGTTTGCGGTTCCCAAGAAACTTCTTTAACTAAATATAAATTAAAAAATATTAATATTTATACTACATAATTAGTATCGTTAGAAAGATCTTTAAATTTAGTTTTTTAATAAATTTATTTAGAGATACAAATGTTGCACGTATTTTCTATAAATCAAATAAAACTTGTGGCACGAACATCAACAGCGACACTTATTTAGGGACGGAGGGAGTAGGTACCAGGGTCCCGTGGAATTCCTGAAACAAGTAAACAACCATACAAGTACAACGGCAATGCCGAGATCCCCACAAGCAGGAACAGGATTCCAGGAATGCATGCGCGCACCTTGAGGAGGTGGCAGGGGTGCCTCGCCTTCTGCACTTCCCAGCTGAGCACTCTGGCGGCGCAGGTGTTTGAACGGGGAGTAGGAGTTGTCCGCGAGCACACGCTTGAACCGGGCCTGCGGCTTCTCCTCCTCCTCGCAGGCGCGGCGGGGACGCCCGCCGACCCCGAGACGGCGAGACGAGGAGGGCGCCCGCTTCCGGCGGTGCCTGCGGTGGAGCAGCGCCACCGCAGCGAGGACCGCAAGGCAAGCGGCGGCCGCGACGGCCGCGCGCGATCTGAGGGTGGCGGCGCCTAGCATGTCGCGACGCAGGCAGAGGCAGTGCGACTTTGACGGGAGGAAGAAGACAAAAAAAGGGTGGCTCGATTTGACGGGAGGCAGAGGACCGGACCCGTCACCCGCTCAGCTTCACCAGTGTACTACTACTATGAGCAACTTTGTTGACCTATTTTTTAAAAAAAATGTTTAAAACAACTTAATCAATAATTTTATGTATATACATATGCAAAGTTCAGCTGGGCGCTGGACGGAATCTACGCGTTGGCCTCAGCCTAGAGTCTAGTTGGGATTAATCGCACCTAGTCGTTCCTAAGTGTTTTAATTTGTATACATACACAAATATATCTTAATTAAAAAGAAAAATAGGAGATATGTGGACCTAAAGTTAAAGAAAAGACCCATAAAAAAGTCCAACAACCCACCTTATCCACCCTCCTACCTTATCCATGCAGCCCCTCCCACCCCATCCGCAATCTACCCCAACCCGCGCCCGCAGTCCCGCACAACGCCGATCCTCCCCGCTCGTCCCTTCCTCCTCCTTCTCCACCTCCACCTCCACCGCTGCCTCCTCCCTCCCCGCGCCCGCAGCCGCCAGCCACACGCCGGTCTCCTCCCTGCCGCCTCCAACACCTCCTTCTCTTCCTCCTCCGATGCCACCTGCGACCTCTGTCAGGCGCGTCGACGAGCCGCCGCCGCCTATGGTCTGCCTACCCCCATAGGCGAGGCGGATGCCCTCTCGGCTAGGCGAGCGCCTAGCGGAACCTTGTACATATGAGAGAGAAATATTTAAAAAAGAGCTAAGCTAAACTATTTTTTTCAGTGCATCAAACTTTATCTCTTTATAATAGAAGAAATACAACTCCACGCATGAACCTCTTTTTAAAATAGGTGTTTGGCAAAAAAAAACAGATCATAAAGTCGTTATAACTTATTCCAAATAGAGTCTCTATTACGTCGAATGTTTGACACTAATTTATAATATTAAATCTAGATTATTTATAAAATTAATTGTATAGTTTGAGGTTAATTTGTGAATCGAATCTATTATGTCTAGGTAGTCCATGATTTAATAAATGTGACACTACATTAAATATGTGTTAGTGATGGATTAATTAGGTTTAATAGATTAGTCTTACAAAATAGTCACAACTTCTATAATTAGTTTATAATAAATTTGTGTTTAATCCTCCCAATTAACATTGGAATGTCTGATGTGACAGGGATTAGATGGATTCAAACACCCTCTAAAATGGATGAGGCATCTTGCATGGTACTATCTTCTTCAACTTTGGTTAGATTTGTAAGAGTAATATCCGGATGAGTGTCATTCTCATAAATGACGCTCATTCAAACACGTCTACATAGCATGTCA
>CM039141.1:17175238-17185553 GCA_022036555.1 Microstegium vimineum | reverse complement strand
TTTCCTTGAGTGTTAGCTTGTCCTGAGCGGCAGAGCCAATGAAATTAACGTGTCTCAATATAATGATGCTGGTAGTAGTTCTAGGCTTACTCTCAGTTTTAAATTTGCTACTACCATCAATCAAAATTATGAATGCAACTTGTTTTTCTATAGTGTTCTATTTTCATTATAATAACTTTATTGTTGTTATTTTTTATTTGGTTTGGTGCTTGTTTTCATAATGGTAAAAATGGAGCTAATAAGGTGGGGCTTAAGACAAAACAACACTTAATTTTTTATGCTAGCATGAAGACAACGAAGCACAACGTCTAACGTCATTTAAAAAAAATTGATTCAGTACACAATTTGCATTGGGCAAAGTTAAAGATGTGGAGTATTCTCGAACAAAAAGAATGATTACAACAAAGAAAATAAAACAACATGAGTTCAGAGCTTTGTTCGCAGTGTATTCGTTTGCTACACCATAAGAAGTTCATACTTAAAAGTTCACACTGAGAGGAAAATTGAATGTCAATATTTTGTATTTGATCCATTTCTCTAAATCGGTGAAACTTCACAAGAATTTGATTTCAGATTTAACGATTTATAGTGATGAGAGGACTTCCTGAATCCACCTATTTACATGCTAGTATGAATTTACCTAATGCTACCTAATACTTTGAAGGACAAATATCTAGTGACTTGTAATGTAACTTTTCTTCAACCGAAAGGTAAAAATAGAACTCTTCTTGTCGCTCTATGAAAAAATATTAACTTAAGTAGTTAGTGAAGGTGGATAATAAAGAAAATAAATGTGGATATCATAAAGTTATTAACAATATAAATGTTGTGAATCAGATTCTCAATGTGTATGGTTGACATCAGTTTCGAATAAGCAATAAGCTGGACCATCTAAAAATGAAAGGATCCATTCGTAACCACTCGGTCATAATATCAAATAGATTGTTTTCTTTTTTAGCTAGTAACTATACCAATGCTATAGTATGTCATAGTGATTCGAACTCGTTGTGGCTCACCAGGGGATTGAAGGTTCCACTCTTGGGCTATCCTCTTCCTCTGTGGTTGAGCTCCCAATTTTATAAGGTACAATTACAAACTTATGATGATACAAAAATGCCCCTACAACAACTATAGCATATGTTAGAATATTCCATTCCCTCTCGTATCTCCTCAGGGACACCCAAGTCTTTACTTTAATAGCCCCTTAACACATCGACACAACGACCTAAGAAGAAAAATCACTCGTCCGGCGGGTTGTTTCCCTTAGCGTGGTCGAGCAGCCCAAGCCACTGATCGGTCTTCGTGGGGCGTCGGCCTTCATAGCACCATGGCCTTTGTACGTTGTCCTGCGACCTTCACACTATCTTCATAGAGTATCAGCCTTCGTAGTCCTGTGACCTTTGCACAGTCTTCTCAAAGGCGTCGATCTTCATAGTCCTGCGACCTTTGCATGTTCTTCATTGAGCGGTGACATTTGCACCATCTTCATAGACTTGACATGAAGACTTCCATTAGTTGTTTCACCCATGATGGAGTCAATCGCAATGCAAATACTGTTGTTCTTGGAGCGGACGCTTTTGTCGACTGTTTCACCGGGACTTTTCATCATAGTCTTCAACTAATGTTCATAGCGGTTCATCCTCTAACTTTTTATCATGTCATATGACTGATCTTCATATTGCTTCAGCCTCTTAACTTTTCATCATGACCAGGTACTATACTTAATTTTATTGGGTCTCTTCAAGGGAGAGTTGACCCATATTCCATATATACTCCCTAACCCCTAGTTTCGCCTTCACTAGGTTCCACCCGTGGTGGCGGGAGAGCCACCGAGGGGGCAACGTTATACATAACTGGATGACAAGTGTTGACAGAGGGAGCAAGGAGTCGACGGTGAAATTACATGATTAGGATTAGACAAGAGTGCCATAGTGGTGTTGGCACGAGAATTCCAAAAATGTTCACAGCACAGTGGTCAGTACAACTGAATACCGTGATGAAGTTTCTGGGCATTACATTTCATGATTGCAAGCACATACGCTACTTAGTTTCTAGTTCATCCCGTGAGATGAAATAGTGCCAAAGGCTTTTTCGAATACTAACCTACTCTCTCAGTCCCACAATACTAGTCGTTTTAGGATTACACCCGACTACCAAGACGAGCACAAAAGACCTGTAAACCCCTACTCTATCGAGTGCTCCGTACGTCCTTCGCTCCTGCTGTGCTCCCCTCCTGCCACCTCCAAGCCTGCACTCGTTGCTTTTTCATTTTTTTTACTCGTGTGATGGTGGAGGACAGGAGCCCGTGAGTCAAGATGGCAACGAGAAATTCCCCGTCGGGGAACAACTCCCCATCCCCGTCCCCGTCACAACCGTCGGGGCTCAAGTTTCTCCCATCCCCGTCCCCGGTGGGGAATTCATCCCCGCGGGGATCCCTGTCCCCGTTTCAACTGACACAGCTAATAAGAGTACATCCATACAAAGTGTAGGAGGGAACAAATTGAACATCATAAAATTCCAAAAAAATAAATAAGAAGACACCATTGCACAAGCATGCAATACATTGGACATACATCGTTGCATTCACAGAACATCAATTAGCACACAGATCTAGAGGGCAGTAGCAAAAGCAGGCTCTGCACAGCAGTAGCAGAGCAGGCTCCAAAGTCCAAAGCATTTGAGCCGCACCTCCACAGACCACGTCCCGTCCCTTTTGCTTGCTAGGCTGTTTCTTGACGGATTCGATCTCTCCTTGGAATTGGAAAACAGCAGAGCGTGCTGGCCTACGAGCGCTCGGCGCATGCCCGCATGGAGATGCAAGCAGGTGCCTTTTCCTGTCTGTAGAAAGTGGAAGATAGATGAGGCTGAAAGGGAGAGGGAGAGGGAGAGGGAGAGGGAGGAGAAAAAAAATTATATGCGACCGTATCGCATAAAAAGCACGGTGCGACACCACTAAATTTCTTCACTTTCAGGTGGGACATGCTTCCTCTAACTGATCAGCTAATTACATGTAGGTGGGACCTACTTCAAACAAGAGAGGATGCCGCACGAGCTATTCTGTACAACACCGTTGCATATAATTTTTTTCCAAGAGGGAGAGGCGGAGGCTGGTGGTGTGTGACGGCGCGGCGGCGGAGTGGTGCCTGGTAGGATGTCTGGTATGGGATGTGAGATAGAACTAGGGTAAGTATATATGTTCGGCTACGTTGGACCTTTAGATGGACTTTCTTTGTTGTTGCGCGCCTTCGAAACAGCTTAGCGGGGCGGGGATACGGGGATCGGAGACGGGGGACACAGAACCATCCCCGTCCTCGCCAGCCCCGACGGGGATCACTTTCCGACTGTTTAGTTCCCCGTGGGGATTAGTTTCGCTCCATCCCCGTCCCCTAATAGGGGAATTCCCCGCGGGGAATCGGAGATCGGATCGGGGATCGGGTCTCCGTTGCCATCTCTACCCGTGAGCATTGCTTTTTCATTTTTTACTTGTGTGATGCTGGAGGACAGGAGCCCGTGAGCAGTGCCAGTGAGTGATAGATGAGATGGTGCTGTAGTCAGTATAGGGTGGATCCATGCCTACTAGCTACAACGACATCCTTTTCGATACATTTTTTGAATCCCTAGACGACCTCTATTACGGGACACAGGGAGTACAATTCAAAGTGTATTGATTTCAATGTAGTATGAATGTAACGAATAACAAAAAAAACGTGTTTTGTAGGGTGGAGCTGGCTTATTTTGATCATGGGGGGATCCTTCACTACGTTCTGAGGAACCTGGTGAAGCAGCAACAACAGCAATAAAACTCTAAATATACTTGAAAATCTGTGAATATCTGCCTATCTGGTGTGTTTCGAAAAAGGCTATGAGAGGAATAAAATTACTCCAGCAGTTTGTAAAGTCAAGCCGATGTAAATGTCCATGAGCTGAGCTGTGCTGTTTCGTATACCGTTTTTATATTAAAATTTATCTGCTAATAAATAAAGGTGTTATTGGTACGTTGGCATCTGTCACCTGAAGGCTGAAAGTTTCTTTCTCCCATGAAGATGTGGCAACAGCTCGCGACAGTTGCGACATACTCCCTTCCTCCAAAAAAGATGACGCTATGGGATGCGTGCAGATCAAATTTTCTCAACTTTGACTAAGTTTATAAAAAATATGTGCAACATTTATATCTCTAAATAACTTTATTAAAAACTAGGCTTAAAAATCTTTTCAATGATACTAATTACTTAACATAATTATTTATATATTTTAATATATAATTGCTAATATTTAAAAATATTGACTTCTCGGAAAGCGAGAATGACATCTATTTAGGCCAGTCTCAATGCAACGTTTCATTACGCGCTTTCCAAGTTGTATGAAACTTAACATGAAACGAGTCTCTCTCTCAATGCATAGTTTCATGTGGTTACCAATGTCTCTTTTTTTCTTTTCTCTCTCATCTTCACCATACATTTGTTTTGCATGCATCCCATGAAACTAAGGGACTGTTTGGTTTCAGGGGCAAAACATTTGCCCCTGTCACATCGAATCTCCCATCCCTAGTTTCGTCTATTTAAAATATACTAATTAAAAAAGTAATTTGTCAGCCGGAGACAACTTCGCGAGACAAATCTTTTAAGTCTATTTAGTTCATGTTTTGACAATGTTACGCTACAGTAAACATTTGTTAATTATATATTAACTTAGCTTAATAGAATCATCTTGTTAAGTTCCGCAGGGGTATGTAATTAGTTTTATAAGTAGTCTATTTTTAATACACTAAATTAGTGTCAAAAGATTCGATGTGACACGACAAAACATTTGCTGCTCCATCCAAACAAACCCTAAGAAAGGCTCTCAGTGGAGATTTCACACAGTTTCCAACGTTTTGAAAACAACGCTATATAGTTTTATGGCCATAAAACTTTCTCCCTCTCTCTCTTCATAGTTTCATGCAAAAAGTGCACATTTGCTGATATGACACTCTATTTAATGTGCATGAAACCCTCCATGAAACTCCATTGAGACTGACCTTAGGGACGGAGTTAGTATGACATTGATTCGGAAAAAAAATGCTACTTGGAATTTTATGCTCTTTTGTTTGGTTGGAAACATAAGAAAGTAATTGGCAATTGGCATAAGCGAAGTTTGCTTCAGTTTTTTTTTTTCATCGTTTTATTCACCATCTGCTGCTTGGTGCTACAGTGTAGTGAATTTACCAACAAAGATTCAAGTACATGTTTGGATCAAATGATTTCAAAGGAATTTTGGAGAAATAAATTACAAATAAAAGAATTCACTTTATTGAGTTTGGAATGAAGGAATAGTATTTTCTTTCTAAAGAAAAAGAATCTATGGTAGTACAAAACAAAATAAATAAACATCCACTTCAACCCAAGGCAAAGAATCTTTGTTCTTCCTCTCTTTATGCTTACTCATGTTCTTATAGTTTTTTTTCTCCATTCCAAACAACTTAAAGTATTCATTCTTGTATTTTAAAATCTTATAATTTTTCAACGTTCAGTCCATCTTATTCATGTGTTTTTTCTTATCCATTTGTTTAAAGGTACTATTGTGTTTCTACCCTTACTTTGAACCCCAATTGTGATTTTACCCTCGTTTTTCGCCTTGTTGCATTTTTTACTCTCGCTTTATGAAAACGAACACTCAGTTTACCCCTACTCCGTTAACAACAGTTAACGGGGTTAAAAGGGCTTGCCAAAGACAACTTTACCCTTACAAAAATACCCTTACTTTCTGAGTTCATTATGGTTTTACACCTGTTTGCTTAAAAAGTCATTTCTTATTTGTTTATTTTTTTTTCTTTTTCCCTTTATTTATTTTTTTATTTTTCCTTTCCTATTTCCTTCCATTTATTTATTTGCTTCCTTTTCTTTTTCCTATTTCCTTCTATGACGGCGGAACTGTGCTCTTCCCGCGCGGGTCGCTCGGGATGACGCCCTGGACCCAGCCCTCCCCGGAGCTCGTGACGCGGTCCCTTTTAAAAAATCTTGTTTTCGCCCAATTGTGATTTTTTTAAATTAAATGGAAGGAAAAAGAAAGGAAAAAGAAAAAAAACAAAGGAAAAAAGAAAAAAAATAAACAAATAAGAAAGGACTTTTTAAGCAAACAAAGGTAAAATCATAATGAACTCAGAAAAGTAAGGGTATTTTTTCAAGGCTAAAGTTGTTGTTGGCAAGCCCTTTTAATCCCGTTAGCTGCTATTAACGGAGTAGGGGTAAACTGAGTGTTCGTTTTCATGAAGCGAGGGTAAAAATGCAACAAGGCGAAAAGCGATGGTAAAATCATAATTAAGATTCAAAGTAAGGGTAGAAACACAATAACCCCTTGTTTAAAATAGGCTCCAAACTTTGGTGCATATATTTAGAGGATGTTTGGATGCAAAAGTTAATGATTAGTCCATGTTTTCGGATCAATTGGAATATCTAAAAGTGGGTTAATTTAAGGCTAATAAGAGCTAATGAGGGCTAATTGATGACTAGAGTCTACTAGCTCTTATTAACCTATAATTAACTCGTGTTTAATATATTTTTATAAGGTGGGCTAATTTTTAGCCCTGTGATCCAAACAGACCTTTAAGATGATAAAATGACTCTGGACGGTGCTGACTGCTGAGCTTCTGTATTACATTTGTTTTAGAAAAAGACAGATGTAGAGAATGAGGGAGGAGGAAAAAGCAAGAGTGACTAAATTTTATGAATTTTGTTAACTAGGAACGCTATGTTCGCTTGGCTTATCAGCTGGTTTATCAGTCACCGAAACAGTGTTTTTATCTCACAGAAAAACAGCCAAAACAACATTAGTCGTGGCTTATCAGTCAAAAAGAGTCAAGCGAACCGGGCGGAAGTCGGGTTCATTGGGTATATTTTATACCAACTGTCCTAGTGGAGCAAAAGCATTAGCAGTATGTGAAATCATTTGGTAAATTGGCTGCCTACTTACACGAAAAGTAGATTGTACCGGAATTACCAATAACCTAAGGGCGTGTTTGAAACGTGAGATTTTTTTTCTGTTCTGTGAAAATGAACTAATTCATGTAAAATTTCTGCGCAATTCCTATAAAATTTCTGCGTTCCAAACCGACCCTAAATACATTTTCTCATGAGATAAAACAGAGATAAGAGATCAAACTACTGCAAAATCATTGAACAACACTGCGCGAGAGATCTGAACGAGACCATATGAATTCTACAATAAACCGCACGATCCCGATCCAACGGTGTAACAGCTGTCTTGTAAAATTCGCTTCCTGTCCTCTCCTCGCCTGTCCACTGGCACGGCAGAGCGCCATCCGCCTTCTACTACCTGCCCAGCGCCCATCTCCCACCTCCGCCGCCGCCAGCGCCAGGGCGGGCACCGGAACCACTCCCGGACCCGCCACCGCTTGATGCTCTTCCGCTGCGCTGCCGCCGCAGCAGCGAAGCGCTCTACCTCTTTAACCCTCGAGCGAGCCCTCCGGCACTTGGGCGCCGCCGGCCGCTGCCGCTGCCACGCCACCTCCTCGTCTTCGAACCCACGCCACCGAGGCCACCGGCGTGCGCCGAAGGCTGAGTCCGAGCCCCTCACTTCCACCTCCGCGCCCCGTCCGTTCCCGGACTACCACCCTCCCCGGCCTGACTCGCCGGACGACGACGACCTCGCGCGCCGCCTCACCGCCGCTGTGCTTGCCTCGCCTCATCCCACCTCCCTTCCTCCGCTCCCCTTCCTGCCCCTCCTGCGCCCAATCCACCTCCTTCTTGGGCTTCCGCTCCTCGCCTCCCACCCGCACCTCGCCGGCCTCCTCCTTCCGCTCCTCCTCCTCTTCCCCTCCCGCTCCCAGCAGCACCCGCACCCGCACCCGCACCTGCTCCGCTGCTTCGCCGTTGCTGCTCACCTTGCCGTAGTACGCGGCGCCGGCGCCGCGCGCGCCATTCTCGTCCGCGCAGTCCGCTTCCCCTCCCCTCATAGGCATTTCGTCGAGCACTACATCTCCACCTACAAGGCATTCTCCTCGGACCCCGCCTCCTTCGACCTCCTCCTCTTGTGCCTCCCCTCCGCGCCCCTACTGCGCCGCCTCCGCCAGTACGGCATCTCCCCGTCCCCGGAGGCCTGCAACGCCGTGCTCTCCCGCCTCACTCTTGACGAAGCCATCGAGTTGTTTCAAGAACTCCCGGACAAGAACGTCTGCTCCTACAATATACTACTCAAGGCGCTCTGTGGTGCTGGCCGCGTGAAGGATGCACGCCAGGTGTTTGATGAAATGGCTTCACCGCCCGATGTTGTCACGTATGGGATTCTTATCCATGGACACTGTGCTCTTGGTGAGCTGGAGAATGCAGTGAAGCTGTTGGATGAAATGGTGGCAAGAGGGGTGGAGCCAAATGCAACTGTGTATACTAGTGTTGTTGCATTATTGTGTGACAAAGGGTGGGTTTCAGATGCTTTAAGAGTTGTGGAGGATATGGTCCAGCATAAGGTGGTATTGGATGAGGCTGTGTATACGACTGTCTTGAGTGGTTTTTGTAATAAAGGAGATTTGGCATCTGCAAGAAGGTGGTTTGATGAGATGCAGAGAAAAGGTTTGGCAACTGATGGAGTGACATACACAACGCTGATCAATGGGCTTTGCCGGGCTGGTGAGCTGAAAGAGGCAGAGAAAGTGCTCCAGGAAATGTTGACCAGGCGGTTGGATGTTGATGAAGTAACATTCACAGTGCTTGTTGATGGGTACTGCAAGAGAGGGAAGATGGCGGAGGCCTTTCTGGTGCATAATGCAATGGTTCAGAGAGGTGTGACACCAAATGTAGTGACATATACAGCTTTGTCAGATGGACTATGCAAGCAAGGGGATGTTCAGGCTGCTAATGAGCTATTGCATGAGATGTCTAACAAGGGGCTTGAGCTGAATGCTTGCACATACAACTCCCTGATCAATGGCCTATGCAAGGCAGGCTATCTGGAGCAGGCCATGGGGACTATGGCAGACATGGATACAGCAGGTCTTAAACCGGATGTTTACACATATACAACTCTTATTGATGCGCTCTGCAAGTCAGGGGAGCTTGACAGGGCTCATGACCTCTTGCAGGAGATGTTAGATAAAGGAATTAAACCTACTATAGTGACTTACAATGTTTTGATGAATGGTTTTTGCATGTCAGGCAGGGTAGAAGGAGCAAAGAAGCTGCTTGAGTGGATGTTGGAGAAGAACATTCATCCAAATGCTGCAACTTACAATTCTCTTATGAAGCAGTACTGCATTGAAAATAACATGAAATCTACCACTGAGATCTATAAGGGGATGTGTTCTCGGGATGTAGGGCCAAATGAGAATACATACAATATATTGATCAAGGGGCACTGCAAGGCAAGAAATATGAAAGAGGCACTATATTTCCACAATGAAATGATAGAGAAGGGTTTCAGACTTACTGCAACCTCATACAGTGCTCTTATAAGATTACTGAATAAAAAGAAGAAATTTGTTGAGGCAACAAAACTATTTCATGATATGAGGAAGGAGGGTTTGACCGCTGAACCAGATGTATATAGTTTTTATATTGATTTCAACTTTAATGAGGACAATTTGGAGTCAGCCATTGCTCTTTGTGATGAACTGGTGGAAGCCAGTATTGTGAAATCGAAAGCTGAAATGGATCAAAATGTTGTAAAGGAACATATACGTTAAGGACATAATTTTGGTTGGTTATGTCATGCTAGCTTCTTCAGGATTGTGTTTGCATGCAATGTGAATACAAGATCCAGAGATAGTACTATCCCTTTTCACTATGCTCAAACTGGCAGTTGGGGTAAAAACAGTTTCTTCTAAGTATTTAAATTGGTTACAGATAATAGTTGTGTGTTCCCTGGCATTTTCTGATGGTTGATGATACTATCCTTTAACTACAGCCTTCATCGGGTTCATCCAAAAGATGTTCAGATGTGTAGATAGAATGCACATTGTGGTGCCACAGGTGATTTGCAAGGTAGAAGACAATGTGCATTAACTCATTGCTTTTCTTTCCAAGAATTATGTCTGGTCCTTGTTCCTGTGTTTTTGTACATCAAGTTTAATGATTTATCCATTTGTTAGTTTGATACTTGCAGAATAAATATGAATCACCTAGAGCATTGCTAGATGTGTGTGTTTATTGTCTCATTCATATCGTGCATCTGACTTTCACTCATGCTTCTTGTGTTGCAACTGACACCATGTTGAAGTTAGGGCGGTTTTGCTCTTTCATTGCTTGGATCCAGTGCTTCTTCAGAGCAACTCTTGTTCCAGTGATATTTTCTGTAAAGATATATAAACTAGATCTATTGTGCTGGA
>CM039141.1:16915957-17175138 GCA_022036555.1 Microstegium vimineum | reverse complement strand
TGGTATTTTAGCTTCACACAGTGACATCTCATTTGGCAGTTTCACAATTTGTACGTCATATTGTATCATTTGCACGATACTTTTTTTTTCCCTCACTTCTCCCATATCTCAGGTGTCTGAATTTAAATTTAAGATGATTTTAGACAACACTCTTGTACTACCAATCAGTATTAGTAAATTATCAATTTTGTGATTTCTTATTTTTCTTTGTGTCATACTGTATCAATTTTTTGCCCTTATCTAACTAAAAAATAATTATAAAAAAATAAATTATTTTATTGCCAACCCATATCAGATTTTTTTTCAAGTTGTGATTTTGTATAAAATGCTTTTTATTCTCGGAACAAAAAGTTCCAGATTATATCTCCAGAAATTGTAAAAAAACAAAAGATGCAATTTTAGTACAAAATATATGCAATAACCGTTGCCTGAAAGAAAAAACTAAAATATTCATGCACCTAAAATTTAGCAAATTTCTTTTTTTAGAGTTTTCTCCTTTTGAAGCATGGAAGAAGTTTTGTTGCAAGTTTTATTGAAGGAGAAAAAAGCAAGAGTCGATCTAGTTTTTAACGAAATAGGATCAAAGACCTTAGAAGTAGGGGTGCACTATACTTCCCTGAAAGCAATTACTACCTCCATTATATTTCATAATATGCGGTTTAACATAACATTTTTATTTATGTGTATTGTATAATTTACATGTTTAATAAAATTTTGATAATAATTGAATAGGGCATTTGATTACTTACCTAACCAAATGGTAGTAATTATGTTATAGTAATTAAAATGGTTAGCTAAATTATTTGTCAAAATATTAAAATTGCTAGCTAAATTATTCTGCGTGCCTTATAAAAGATTATGAATACAACAAAACAGGAAAAAAAAAACTACAAGACTCATGCACGCTTCTGAAGGCAACACTAGGTTAGGAAGAAATAACGACAAGAGACAACCAACTACGCAAAAATCCGACACACTGAATAGAAAACTTGACTAAGGGGTTGTTTGACATGGCTTCACTTTGGCTCTAGCTCTGGCTCCTTCAAAGAAGCTCTGTCAAAAGTTTTCTTGGAGAAGCTATTTTTTAATAGAAAGCACAAAAGTCAAAGTCATTTTGAAAGAGTCACAAACTGTGATTTCTCCAAAATGACTCCAGATCCTCTGGAGGAGCTTCACAAGAAGAGCTTTCTAAAGACGTGCAAAAAATAATAGTGCGCAAAACACAACTGCAAAAATGGGCTGTCAGAAGAAGAAGAAAATACCTCTTCTCTTCGACTTAGTCCAGATATAGCCCATAAGAAAGAGGCCCACCCGACAATCACCCCAACAGAGGCCGAGAACACTCTGATCTCGAGTCCAGAATCCCCCCACTCGACGACTCCCGAGCGTGAGGAGCGTCATTGTCCGCAAAGGCGCCGGCGACCCTCCTCCGACGCTCGACCTCGCCTCGTCAATCGTCGTCCTCCGCGACGGGTACCACTCCCCGTCCTGGCTCTCTGTCCCCTATCCTCCACCACCGCGAGACAGTGAGTGACGCCCAGCGGGTCCTGTGGTTTAAAGATTTTTATTCGTCATGTTTTTTTTTCCCCTGATGCGGCATTTTTTCAGGCTACATACTCCGTATGCCGTTCGAACCCATTATTGTTGCAACAGAGTCGCAGTACCGTACAGCATCGTCAATAGGGAGGGGAGCCCTCTGTTTTATTGCATAATTGCGTTCCAGTGAGCACGCGGCAGGCTTTAATGGCGTTGTACACGATGATGGCCGCCGCCCGTAATGATGTGCCGGCAGGCGAGACGTCGAGTCGAGTGTTCTTGCCATTGGGTCCACCCTCAAGGTGTCCCAGCATTTCTTAATTTCGTTCATCTCTCGGTGTCCGGATGGCCAAGCGCCATGACAACTTTCCAATTAATGAACCGGACATCTTCTGATGACAAACATTCTCTTCATCCAAAGGAAGTGTGTCTCGTCAGACTTTCTTAAAGTAAGTATGTCTCGTCAGACTTTCTTAAATTTAGCTATATTCATATAAAAAAATATTAACAACATTTATATCTTTATAAAATAATTTTATTATAAAAATAGATTTAATGATTTACTTATCTAATAATACTAATTATATGTTATAAATATTTAATATTTTTTTATGTATATTTGGTCAAAGATAAAAATATTTGATTCCTCGAAAAACAAGAACAATATTTATTTGGAATGAGAGAGTACTCCAAATTATATAAAGCTAGTATATCGTAAGTAACATTCTAATGATATGGTTGATAATATTATGGAACTTAACCATTCCAGTATAAAGAAATATAGCTCACTTGGCCTTATGCCGGTAATATTTGACATTACTCAAACTCTGTTTTTCGACGAGTCGCGCTCTAGTAGGACTGCGAGACCCTCTATCTTTCATCGGCCTTAGTAAAATGGGTTGGAGAGCCGAGCAGACTAGACGGTGGGGATGAGAGAGATGACGGTGACGTCGTCGGAGTGAGCAGAGGCGGAGGCGACAATGTGGCATGTGGCCATGATGGTGGCAGAACAGGGGAAGAAAGAGGTTGTTGCGTACGAGGTAGGGTTTCACGACGTCGTAGTGGAGCTCTGACAAAAAAAAAACTACCGCACCACGGCCAGATGGTGGTGCGACGAGCGTCAAAACACGTATGCCAATGATGAATGTGTGAGGAAAGAGGCGGTGCGTCAAAACCCGTAAGCCAATATGACGAATGTGTGAGGAAAGAGGCGGTGGAGAAGGGCTTCCAACGGGTGCTGAAGGCAACGACGAGGGTGACGCCAACAAGGGTGAAGACCGATCGTGTCGCGCGACATCTTGGCCCTTGACATTTGGGGGTGATACGAAATCGAACAAAATGAAGAGATGAATATGTCCAAGTTTGATCTAAACAAAAGAAATTACGAACAAACTAAGAGATCGCTTCGCAGAGTAAATTCTTAGTATGAATCACTCTCGGCTATAAAAACGTATTTTTTAGCGTGAAATGATTCAATTGATTCTCTTAAATGAACTAAAAAATTAAGAACTAAAAAAATAGTTTCTACATACTAATTTTAAGATTTTAAACCAAAGAATAAAGAAAATCATTTTTCACAGATAAATCACGAGAACAGCTGAGCACAACTCTACCAAAGGTGGACTCAACAAAACAAGTAGCCGTCGTGGCCGTGCCATGCATGCAGTGGTAATAGATGCACTGCCATGGATAATTGCAGCGGCCGGGCGGGAGGGGGACCCGCACCTCATCACCTTCACCTCAACTACAATAAACAATGGCCATGCACGGCACGGTAGGCCACCGCCAGCTCTTATCTCTTCCACGCAACAGTGGTAGTGTGGTACACAGTAGGCTCCAGGACCACGACAGGGTCTCCTGCGCCTGTGCACGTGCTCCTGCCCGTCCCGTGGCAGCGCGAGCGGGACGGACAACTGACGACGGCCGGTGGCCGGCGGCGAGACGAGAACGAGACTGCAGCAGGGAAGCACACGGAGATGAGGCGGCGGAGGGGATCCTCGGCTCGAGGACTGAGGAGGTGGAGGTGGGCCGTGGGCGTGGGTGTGTGCAGATTGCAGACAGGAATGGGCCCTGGGCCCTCCGGCCTCCGTCCCTTGCCTCGCCTCGTGCAACAACGTCTATATGCTCGTCGGCAAGCCCGATGCAGCAACGCCGGTCGCCGGCTCGGCGCCCTCGATCTGCATGAGCGCTTGTTGTTTCTGGAGTACAGTACGAGTATTCTATCTGGCCATCCGTGTCTTTTTGGTTTTTGCGAGTCGATGCTCCAAGCTGTCCTTACTGTAGTTCTTAACGTGGCGGTGTCAGTGTGTAGTACTCCAAGTAGACTGGTAGTAGTCGTCGTGTAGGTGTCGTAGTATATAGTATAATAATAACTAGAGTATTGTACGTACGTACTGCTACTAGCTAGGGAGGGGCCGGCCGGGGTAATTAACAACGGTCTACCAAAGTCCCAAACTAAGGTGATCTCTTGTACCACATGTGACTTGTTCTTCGTCTATGCAATGCAAGTAACACATCCTGCTTAAGGCTTATTGATCGATATTCATGCATTTATCTCAATTTATGCGTATTAAAGTATATTAGAGTAAATTTAAACAAAATTTCACTCAAATCTACTTCAATACATATAGTTTGAGGTATATTATACATATACATATAAATAAGGTCTTAAAAGAATGGACGACCTTCATTTGCGGCTGAGCAACATTATGCATCATCTTTCTTCTCTTACTTCAGTGACCTCAAAACTGTCCTTTTTCGCCTTTTCGTTACAGATTGCGCAATTTAGGCACATTCTTGGAGTGAAACCAGCACCAAAGAATGTACTAAGCGATGTTCGTTCCTGTCAAAACTTATTCAAGATCACTGGAGCTTCCAAAAGAGTTTGATCCTAGATCTGCATATATGGTCCCATTGCAGCACAATTGGGAACATATATATATACTTGGTAGGTTTATTTGGTTAACTCGATGCATTTATTTCAGCTGTATATCAATTTTGGTTAACTCGGATTGGAACATCATGGGCTATAATCATTTTCACGGGCCGGGCTGGCGGCGCGCGCGTATCACCGATCTACACAGCATGTGCCCCATATCATCCATCATCGTCGACGTCGTAGTACTAGCGATCGAAGCAGCAGCAGCAACGACGTGCTAAAATCATTGCCGCTACTAGCTAGAACGTGCCTCTCGTTCTCCTTATTGCATCAATCATGATCCATGCAATGCAATGCATGTATCCTGAATCCAAATGGCTGGCATAATAGTGCGCGCGTTTGGCATAGGTACAGTGTGTGTCCGTCTAGTCATACTCCGTACTCGTCACCACTGATCAGCACGGGCACGGGGATCATCGATGATCGGATACGACCCTCCCACTTCATTCACGACGTCGTCGGCGAGGTCGTGACGCGCTTATTAAATCCGGCGGCGGAGGATGAGGTGGCCGGGAGCGAGATCGAGGCCTCATCCCCATCCGCAACGCCGCCACGGACGGGACGAACACGCAACGGATCGAGGACGAGGGGAGTAGGTGGTCCTGACTCACTCTCCACAGCAGCGTCCCGTCCGTCCTCGGTCACAGGCCGGACAGAGATGATCTGGCTCTGGTGGGAGCTTCGCTTTTCCTCGCCCCTCACTACTCTCACCGCGACCGGCCGGCGACGCAGCAACAGCGGCCACTCCAGCAGCTGGGTGGGCGTTGAGGAGAGGAGAGGATTCCGATGCAGAAGCATGGAAAAGAAAAGAAAAGCAAAAAAGCAAAGCAAAGCGAGCTGCATCTGTGATCCGGCCGGAGATCGAAGAAATCCCAGCGTCTTCTCTCTCTCTCTCTCTCTCTCTCTCTCGCCTTCACCGAATCGCCCATCCCTATCGATCCCTATTAAAGCAGAGACGATCCAGCAGGGAGATGGAGCCATGGTCCATGGAGTAGAGCATGCATCAATCATCGAGTTCACGCAGTCACAGTCACAACTCACAAGCGAGATTGCGAGAGAGTACGTGTTACGTGTACGTACCAGCCAGTCCGCCGGAAGAGAAAGAAGAAGGAGCTAGATGGGCCGGGGCCCGCCGGGGGCGAGATTCTCGTACGCCCCACAAAGGAAAAGGCATAGACAGTGAGAGCTAGCGCGCCACGGAATCACGGTGTTTCCATGCATGACCATATGACCCCCTATCCTGCTCATACATGAGATACACGTCGTACAATACTTAATTTGTTTGGTACAAAATCGCCTCATTTCTTGAAATAAATTAAAATATAGATAGATAGAATCGTCCACCGCCGTTAGGTGATGAGATGAGGTCGTCACATGAATGATTTCAGACACAAACGAACCTGTTTCTTGTGATTAGATTAGACGACTGACCAAATGCATGCTCGTACATGATTAACTAGCTAGCAAGCTAAGCTAGTGTGATAGATTGACCGAACGTTTATATATTTTCCAAGCCAAACAAATAAAATATCACGCTTCGTCACGAGGATTAATCCTAACCGGTACAAATTAATCACCGCTCTATTACGAGATTTCGGCGTCAAGAGGCCGGAGCTGAGGAGGGCTACTACGATCGCGAGATGCAACAGATGTAGGTGGACAGCATTGGTTGCCTATAACTAATATATACTCACTCCGTTCCAAATTATAAGACGTTCCAAAAATCTTGGAGAGTCAAAACATCTCAAGTTTGACCAATAAGTATTGAAGAAAACTATAAAAAATTATGATATTAAATAGACATATTATGAAAATATAATTGATAACGAATCTAATAATACTTAGTTGACATCATAAATGTTATTATATTGACATATAACTTTGATCAAAGTTGAGATAGTTTGACTCTCCAAGATTCTTGGAACGTCTTATAATTTGGGATGGAGGAAGTAACTCCTAGCTTGGCCACGATTTAGCCATAGCCCAAGTTGGGGATCCACATCTTAGGACGGTACGTCTTTAAGATCAAGTCGTTGTTTGGTTACTCAGCTAAGTTTGGTTCGACCGTGTTGGATCGTGCTTGGTTTTCATGGTCCCATAGATGATTATATATGTTATTACAAGGTCCTTTGGTGCCCTTAACTTGGCCTGCCACACGCGTACCATACATGAAACCAAGCTAGCTAGCCCATTGCCTCTTTTGGGGGAGTGAAAGATCTTAAGTGCCTCTTAATATAATTAAGCTTTGGTTGTATGGGTGTCTTTCTAGGGATTATCTAACACCCCTGGTCAGGTATCCAAATTCCAAACACCATGCGAAGATGGTCTAAGAAAGGTGCCGATTAGAGGTTAGTTGGGCATCCAATCAGTACCATAGGCTCTTAATAGATTCGTTCTTAGACCGTGACGACGTTTATGGTGGTATAATTGTACAAAAATTTAACTAGGATTTAATTGGCATGGTTTCTTACAACTCTAGTCAATTTAACGTCATTGTTCCTTGATGCCGTGCCAAAGGTGATGAGGACATCACTAGCTTAAATAGGACCATGTTAATGGCTTCTAAACCAAAGGTGCAACATTTCTATATAAGATTTATCATTGTTACATTTGATGAATGGTTGCTGCACTGAGATGTTGTATAAGGCGCTGAAGAATGAGCACTCGACCACTGACGCCTGGACTCACTTCGTGTGGCAGAACAAAGCTCCGCCCCGCGTGAAATTCTTCGCTTGGCTTCTGTCCGAGGAAAGGATTCAGTGTAAAACAAACTTGCGCAAGAAAAACATCGTCGACGACACCATTTGTGATGCTTGTCAAGCGGAAGAAGAGACGACTGCCCACATTTTGTTCGGGTGCCCAAACGCTCAGCAATTCTGGGAGGCTGTGCAAATTCCAACGCAATCAGAGTGGCCTGTACAAGCTATCCGAGAGATCCCTCCACCCCACCACATCCCGCAAAAACACTTCGACACATTCCTACTGTTATGTTGTTGGCATATCTGGAAGCGAAGGAATGTTAAAGTCTTCAGATCAGACAGAACATCGATGTCGGCAACACTAGCAGCATGCAAAAGCTGAAGCTCGCCTCTGGGGGTCCAGACTACCACGACAAGATAGACCCTTAGCTGAAATTTGGTGTTCTGTTCTTGCAAACGCGATGTAACGCCAAAAGGCTTATCATTTCCCCCCAAATGCTCTTGTAACTCATATGGCCAAACCCCCCCCCCCCCTCCCCGCGTCGAATTATAAAAAAAAAAATTGGTTGCTGCACGATAAATTGTGTATATTGTCATTATCAGAATTGCTTATATGGATCAAGAGAAGATTAGATTGCATATGGAAAGCATGAATGATTAATGAAGTTGATTGGGGACCAACTCTAAGTGTTTATAACGTCCTCCACCAGGACACCACGTCACTTTGGATCCAAGGAAAGAAAGAGTCTAAGTCCACCACGTTTTGAAAGTTGAATTTGGACTGCAAAATAGTCCAACCTTGCAATGACTCATCAAAATGGCCTAGGATCCCTGCCAAAGCGAGCTCGAACTAATCTTTTCAACGGGCCAAGTGAACATAAGTTCGATGGTGTAATCTGGATGAAAGCATTTTGGTATAACGAACCGCAAATCTGAGGAGTGCTTTAATACAAAAGTGAAGAAAAGAAGAGGAATAAGAAAAGCGAAAGGAGTAAGCAGTCGGCTGTTGACCAGAATCAAAGCCGAAATGCGGATATATGTGGACTGTGGGGCCAGAGAATCCAGCTAGTCCAGCCCGGCCCGGCCCGGCCCGGACTCACCCCATGTAAAAGCTAGATTTGTCGTACTGCCTCTTGTCAGCATAATATTCAGGACACACTTTACGCTGTTTGGAGTCGCTTTTACTGATGACGTGCCACTTCGTCGTAACGTGTGTGTGTTGGCTTTCTTCCTAGCCGAATACAGAGGGTGCAGTGCAATGCAGACATGAATCCGGGTATACTGTAATAGTAGTAGTACGAAGTAGAAGTGGAAGTCCGCAGATGTTTGACTGTCAAGCCCAGAGCAGACGGATCGTTTAGATTGATGAGCTTCTCAATTTGCGATTTTTTTCTTTTGTGTAGAACATTTTCAGAACACGGTGCTGCCCTGGTCCTCTCCCAGATACTGTACTGTGCAATGATTTATCTTTTTTTGCGAGAGTGCTATGGCTTTTTAGCTCCCCTTCAAATCAAGAAGCCAATATATACGTACACTGCAGAAGCTACCGCCGAAAACAAAAAACACCCAAATCATTGTTTCGTCTCTCCGTACATTGTGGTAGGTCGCAAGAAGCGCTCCTCCCACTTGATTGTTTGGTGCGGCTTTAGCTCCACGCTGATACCGGTGCCGGAATCAAAGCAAAACCAAACATAATCTATATTTGCATTCAAGAAAACATCCGACCGTGGCTGGCCCGGCGAGCTTTCTTCCCCGTGACTACACCAACGACCTTGTCTCTCTGCACCGCGTGAGCTCCTTGATGAGTAACACTCTTGGGAGGCCAGGGACGGCAACCGAATGAGTAACACACTCTAGATATAGATACAGTGTTTTGATCATTCATGATACTAGTAGAAAGAAATGACTTTTTTTTTCTTTTTTCCCGAAACACATTAAAATAAAAGAACACTGACGGTAAAATAAGGGCACTAGTATCGGACCCACCTTTCATTTTAGAAGCTGCTATAATAACGTCCGCATTAACTCCTAGAGCCAACTGGTGGGTTCGACCGGTGATGCAGTAAATAAATTCTTTGGTATTAATTTCTATAATAAAAATAAAAGATAAGTACTCACCGACCCAACCCATCTCGGCCCGGCCCGTCCACCGCCGGCTGCGCCCCTACCCAAATTTTTATTGGACCTTTTTTGAATTATTTTCACGTTTGGACCCCTAGAGGAACTATTCCTAGAAATGGACCCTGGGGTCGGCACCATGCCCCACGGCGCCGAGGTAACACAGCTCGGCGCCATGTCCCACGGCGCCAAGCTCGGAGTCATAGATCACAGCGCCGAGCTATGTAATACAGAAACACATGTGTGGTTCAGTTGGTCAAGACTTGAGGTGTTGAGCCTTTGGTTGTGGGTTCGAACTCAGATCTATACATTTTGCTATGTTTTTAAGCAATATTTTTTATAGAATACATTTTGTTTATAATTAGCAATATTTTTTATAGAATACATTTTGTTTATAATTATGAATTAATTTTAATTATAAGTAAGTATAATATTTTTATATGATGTATTTATTTAATTATAATTATGGAGTAACTATTTATTTATTTATTTATTAGCTTATATATCTAGCCTTTGTAAATAGAACAAGTAATATTTGTTTCTAGTTTTCTTCAAAACCACATGTGTAGTTCAGTTGGTCAAGGCATGTGGTGTTTTAGTCTTTGGTCGTGGGTTCAAAGTAATGAATCAACATAATTTTTACTACTTTTTATAATTTGTTTTTATTTAATTTCAAAATAAGAATTATTTAATTTATTTTTATAAGCTCTTGAAACATTCCGTTTTATAATTTATTTTTTATTTGATGTTTGAAACAATGAGTTTGGTTGTTCTAATGCTTTGATTTTGAAATAAATTTTTATCCATCAATAAATTTTAGTCGAGATATATAAACTAATAAATAAATAAATAGTTACTCCATAATTATAATTAAATAAATACATCATATAAAAATATTATACTTACTTATAATTAAAATTAATTCATAATCATAAACAAAATGTATTCTATAAAAAATATTGCTTAGAAACATAACAAAATGTATAGATCTAGGTTCGAACCAACGACCAAAGGCTCAACACCTCAAGCCTCAACCAACTGAATTACACATGTGTTTATGTATTACATAGCTCGGCGCCGTGATCTATGACGCCGAGCTGTGTTACCTCGGCGCCGTGAGGCATGGCGCCGACCCCAGGGTCCATTTCTGAGAATAGTTCCTCCAGAGATCCAAACGTGAAAATAATTCAAAAATAGGTCCAAATTGTAAAAATTTGGGGCGCCCCTATACCTATCCCCTTTCTTCTCAGCAACGGTAGCACACTTCCCCACTCCCTCCAGTCTCCCACTCCACTCTCACTCCACACCACACCGCACCAGACGGCAGACGCTGAGCTCCTCTGCCAAGCTCCGTCCCCGAGAAAACCGCGAGAATCCCAAGTGCCCGGCCAACAACTCCGACCTCCGTGCAGACAATGCCGGTCCAGGATCCCTCCTCGCCATCCGCCGCAGGCGGCGGCGGTGGCGGCGCGCGGGCCAAGCGCACGTCGTCCGCGCCGATCCGGCCGGTTGACTACGCGCACAGCCCTGCGCACCACTGCGTCGCGCTGCGGGACGCCGCGGGGCTGCAGGCTATCCTCGAAGGCCTCCCGCCGCTCGCGCACCCGTCCCGCGTCCTCACCGCAGCCGACGCCGCCCGGGAGGCCCGTCTCGCGTCCTCCGTCGCCGCCGCGCTCGACCGCCGCGACGTCCCGGGCGGGGACACCGCGCTGCACCTCGCGGTCCGGCTTCGGCTGCCGTCCCTCGCCTCCGCGCTCGCCGCCGCGGGGGCGGACCCCACCCTGCAGAACCACGCCGGGTGGACCCCGCTCCAGGAGGCCCTCTGCCTCGGGTGCAGGGAGATCGCCGCCTGCCTCCTCCGCGCGCACCGCCTCGCCGCCTGGGCTAAGCTGCGGCGCCGGGCGCCCGCCCTCTCCGCCGCGCTGCGCCGGGTCCAGGATTTCTACCTCGAGGTGGACTTCCACTTCGAGAGCTCCGTCGTGCCGCTGCTCTCGCGCGCCGCGCCCTCCGACACCTACCGCATTTGGAAGCGCGGAGCGGACCTTCGCGCGGACACCACGCTCGCCGGCTTCGATGGCCTCCGCATCCGCCGCGCGGACCACTCGTTCCTCTTCTTCGGCGAGGAGACCAGTGCCGGTGGCCGCCGCCTGCCTCCGGGTTCTCTGCTCGTGCTCCACCGCGGCCGCCGCGAGGTGCACGACGCTTTCGCGGCGGCCGCGGCCGCGGGCGACGAGGACGCAGCCACCTCCGACGCCGCCGCCTACCGTCCGGGGCTCAACATCACCTCCGCGAGGCTCGTCCCAAGGACCACCTGGCTGCGGAAGGAGAAGACGGAGAACGTCGGCGAGTGGAAGGCGCGGGTGTTCGACGTCCACAACGTCGTCTTCTCCTTCCGCACCCTCAAGGCCGCGACTGCCGGCCGCAAGGATTTCACCTTCGAGTTCGCCAGAGACGAAGACGGCGACGAAGACGACGACGACTTCCTGCCACTGGAGATCCGGGACGACGACGAGGACGGCGACTTCCTTGTCGCTGACATCCCGCCGCCCCCTTCGCGGCGCAGCTGCTACGTGCCCGGCCGTCGCAGCGTCGCGGGGCCGCCTTCGCACTTGGGGACCCCGCAGAGGCGGAGGAACAGCGTGGACGTGCCGCGGCAGCTGTCGGCGTGCGCGTCGGTGGGGCGCGGCGAGGACGTCATCTTCGGCCGGCACGCAGGGACGACGACGACGACGACGGGTGGAGCCAAGTGGAAGGAGGAGGAGACGGTGAAGACGCTGCGGCCGTCGGTATGGCTCACGGAGGACTTCCCCCTGAGCGTCGACGAATTCCTGCCGCTGCTGGACATCCTGGCCAGCCGCGTGCGCGCCGTGCGCCGGCTCCGCGACCTGCTCACCACCAAGTTCCCACCAGGGACCTTCCCGGTGAAGGTAACACACCACTCCTGTCCTGCTCAATAAGAAATCACAAAATTCTTTGTTTGCGGATTCAGTGACTGATCAATTCTGCAATCATTCATCCTTCTTGTCTTGGACCTTGGTAAACGAATTGTTTCATCGTTCTCGGTTCTTGTAATGGTGAACCACCAGCTCAACAGACCATCTCTGATCAGGACAAAGGTGTTACTCATATGCTTGCAGATTCTTGTCTGTTGATCAGGTTGTTTTATGGCAACTGATCTTTTACGGGCAGCAATAAACCCCGGAAGTGGCCTGCAGCCTGTGGAGAGCGCTATCCGTGCAAAGGGAAAAAACTATTGAGACTGTGATAGGTTTCAAAGGTTCTTCACCGTTTAGTTTATTGCAGAACAGTACAGGCATTTAGGAGTAGATTTAAGGGAATTTACTCAACGCTGGTACTCACCTGCATAGTGCATACTGTCTTGTTTGTGAATGAGATGAAATTTCTATGACAAATGAAAGCTGATGGGAATAACTAAGCCTCCGGTGTTATAGAAAGTGAAAATTGGTTAGACATACAGCTTGTAGCACTTGTCGAAGTTTGCTCTATGTTTCTCAGAGGCGGCACTTCACTGAAGTGCAGACACAACCACTTGATGAAATATAGCTGCCTGTGCACACCTTTTGTTGCTTCTTGGCAAAGTAAATTTATATCATGTTCTGAAGGCTGTTCTTGCTATTATCTTGTTGCACATAGCTCATTTCGCTACTCCTAAATGCAATGGAGCTTTGCATTCAGCTCATTGATCATGTTCGCCATTCATGCAGGTTGCAATCCCTGTTGTGCCAACAGTGAGGGTGGTTATCACTTTCACCAAGTTCGTCCCCCTCGTGGAGCCAGAGGAGTTCTTCACCCCGATGTCGAGCCCCAGCCTCTTGGCGAGCCCGGGGCCAGGAAGCATCATGGCAAAGCCTGACAGCCACAAGAGCTCCTACCTGAAGTGGGGCTCGAAGAACTCGAGACCAAAGGCTGTGAACCTGTCACAAGTTGCGGACAATGCCGACCCCTTCACGGTGCCGAGCGACTACACCTGGGTGAACAGCCTTGGTTCCAAGAACCATGACAAGAAGTCGTCCAAGTCCAAGAAGGGCAAGGCCAAAGAAACCTGAACAATTATCTAATCCAGCGGTGTATTGACTCAGCGAAAGCTTATGCATAAGCCGTCATTAGCCGAGAACCTGTAATTACCATGTGCTTGGGACATGCCTCGACATTAGGATTTAGGCATGCTCAGCAACGATAAGCACGGAAGTTTAGCTGCCGGAGACGAGGGTTAGAGAGTGTTAAACTAGGGCTTCGTTTCACTGATTGTTCAGCAATGTGTTGTAAAACCTGGCACCATCGAAATGCAAGAATTCCTGTGCTAGTTCTGGCACATACATTGTCAGCTGTATCTCCCTGGTTTCTGCAGAAGGCCTGTGGATGGAAGAGCGAGGCACTGGAACAGTTCTGAAGATTGGCTGAAACTATCTGCAGTGTATGTGCATTTTTGTGTATACTGTGCCCCTTGAGATGGATGATTCCCTTGTGCATCTGGAAGTACAAAGAACGTAGTACTATGAGATATTTGACCATGAAAGCGAGGAGGTGGATGGAGTGGAAGGGCGTGTACGTTGCTGGAATCGATGAATCGATAGTTCCTTTTGCTTGTGCAGGCCCAGGCATGATGCCGGTGCCAGTGTTGCGCCTGCTAAAGATGTTTGCATGCAAATGAAATGAAATCCCTGTGTTTCGTGTCCGCGCTTTGCAGGACAGAATCATCGGCCTACATACCGTAGGCTTTACCGGGCATGGAGGCTACAAACATTCCTTCTAAGGCCCCGTTTAGATTCCACCCAAAAATCAAAAAATTTCAAGATTTCCTGTCACATCGAATCTTGCGGCACATGTATGAAGTACTAAACGTAGATCACATCGAATCTTGCGGCACATGCATGGAGTACTAAACGTAGACGAAAAAAAAACTAATTACACAGTTGATCGAGAAATTGCGAGACGAAACTTTCAATCTAATTAGTCCATAATTGGACAATTTTTACCAAATAACAACGAAAGTGCTACAGTAGCCAAAAGCCAAAATTTTTTGGAACTAAACGCGCCCTAAATGTACTCCTGGATCGCTGATCGTGAGAATTAACAGAAGAGAGCAGAGAGAGAGACGGGAGGGGGGCAGGGGGCATATAGGGGTAAACAGAAATCAGGAGGGGAGAATATGGTGGGAACAAAAAAACCAGAGGTAGCAATGGGAAAACTGAAGCAGCGGGTGGGCGGGCGATTAGGGCTAGCGTGACTGCGTGAGTGGCTGAGTGCGTGTGCATAAAAGATTAGCCAAATTATTTTCTAAAGATAAATATAGTTATTATTAAAGAAAAAATATTTCCAACAAACTACGTAAATGACTCTCTAAATTTAGTAGTTCTTCGTTTCACCTGATTTAAGAGCAGATTAGAAAAAAAAACTAGTTAAACTTATTGATTTTGTTACTTTCTAAAAATAGATAATATTAAAAGACTCCAACAGACTACGTAGAATCAAAAGATTATGAAACAAGCTGATTGAAGTAGTTCGGCCGGCGCATAAGCTTTGTTTGACGGGTAGAAAAGCCAGTTGATTTCGGCTGATTAAATAATGTTATGTGAGAGAGAATAAACGGAAACAAGCTGAAACAAACTGAAAGTAGTTCAAACGAACAGAGCTTAAAGTAAAGAGCGAAAGAAGTGAGATAGAGAACTAATAGATTTAGAGAGTCATTTACAGAATATGTTGGAGACGTTTTTTTCTTTAAAAATAGTCAAATTTAACTTAACAAAACGATTTGGCTAGTCTTTTGCAGATGATCTTATCTAATTTTGGATAGCCACCTCACTAGTCATTTAGTCTCTTCGTTTTACAGAATTTATTTGATTAGGGTACTTTAGTGTTATCTATTTTAGAGAGTAACTGAGTAACTAAATCAGTAAATTTAGCTAGTATTTACGGCTAATCTCTTAGAGATGCTCTCACAAATGGAGTGTTTGGTATCAAGAATCAACCTGTTTGAATGTAGTCATATTCATATCAATCTAGGTGTGTTAAGATGAATTGGGGTAGAACTTAAACTAAATTATTAGTGGAGTGACCCATTATCTAGGCTAATCCTAATTATTAGCTTGTGAGATATAAGGCGGCGGTGGATGATCAGCTTCTGATGAACCACTTCACTCCACGATCGAAACTACACCTCCAAAAAAAAAATCACGTCTCCTAGCGCTTCTCTCGCCGCTCCGTGAGCCACTTCAGCGTAAATTGACTTCCAGATAGCGACTCCATGCGCAAATGGGTAAAACCTGTTGATTGGAGCTAGATCGCGACACATGAGCTTAGCCACCGCGTTCCCGGGTCGAGGACCCGAGAACGAGGAACATGGTTCGTCAATTTTCAATACTGTTTGGAACGACGACTATACAGCTTCAGCACGATCCAAATTAACATGAACGATTTTTAGAGGTGGTCCAGTTTCAATGTATCTCTAGAAAACAATCAATTTACAGAGGCCTCGAAATCGATCTTTAGGGATGCCTAAGTTTTGGACGCATTTTCTGAACACGATTAAATACTTGCCTCCAAATGTAAAAAATCGTTGACATGAATGTAAAAACGGATAAAAAATAGCCGCTTCTATGAATCTATTCTAGCCGTCTTTGAAAAGGCTCCGCGCATTAGTGCATTTTCTAGCCTTTTTTCCTTTCTGAAATTATAAGGTGAATGAATCGAATATTACCGTAAACTTTTCCTGTGACTATATACTACTCCATCTGTTCCAAAATATCTGTCTTTTTCACTTTCCGAGAAAAAATTTGAATTAATTTTATATAAAAAATATTAATAGTTATGATACATAATTGATACCATTAGATAGATCTTTTGATCTAGTTTTTTAATAAATTAATTTGGAGACACAAATGTTGCATGCATTTTATATAAATCTAGTCAAAGTTGTGACACCGAAACTCAAAACGACAGTTAATTTGGAACGAAGTTAGTATGTGCGAAACATACCAAAAATTATACACAAAACACGCTCACACACTTTGTTGTATACTTATACTTGACAAGTCATCCTAGCGTCACACCTATCGCTTCACCGAGACTCCAACACAATACGCCAGGGATCCACAGGTGGAAAGGAAACAAAACAAACGCTAAAGGTCATGCATGCATCACTGCTTCGCTACAATTTAAGCTGCTGTTGGAGCAAAGATGCTTTCCAAGGAGCAACAGAAACCTGATTCATATAATTAATACGGCTAGCTACCTAGCTAGCCCCGCGCAATCGACGATCAAGCAGCCGCGCGCACGCCATCGTGCTCTCACGCGTCGCACGCCTCGCTGGATTTCCCACGCACTCTCTCCGATCCCCAAACTTCCTCCCAGCCGGTCCCCCACTCCGTCCTCCTCTCCTGTCTCCTCCATGGCCATCGCCTGCTGCTGCTTGCCGTGCTTCACGCTCTCTGCCGCCGCCGACGCCCCAGCTGTGCGTGCGGCGGCGAGGCCAAACCAGCTGCGACGAACATCCCGATGGACGGGTGCCACACCGTCAGCAGGCCGTGGGGAGATGGACACCGACGACGGCGATAAGGTGTTGCCGCGTGGTTGTTCCGTCGTCGTCGTGACTACCACGCCCGGCGCTGCAAATTTTCCAGTCAAGGGTATGTATACATACTCTTTTTTATATATAGAGAAAATCAGGCACATATGTTTCTAATCGTCAAGACCGTCTTAACAAGCACCACTGTTAACAAGGGAGACAATGATATTGTGTCACTGAAGCGCATGACACTTCCTCCTCCTAGCAACGTGCCTCCCCTGCGGTCTGCTCCGCTCCCTCTCCTGCGCTCCACCACTGGCGGTCGACATCCTCGTCCTGACCCCCGCCCTAGGCTTCCACCACCGATGGCAGGTCGCTCCGCCTCGCCGTGCCGCGCCACCCACAGCCCTCCCCGCCACCCTATCCACATCAGCTCACCGGCAAGACCCCCACCGTCTCTCATTCTCCACAACAAAATAAGAAGCAAATTCCACTTACCTCAATGGTGTGTTTCACTCCTTGAATGATTCTTGAGTCAATTCGCGGTGAGCCACTGAATCATCACAAAATGCTCTACATGCAACTAGCAAACATCTATGACATTTGAAGTATCGTTTTAGTTTTGGTGTTTTGTACAGGCCACTACTGTCCCAATCACATAGCTCAATTAAGTAGAGCTAAAAGGACCATCGAGCCCTTAGCTCACAACTAGAAGCAAAGAAGATTTTCTCTATGTGCTATTGAGCGAAATGACAAGGTAGACATCTTGGTGCCAAACTTGGCATTGTGGTGTCAATCTGGGAAATGATTTCATATTTAATAGGGTCAGCTCTCATACACTTTATGTGCATCTTCATTCCTTTGGTCAGCTCTCTTCTCTAGACTTGTCTCTATCTCAACTCTAGTCCTTAATGATGACTATGTCACAAACATCTAGTAGCATCTAGAGGAGTCAAGGAGGGTCTTCTTCCCCAATTGCAATGTGTTGTGCAACTCAATAGGGCAATCACTAGAGAGAACTATGAGTGTGTATTCTTTCAAGTGCCCATACTTTGTGTAAGTTTTTTTTGTTTTGGTCGTATAATTGCTCTCCGTTTATGCCTCGCTCTTAATGGAATTGCTTGTGATCTTATCTGAAGGCTGGAGGGTGCCAGTGCTTCTAGTTGGAAGATATGATGAATTTTCCCAAGTTAACATAGCAGGGTGTTCCTCATAAACAAGCATCCCAGGGTATAATTTTTTTATGGTACTATGTGTGGGAGAAACCACTAGAGGGATCAATTTTGTGTTGATGGAAAAGGCTATATAGGGGGCAGATAGTCTATGTGGTTATTCTTCTTCTCATGTATGTTACCTTCATGAATTAGGTTAGTGTTGTAGTATATGCACCTATCTTATGGTTGATAGTTGTAGTAAGAGGCTCTAGTAGTAACCATGTAATGAATGAAAATTGTTGCCATTGATCTAAGAATACTAACAGTCAATGAATACAAGACATTTGTATGCAATAACGAGACTAATGAAATAGACATGCATAAAGTCCACATAGTTTCAATTGCAACATAAGTTTCAACAAGCACATTTCAAACAGAGATTCGTACATGAAGGTGGACTGGACTAATGATTTGAATGCGCATAAAGTGCACATAGGTGCAGAATATGATCAAATGCATACAAATAACATGTTCCAACAAAATTAAGTTTTTGTGACTATCTCATGCAAAATACAACACTCTAGAAAGTCAACCTTTAGCTTCTTTTGCTTCTAGTGCACATAGCTGGGCTTTCAGAAGTGGATTGACCTCCTTTGCTTCGGTGCACATTGCTGGGGTAACTTTTGGAGTTGGAAATACTACCTTAGTCTTAATCTCCTTCTTGATTTTCTTTCCATTTCTAGCTTGCACTTTCTTTGCCTTCTCCACTATCTTGTTTGTTCCTTGATTCTAAATTCTTTCCAAGGAGAAACAATGGCAAGTGGAATGAAATTTGAACCTAGACTTGGTTTCTTGTCCTTTTCCAGCTTGTACTTTCTTTGCCTTCTTCTCTATCTTGTTTGATGTCTGGATTCCAAATTGTTCGAAGGAGGAACAATGGCAAGTGGAATTGGTTCAAATATGTTAACCTGATTCTGGCATCCTGGATGAACAAGTTGCAATTAGAGGAAAAAGGTTCAAAAGGTAGGTGTTAGCAATGGCATTTTGAGCTTGGCTACATCACTAGGTTTTGTACCTTAGGGTGCTAGTATGAGAGGGTCTAACATTGGCTTCAACAGTTGGGCTACAATAGGTATTAGTACCAGGGATTTATCTACCAAATATGTTGTATAAGGAACATCTTCAAGTAGAGTTATTATTAGAGTTTAAGCATTTGGTGAGCTCCATTCAGAACAAGAATAGAGGCTTACTAGGATCAAATACCCAATAGATGTGGAGACTATAATTTGATGTTTTTAAACATAGCAACTACGCCTTAGTCTATTTAACTCCATTTGAAACTTAGATTCCCTACAAACATATAAAAAATCACTACTTATGTATATCCACTGAGGTATGTGATAATATGTCATCAATGATGTCCTTGAAATTGTCCATATCAAAATCTACAACTTTGTTGCAACTATATCATTACACTCTATATAAAGCTATTACCAAATAGTCGCATATTAAGGAAGAAACTTGTTTCTAGATCCATCCTATGGATGAACACATCATCAAACCTAGTGCATCGTGGATTCAAGACTAAGGCATATCAAACAAAATCAGAAAAGGGGCAAAAGGAATTACTCTTCCAGGAGCGAGTCTGGAGGATTTGTGGTCGCTTCCGCCACCAGCTTCGCCATGTTTGCTCGGGTCATGTTGTTGGCCTCCAAGTCACAAATCAGCTTCAAAACCTAGCCCATCATTCAATTCCGTTTAGAATTTAATTGATTAGGAAGGAGAATAGAAGGGATGTAGGTTTCTGCTTTTGAATAGACCTTGCCGCCGCCAGAATCCATCTAGGGTTTCGGGGAGAGAATAGATGGGGACGAGAGTGTGGAGGGAAGCGGAATAGCGGAACCACTCCCTCACTCGGGTAGTTGCTTATGTAACCCAAATGGCTAAGGGAAAACAACAATTTTGGAAATTATATGCTATCAGATTAGGGGATGATGGAGGAAATGGGTAATAATGTTGATTGTAGTAGCTTAGAGAGAGAGAGAAAACTAAAAGGTATTTTTACAAGATTCAACGACTCATATGAAATTATTTCTTGATCCTTTGGTTGCACCATCAACAAGAAGGGATTTCTCAGTTCTCACCTTGTCTGGATAACTTGACCGACAATGCAACTGTTAGTTGGCCCTTCATTGAGAAACATTCAATTTTATAGGATGTAAAAGCTAGTCTATCGTGTCAAAAAAACATAACCCTCGTATATGGCATTAGCATCCTTAGTCCTTCAATGCACATAATTTTGTTTCTATAGCGATCATCTACAATGTCATCCTACATTGAGTCATGACGTCATTTACCAACCCAATTTAATTTAGAGTTCTTAAAAAAATTCCTCTTTTGGCAACATTCCAACTAGACGTATCTATTCCATATCGACCGATCAATGGCTGCAATAGTCTTAGGAAAACAATCATATGAGACATGGTAACAAGTATTTGGACCTATAGCCAACTCATAACACATGGTATAAGTTATCTTGAGCCTAAGAGAAAAAGTTAGGTAAACATGGAAGAAAATAAAATGTCACATTATCATACCGTGAGTTGAGTGCCCCCCGCCCCGTGTCTCTCTCCGTATAGGGTGACTCCCCACCCACCCTAGTCAACACAACCCCTCGCCCTCGCACTTGTGCCCCATCACTGCTAGAGGCAACTTTCAAGAAGCTCGTGCAACTCCCAAGGATGGCGACATCGAGGTCTTCTTGGGTATGCACTTAGCCAACGATGATGCTTACGACTACACGCCGCACCGGTCCTTCTTCCTCCCTCACCTCTCTCGATCTCCTCGTGGCGTGTGCAACAATAGCCGGTAGCACGAATTTGGACCGGTGGCGACCAAAACCATTTTCTTCTTCTTCATCGACACCGTAGGTGGATACCTCTCATCTTCCCTATGTCTGGCTGATTCGGACTGTCAGTGGGGATCAGGCCTCCCCACGAATGGATCTAGTGTCCCCACCTCCGGATATGGTGCTCGGTACTACAATGTCCAGCATGAGTTAGTGGCATTGACTTCGGGATAACATGAGATGCTACCAAACGCAGGGTTCCATCGAACCGATGGCCATGTACTGCGTGTGCTCATGGGTGGCTGCTCCATAGGTGGTTCTCATGGACATCGACAATGCAGTGGGTGACCACATGGACGTCATCTCCATCTTTATCAACATGATCCCCGTGTTCCAGCGTGTGGGGTTCCTGGTGGCCAACAACCTCTCTCCTCTTGTGCGACCCTCTGTGACACGATGAGGTGGATCTAGGACGCTCCCTCTTCATGGCACCTTGGGGTAGATGACGAGGTTGATCTGGGACCCTGAGCCTAGATCTACCATATCCAGCTCTAAGGTTGCCGGTGCGCGCCTCCCACCATCGTGGATGGGTCCGAGAATAGTTCTTGTGTTGTGGCGATGGCCGACACCCACATATGTCCAAACATGGATGCTTGCCAGTGTGCACCTCCCACCATCGCGGACGAGTTCGGGAATGGCTTCACGTGGTGTGGCGGTGATCAACACCTCGTTTATCCTAGCACAGACGCTTGCTGGTGCACGCCTCCTATCGACGCAAGCAAATTCAGGAACGACTGTATGCGGTGTGGCGGCAGCTAGCACCCACCTCTATCTAGGTGTGGATGCTTGTTGGTGTGCGCCTCCCACCATCGTGGGCGAGTCTAGAAATGGCTCTGCGTCGTGTGATGGTGACTGACACCCCCTCCGTCTAGGCATGGATGTTTGCAAGTGCGTGTCTCCCACCATTGTTGGTCAGTCCGAGAACAGCTCCGAACAATGTGGTGATAGCCGACACCCCTTCTTGTGAGTCCAATGATGGCTCCGTGCAGTGTGGCGACGATCAACACCATCCCCTTCCAGGTGAGAATGCTAGCCATAAATGCTTGTCGGTGCGCCTCCCTTTGTGGCGGGTGGATCAATGGGAGCACTCACAAAATTTCTATGCTAAAGCTCAACTCGGATCGGTCTGGACCAATGACGAGGATCTCCTTCTTGGAGGCATCACTGAAGAACCTCTTGCTACTACTTATCCTAGATCTAACTGATCAATACCGTTACCCCTTGCATAGGTCTTGAGCGAAAGCCTTGCCAAGCTCATGTGTGGCTAATGATGATAATGTTGTGACGTCATTTACCTCCATAGAGGCATCGCTAAAGAGTTCATGTGCCTTAGAGTTGTAGTTTTCTCTCTTTTTGGTTTTAGTTGTGGTTGTGCCACCGTTCGCCCTTGTGCTGGGGCATGTTGTTTTAGTAGTATTATTAGTGGATATGTCACAATCTACTCGGGTTATTGTATTGGTTTTAGTCTAGTTTTCCAAAATTAACTGAACGAACATCGTTCCCTAAAAATGAGGTTGTTGACGATAAATCAATACTATTCAAGTGGGGATCCCAACACCGTGACCTTGGATTTGACCTGGGGGCGTGGGTGGTAGGACCTTCGTATTAAGAGGCTAACAACCAAGGTTTGACACTAACTTACAAGAAGAAATTTTGCTATTAAACTCGATAAACTTTTAGACCTAAAAATGACATCGTTAAAGGGATATACTCCCTCTGTTTGAGAAAACTTGATGCTATAGAATTCCTAGGTGAGATTAGCGATCAAACCGAAATTACCCCTATACCATTAGTGGAAGAATTTATATAGTCTTCTTCGTAGGAAACATTCTGAATGCCAGTGTCTTTTATTTGGGCACAGAGGGAATACTCTACAAGTATGTGTCATGGAGAATACTCTATCAAGTTACTCTTTATTTTCTCACTTATCTTAATTATAGAGTTGCATGCTCCAAATTCTTAATGAGACAAAAAAAGGTACGATTAGAATTTGGAACCAAGGAATAGTTTGGATAGCGAAGGTCACCAAGGATCAAATCTAACAAGGGTAGGTGTGTGCGCGTGTGTATGAGCATGGCATCTATGATGTGTTACAAAAAATGTGCAATGCATACTTAATCAGCCTATTCAATGGGTATGTTCTCTATGACAAGTAGTCTCTTATAGCTCATAGAGATGAGTGTGCATGCGCATGAGCATCTACATCTTTATTGTGTTTCGAAAACAACTATGGCTATTTTATCAACATATTCATTCAATATGATCTAATATTTTCTCTTCCTCTCTCTTATGCAGGGACATCGTCTTCACCTATTCGATCGTTGGATACTAAAATGTGTGATGCCTGTGTGGCATATCAGGTATAGCCTTGTGTATGGTTTGTATGGATAAACCCATTCCCCATGTGTATTCACGTGGACATGGAGAGACTAAGGACGGATCAGTTCATTTCACTCTCTAATCCATATGTATTAGGAGCGAATGGATTTATCCAAACTGGATTTGAGGTCTATATGATGTTTTCAACTAAAAGTCTATATGATGTTTATTGCAACTTCTCTTGAATCATAGGGATCACCTGGTACCATTATTGAGACAGTTGTGCTTAATGCTTTCTCAAAGTGTACAGCAGTTCCCCACAAAAGGTTTGAAGCTGCACTTGAGGTTGTCATGCTTATAATTTATTAAAATTTGCATATCTCATCTAAGGTCTAAAAAAAATCTATTAGTTCTCTCATGCATTTGCTAACTGATAGGCTGTCGAGTCTTCACTTGCCGACAAAGCCATTCTTCCTATTGAAAATTCATACACTGGAAGCTTCCATCAGAGCTATGACATACTTCTTAGACACGATTTGCAAATTGTGCAAGAAGTACAAATGGATGTAGAGCTATGTCTTCTAGCATTACCTGGAGTTCATAAGGATGATTTGAAGACAATTTTCAGCCATCCACAGGTGATGATAAAAACCAAACATTCATATACGTTTCATCTGAAAAAACTACCAGAAAGACCAAAATTAGAGCACACTTAGTCTTGACAACGTGTTATGTTTAAATCTCTTCCTCATATGTGATTATTGTATGCAGTATCTTGCTCAATGCGAGCATTCCATTTCTACTTTAAGTGTTTCAAAGAAAAATGTGGATCATGGAGCTGCTGGTGCTGAGGTACCTAATAAAAGCATCCCATGGTCCTTTTCATATGTTATATTTTGGATATGTGATTCTGAATACCTGCAGATTATATCCAAGAAAAAATTAAGGGATTCTGGAGTAATAGGCAGTGCTCGAGCCGCGGAATTATATGGGCTTAACATCTTAGAATGCAACTTTCAGGTAGTTAAACTTTTTTGACATTTATGTGAAGTTTAGGGCTTTTCCAATAGTCTGTTTACATAATGGTGGGTATCTGAGAAAGGGCCTCTAATTGAGTTGGTTAGGTCTTGAGTAACACTACTCAAATCTTAGTTCAATTCCTCGTGGGAGTGAATTTTCAGGTCAGGGGTTGTCATGGTTTAGTTATCTGTGTTGAGAAGTTAGAGATCTACAAGAGTCTTTCTAAACTTAATTTTCTTTATATTTTAATAGTAATACCTGATGTATTGACTCTTAAAGAAATTTAGAATTAATAATAATTTGGGATGGAGGGAGTGCTTCCCATCCAAATATGGAGAAACATTATTGGCTTATTCATTTCGCTAAAAAAACATCCAAAGAAAACATTTCTGCCCTCTTTGGAACATGGATTTTTTTTTATTCTTGTGAGATTCTTGTAATAAAGAACTAATTTCTATGAAATTTCTGTACAATTCTTGTGAGATTCTGCATTCCAAAAGGGCTCAAAGATCTTTCTTTGGTATATTTTCCTTTTTGTCGGATTGCGCATATTTTTTTCTGACAATATTGCCAGGAACTCTTCTTAACCTGCCAGGTTTTGGTGCATGTTCAGCTTCATCTCATTCATAAATCTAACACTATCAAGAAAAAAAAATGCTGCAGGATGAATCACCCAATGTCACAAGGTACCTGGTATTGGCTAAAACTGCTAACCTTCCCAAAGAACACGGGCAATATAAGGTATTTTTTTTTCTATGTTAGTAAAATCAAATACATTTTCGTATCAGGTGTTCAGTGATGAAAACTGTATATGTTAAATTGTTAATATATATCAGACAAGCGTTGTTTTCTGTCTCCAAGAAGGACCTGGAACACTTTACAAAGCTATAGGGGCATTTTGGAAGAGGGGTATAAATTTGACAAAGGTGATGCTGGAACAGTTTGTCTTGAGTTTTCAAAATTGCTACAGGATTCCTTGTTCTGAATCATTTGCTTTCTATTTGCTCACCTGAAGATTGAAAGCAGGCCAAACAGAGGCAAACCAATGAGGACTCGTGGAACTGAAATGTATGCTATTGAACATTCATCATAGAATTACTACTATTTTTTTTTGAGGAATATAGAACTAGTACTATGTCTTCCTGTTAAATAATATGCTATTTTGGTTCTGGAATCTCTGTGAATGTTTCCTCTGGTTATTCCTCCTGTTTTATTAATTCCCACCAACTAAGTTATCCTCTGATCTGATCCTGATGACACTCTCATTTATCTGCGCTGAAACATAAATTCCGTTGAGAATTGCTACCTGAACTCACGAACCTAAAGAACAATCGCGAAAAGAAATTCAAGAACTTGGGTTTCTGCTTATGCTTCTCTGCAATAAAACAATAGTTAGGCCAGCCTGAAACACCATTCTTGTCTTGCTGCTGTTTATATAAGGAACATGTCTTAAGTATTTTTCTTCCCTTTTCAACAAATAACGAAATGCTGTCAAGGGATCGTCGGGACATATCTTATGTATATATGTTCCTCTATTAGATACATCGATGACATCTCCCAGTCTCATCAAATTCAGCCTCTTGGTTTGCAGGCAGTTCAATTACATTTTCTATGCCGATTTCGAAGCATCGATGGCAGATGTCCGTGCACAAAATGCCATGAAGGATCTACAGGTTAGTCATTAGTGTCGTGACATCTGCATGTATTAGTACAATCGAGGGATGATACGATTTACAGCCATCTTCTGAAAGATAGTCAGTAGTCAAATATCTAGTCGTTGGCTACTCACCTCCAAGAAGGAAAAGAGTAAGAGACATATCCATGACGTCCAAAGGAGAGATAATCACTCGATCGTTTTGCTCAAGATGAACTTGCTTGTAGTGTTTGCGTCCTTCTGTCAGGTTATTAACCAAAGGGTATATGTGTTCACAGGAAATTGCAAGTTTCCTGCGTGTCCTTGGCTGCTATCCATACAGCACAACAATTACCTGAGCTGCATCAAGCTTTGTCTGCTGGGTTGCTAGCTCCACCTAGCTTGGAAGACTAGAGTAAGAGAGATGGTTGCTATTTCCACTCGAGTGAGTGATGAACACTTAAGCATCCCAGCTGCAATTCCATGTTGAAATAATGAGAGAGCACCAGTGTTCCGTGCAAGCAGATTTACTGTAACCGAACCACCTGATTGCTGTTGTCAGATGTGTGGTTTCATGAAAAAGTTCTGGTGAAGTTTGGTTCACCGTGATGCAGATATACTTCTCTTTGCCGCGCATATATGCCGTTTCAGATCATCAAATGTTTCGAGATAAATATATGGTTCAATTTGATTCCAAACAGAACCTAAGAAAAAAAAAAGGAAAAGGGTGTTGCTTCAAACCAATTTCTATGTGCTGCATAGGCAAGGCGAAAGTAGCAAGCACGTGCTTGATCAAAATGTATGAGTAATGGAGCTGGGCGCGTGCAGTGTGATGGATAGATGGAGGAATGTGTCCATCCTTTTCTTGTGCAGGCCTGCTACTGTATCATCTCATCCGTGCGCATCATATCAGTCAACCTGTTCGTTGGCCTTTTTTTAGCTGATAAGTCGGTTGATGCTGTTTTTGAAAAACACTATTTCGGTAGTAAGTCAGGGCCAAGCGAACAGGGCGATCGCTGCGCGCCTGCGCCGCTGAAGACATCGTGTGTGTCAGTTTCGCACGCGACATGCATCCCTGTGTTTGTGTATGCCCGCTCTTCGCAGGGCAAAATCATCAGCGTGCGTGTGTGCGTGTCTGCCACAATACAAACAAACATTTTGTACTGATAGACTGGACCTGGCTATTCTGGTACTAGGATTCATGTTGTTGTTACGGTGCTACTGTTTCAACGTCATTTGATTGATTGCAAATATGCAACCTGTCGGATATGATTCCATATAGGATCGCGCATAATCCATGCATGTCATCTTTATTATATTAGAGTATCTATATAATATTCGAATATAATATAAACCAGAGACGTATACCATGTTCGCAGTTTATGTGGTTCTGTTCTATATAAAGGCGTTGCAAATAGTAAAGTTTTCTTATATATTTTACGCCGCATATATGGGTATATGTACGTATGTTTTTTATGAAATAGTACAGTACTTTCGTATTAAATAAAGTTATTATTATATAGAGTTATAATAAAAAGCAGGCCATTGAAACACAAAGCCCATGGAACTTGGCCCACAAATCCAGTATCCAACCCCCAACAAAAATACAGCCCAAACTCGCCAAAATTCAAACCATCCCGCCCGTCTCCCCTCTCCAAAAGGAAGGAGATAAATAACCGAGGCGGAACAAACCTGAGGCTCGACCCGGTTCCTGGCCCACCGGTCAGTCTCTGCCGCAACAGCAGGACGCGTCGCTCCAGCGGCCGCAACGTCCCCCTCCGCCTACTCCCAACCCCGCTTTTTATACCTAGCGTCCTAGCCGCATAGCCCTCGCCCGGTCACCCGTATCGTGTCCAACGTCTCTCCAGCTCGTGCCGCATTCGTATTGCCTCTTCGACCCTCACTCAGGCGGGCGATTTAGGGTTCCCCCGCCGATCTCCGGCGACTCCGACCGACCGGATCGGGACGCAGCGGGGCCTCCGCACTGCGCCCATGGAGGGGCTTTCCCTCATCGACGTCTCCACCGAGGACGATCTCCTCTACGACCTCGCATCACCGGCCCCGCTGCGTCCCGATCCGCCCCACGCAGGTGAGCTGTTCCGCCCCCATTTCGGGAGGATTTCCTCTGAGGAATCGCGGGGATTGGTGCCTGCTATTTCGATTGCGGTTCGTGGATCTGATGGGAGACGATTTTTCCTTTAGGGTCTCTTGTCGGCGCCGAGGCGACCTCTTTCGTTGTTTCTCCGTCTGCGGCGGGCCAGACGGATCGGGCTGCGAATCCGAACGGTGTAATGGTGGAGCAGGCGACCCCCGAGCGGACGGACTCCCCAGAGCAGCGGAAGGCCAAGAAGGGGGTAAACCTCCGCAAGAGCTTGGCTTGGGACAGCGCCTTTTTTACCAGTGAAGGTTTGCTTTATTCATCCTCCAAATTATTTACCAACTAGTGCTGCAGTATTATCTTCCTGTCTTTACAGTATTGGTAGACTAGTCAGGTAGCCAAAAGAATACAAAAGGGAGGGATAAACATGAGCCATGAACTGTGGTTAATTATGAGTGCCTGCAACTTTTGACTCCCTCAGGCTATGATTTTATTAAGTTTGCCACACTTCTGTTAGGCCTTCCTCAGTATCCCAATTTTTTGTGCAGATAAACTGACATGATAGCAATTAGGCAGTTTGGTAATATTCCACTGGGCTTTGATATGACAACCAAGGAGTTAGTAATCACAGCCTGTATGGTGTACATTTTGTCTTTCATGCTCTGAATTGAGAGCTCACAAGTTTGTCTTGGGAACTTGCAAACTGAAAGATTGTTCCCTACTTCTGGTCGAATTTAACATTCTGGAATGCATTTTTGCCTTTTTTTTTTTGTTTCTGAAGATAAGAAGTGGCACCAGTTCTTACATGGGTTATGACTGCATTGTTTGAGATAGTATGAGAGAACTGTTCCCTATTCCTTATTACCTGGAATCTATTTTTGCTTTTTTGTCATGACTGTATGCTTTCTGTTAAGTCATCCTTAGCAATTAGATACAGCACTGCAGTACCTTAGCACAGCTACCTTTTTTCTGGGTTTATCCGTTATTCCTTGATAGGTAGAAGCAGCTCACAGCCTCACACCACCTTCTTGGAGCCATGTTATGTGATGGATTATCGGCAAGCTGCATACTACATAACTGTGTGATGGCTTCTGAGATGTTTTCTCCGTTGCACACCATGTTTTTTCTGGTTAATTCTATTCATTTAGATTGATCCATTTGCTGTTATTAATTCACTCTTACAGAAATCAGAATGATGGTTGGAAGAAATGGCCTTGCTAAAGCATTGTAGTGTGCTGGTCATGTGTTCTGTCACCTTTTTGCCTGCAGTTTTTGTCAAATTTCCAGCTGAGCATACCAATTTGGGAGATTAGAATCAAAATATGAATGCAGGTTTTTTTTTGTGATAGTATTGCTAATGGTTTGATATCTAGAAGAGAGTGATTGGGAGAGGATATTATTATGCTCAAATCTTTTTTTGTTTTATTTATGCACATGTATATGATTTGTTGGTGGAATATTTGTACGCACCATGTATATACATTGTTGCTGCAGCAGAGCAATGTGCCACTAGAGGCAGCGACGGCGGCTACCAGCAGCAGCTGCAACAGGCCGCATGGCAGCAGCAAAACGCTGCAGTAGCAACGCCGACAGTACAGGGCAGCAGTAGGAGTAGCACAGTTGTAGCAGATTACGATTCCACCTATTTATTCGCTGCCTGTTTGGAACTTTGGATGTTCTAATTTGGGCTAGCTAATTATTAGCCAGTTATTTATTAGCTCTTCTTTTAACTGGCTAAAAATAAGCTCTAGCCAATCCAAACAGGCCCTTAGTATTACCATTTTTTATTTGTTGTAATTGCCGTTGCCGTTTGCTGTAGTAGATAGACTTGCACCTATTACTGTTCATGATCACTGCCCAATTCTCATGAACTTAACAGTTCTGCTTTAGAACTGCCGTGGTTGCTTACTATTCCATGATGCAGATTGATTACTATTCCAAACAGTTGCTCGCTCTGGTAAACCAAACAGTTGCTTGTTCTAGAACTCTTAATCTTTCCTGATCTTTGCAGGTGTTCTCGACACTGAGGAATTGGCCATTGTAAACAGCACCTTCCGTAAGACCCAGGGTTCCAGGTTGCCTGGAATCATGGAGGAAATGAGGAGATCAGGGGAATCAACAACCTCAACTCTGGAAAGTGAATCGTGGGCGATGGAGAGCCTTGAGACTGTACTATTTGATAATGTACGTGCTTCAATCCAGAGGTCTCTTGGCAAACCTGATAAGGTTCCAGGTCGGCCTGTTGCTGGCCCAAACCCACCAAAGACCACAACAAATGTACCTCGTGTTGCAGGTATCAGGCCTCAAATGCCGATGCGATGTGCTACTTAGTATCTGAAAATTAAATTCTACTGAGCTTTTCCTGCTGTTGGTATCTGACAAACATATTGTTCCTTCCAGCTAGAAAAGGTGTTGATCGGATGCCCCAGCCAAAGGTATGGTAACCCACTAGATCATCTGTTCAATCTCAAATTTCTGGTCATTTATGATCGCTGATTACATTTGCTTATCTACAGATAAGGGCCCCTGTTTCAACAATCCAAGGAGCTGGTGGCAGACAAAGGCCCCAAGTCACCACAAAAGAGCCTGTGGCTGCAAGAGTTGTATGTCCCCTGTCCGTAATTCCTTAATAATCATGGCCATTGTAGTTTTTTAACCATTCACCCATAATTGGATGCTTGTTTAGAGATTTATTGTGCCACAAAAAATCTAAAATGTTCATAGGTAATGTATGATATTTTCTGACTTTGCAATTGACTGAAATTCTGAAGTAAAGCCAGATAGGCTTCAGGCTGCCTTGTCTAAGATGTAATGTACCCCCGTCTAAATTAATATTTGAATTACGTACCTGAACATCAAATCAAAATCCCAGTGACTAGTATTTTTCTGTTGATCTTGCTCGCCATGTATGAGTATGTGCCTTTACATGGAAATTAATCTTGATGACTAGGATGGCCTCATGCTCTTGTTCGCAAGGTTAACTATTTTGTTCACTATATTTCTAATCATGGTGCTTAGCACAACTCAATTGCTGATAATAATAGTCATTTTCTTTTGAGGGACCAATTTCCTTTTTGTTTGTTTTAATTAAAATGTTCCATCTTGTGCGATATTCTGATGTCAGTTTCATATTTACACTTTTTGCTTTGAGTAGAATTTTCCAGGCGCTGCAGAACCAAAGATATCCTCAAAACCTCCTAGGGCTTTGCCAAGAGTTGCTATGATGAGGTCATCAACTAACACAGCTGTCACCTCTGGGGCTTCAGACAAAAGAAGCAGCACTGGTGTGTAAATTGGCATGGATATTTTTTTCACTCTTCGTATTAATATAACATAAACCTAGCCTAATATGTAATTTTCTCTTTCAGGTTCTGCTGTCAACAGGCATGCAGTTGGTAAAACTGCCAGTACTTCAGCTGGCCTGAGATCTGGCGGGAATACAAAATCTAGTTCAATCTCAAAATCAGGCCCCTTCACATCAGCAACGACTTCCCATGGTGTGTCTATGGACGCTAAGCCGGAAGCAAAACCCAGACCAGCAACGCTGAGCAAGAATAGGACTGCCCAGAGGGTCCCTGTTCGTCCGTCATCAAAAACTGATATCAGCAAAACTATTATTCCCTCAAGATCATCAGGGAACAAGATCCCAGCTAAGGGTTATGCTGACCGTGCATCACCAAGCATTTCACCTAGCAGCTCCATGGACAGCATGAGCTCTATCATATCTGGAACTTCAACCGCTTCCACCGTAGGGAGGATGAGCCATGCATCTGAGAATTTGAATGCACTGTCCCCCTCCCTCAGAAAGAGCAATGACTGCCCTCCAACTCCAAAGCTTAGGCCTCCTATTGTCACAGAGGGTCATTCTTCTGGAACTGCAGAAATAACCAACCAGGGAAAAGGCTTTAAGCCATCGGGACTTCGGAGGCCCACACCGAAGATTGGTTATTTTGATGCTGTATGTGCAAATTCTTTTTATATTCCTTAACTTGCAATAATGGTGATTTCCTTTATTATTGTGCTTCTAACAATCTCACTGTGTATGTCTCAGGAGAAATACATTGACCAAAACATTGGCGCACAGGTACAACCACAACCTTCAAACATCCCGTGTTTACCTGGCACAACAAAATCTCAGAACATGAATGTGAATGCTGCACAAGTAGAACCTCATGAGGAATCAAAGTTGACAGCAGCACCTCATGAGGAAAGCTGTGCTTCCAAAAGTAAGGTGGTGAAGCCGATGCGTCTTGTGGTGGAAGTAGAACCTTTTAAGGATGCCGAACCAGCTTGCACAAACCGGACTGATCCAGCTATGGCCAGACCTGAAGCTGTATGTGTATTTTTTTAAAATATTATTTCCCTTGCAAAATGTCCTATATCAATGTGATTCTAACTATCTTGCTGTGCATGTACAGGCGCAACTGCAATCCATGGAGATCCAGTGCTTGCTACCCTCCACACCAAACTCATCTCCATCCTTTGGTCAGCAAGTATTAAAACCTATAGCAGCACCTTGTGAGGTTAGTGCTTGCAAAAGTAACACAGCGAAGGCGCCTGCACCTCATGAGGAAAGCTGTGCTTCCAAAAGTAAGGTGGTGATGCCGATGCCTCTTGTGGTGGAAGTAGAACCTTTTAAGGTGGCCGAACCAGCTTGCACAAACCTGACTGATCCAGCTATGGCCAAACCTGAAGCTGTATGTGCATTTTTTTTTAAATGTTATTTCCCTTGCAAAATGTCCTATATCAATGTGATTCTAACTATCTTGCTGTGCATGTACTGGCGCAACTGCAATCCATGGAGATCCAGTGCTTGCTACCCTCCACACCAAACTCATTTCCAACCTTTGGTCAGCAAGTATTAAAACCTATAGCAGCACCTTGTGAGGTTAGTGCTTGCAAAAGTAACACAGCGAAGGCGCCTCTGGAAGCTGGGCAACTGGAAGTAGAAGCTCCTATGGAAACTGTGCCAATGGACAAACCTGAAGCGTGCAGTCCAGTTGTGAAACCCAAAGTACGTTTCATTTTGTTGGGGTATCTTCTTTACCATCGAAGTGTAAGTGGAATGTCGTATATTGATGTGCTCCTAACTATCTTTCTGTGTATGCTTTCAGGACAAATCCTTTGACCAAGACGCTGGAACACCGCTGCAACTGCAGCTTGTTGCTAAACCTGAAGCGTGCACAGGCAAGATTGAGCCAGTAGTGGCTGCAGACTATTTAAAGGAGAACATTCCGGCTTTGCATCAGAACATACAAGCTAATGTCGATGCGAGTTCATTAGTTGAACTGTTGACCCAGAAGCTTTCCTCCATTTCCCTTGGGGAGGCTACCCCTAATGTGGCTCTCAGGTCCTACAGGGAATGAGGTTTGCATGGTATGCTGCTGGTTGTTTCTGATTACCCTCTTGTTATCTGTAGGCAACCGCAGCTGACGAGCCTAATTCACTTAACCTGCTTGTGGTGTAAAATCCTTGTGCACAGGGCTTTATAGAACTTCGCTTTTCTATTGTATGCATGAACAGCTGACCTTTGTCTATTGCCGGTTTGCAAGTAAAGTGTGTTTGGTAATATTGTTTTACTTTGTTTCGGTTCTAGGATGTTACTTCAATATACTTGTATAGCACGATATGTTACTTCGATATGATTCTAGTATCGGACAAAGTCAGGCTTATTTAGGTTAACTAGATTTATTGAAAAAGGTATCAACATATTTTTGGAATATTTTATTATAATACATTCTATAATTTTGCCTAATACTCTCTATTCCAAATTATAGTTCATTAATTTTTTCAATCTCAAGTTTGACCACTTGAGTTATTAAAAAAATTGTGTAAATATAGTCAAATTTAAGTAAGATATTTTGCCCAAATGTTTGCATAAGATGAATTATCAAGCTTGGGAGAAAAGAAATCAAATGATCGAAACGAAGTTAATAAATAGTAATACTATCAATTAATACTATAAAATCAAATATGAGATGATTGACTTGTGTAATAGCGAAGCATGATCTTCATGAGACGAATTGCCATTGGGCTCCCTCGTGACCTAGCTAGTCGCAACCTCAACCTAGAGGCTAGAGTGCTTGTTTTTTGACTGTTTGATGCCATAACCTATTAAAAAAAAACTTGTGTCTAAATTGTACGCGCCTAAACTGGTCCTGAAGGCCCTCAGCTGTCCATTTCCACAAGTTCCAATCTTCAGTTATTATTACAAAGCTCATTTGCTCATCAGTTTTGGTTTGTGCAGATCATATACAATACAAATATACAAACTCATAATCCGAGGGAAAAAAAAAGTCCCTCATCTGCCTACATCCAAAGCACAAGTCTGTGACCAGCCAACTCATCCAACAAAGTTACGGTGCCGCTAGTGTTAGAATAAATAATTAAATATGAATAGTACCGTTCTCCTTCAGCTAGAAGGGTTCGAGATTTTTCTAAATATGCATAAGAATGTCTTATTTTTAAGGGGATACTTTTTAACACACCATGAATCACGCCACTGTTGGCACGACTTAAATAGCTAAAATAGTATGCATTGGCAATCGGAGGTGGTAGATGCCGTGGCAAATTGGCAATAGAAGTGTCGAAGACTCACATTAGCAACAGATACATACACCCTCCATCCTAAAAGAGTCAGTTCATAACTATAAAAATGGGGGGCACACTCTTTTGGGGATAGACCCCGGAGTCCAATCTGTACTCCCATGTCTGCAGTACAATACGTCTACCCCGATGCACATTCCAAGCAAACTTATGTCCAGTGGATATAAGTTTACCAGCAAAATGAAATTGCTCATTAGTATGGACAAACTGAACCAGTGTACCTTCAACGAGAGAATTAGCAACCTTTCTAGATTCAGCATGCCATTTGAACTGAATGGATCATAAACCTCAGTTCCAGGCTTCCTGCTACATACATCATGAACAAAAGAAGCAATTTCATTCAGAAGCGAGGAGAAGGCACTGGCCACTGCCCTACTCTAACAATCTATTCAATGCAGAACCATTTACAACCAACATACATTTTAATATGGGCATTACATAGGGGGTGACCACAAGATCTACACTACCGAATGAAAGATTTATCTCCTAAATTCTGGTGCCAAAATTTCCACCGAAGAAAGCTGTATTGTGGTCAGAGAGGCACCCCAAGTATTCAGATCATGGGCATGCTAGTATGCTACCTACATGTATGCCACCAAAGCATTTCTCCAAATGCTGGATTCTGAACTCCTGTCAGAATGCTCCCCCAATAGACATGATCTCATTCCAAGCAGTGTTCATCCATCCATTTTCTGATATCTTTGTACAGCGACAGGATGATTTGATGAGTTGTGATGATGCCATGTGGCATGTAAAGCCTACATCCCAATCAATCACCACCGATCCATGTACCGGATGTCCCAATGCTGTTCTCGCCTTGTTTCGCACCTGAGCTCATCATGCCTTTACATGTTTTGAGATTATATCATAAATCCTGGTAGTAGAAAGTATCCATTGCCTATTCCCAGCTCATAACTGCAAAGCGAGGTCTGGCTGCTGTGCTTCCAAATTGATGCCAGACGATTGTCGAGCTGGTGGTGAACCTGGAGATGGGAACCCAATGTTCAAGTCCGGGCGGAGTACATCCATGCCTGGCTTCTGTTGCATGTGGGGAACCAGACCCTGCCATTGTGTTTGCCCTTGTGATCTCGCGAAATCTGGCTGCACCAACTGGGGAAATATTACCAAACCCTTGTTTTGAACCGAGTTCTCTCTAACCACCTGAACAGGATGCCTAAAGAACTGAGGAACAGCACTTATTTTGGTATCATCAGAAGGTTGGACGTTAGCAAATGGCATTTTCCAGCCACAATTATTGTCAATGAAAGTTGGGCTGACAATGGTTGGTTTGTTCTCTGTAGTAGCACCAAATGAGATCCAAGATTGAGCCACTGGAGCTGATGGAATGCTCTGGTTCTCCCTAACAGCAGCTGGAAATGCGGAGAACAAGTTCCGAGGAGCATCAAGACCTCTGTTTGGTATATTTGCCTGGGCAGGCATTGCAGTTGTGCCTGCTGATTTTGTATGGTCACTAACAATCTTTTGTCCATTCAAATTCATGGCAAAAGTTGCAGCATTTACTGATTGATTTTTATTGATGAACCCAATACTGGTGGATGGCCTGCTTTTGTTTGTTGTTCCAACCTTTCCATCACTAGGTCGTCCATGGTACACCCACGTTGCTTCATTTTTGGGCTGTAGTAGAGCTGCTTCTTGGGACTGGAACAAGGGTTTAGACTGCCCGTTTGAGGGCATATCATGCACACCAGAAGAAGCTACTGCTTGTGACTGGAAAAATTGTTTAGGCTGCCCATTGGAGGAAGGCATATCATGCACCCCAGAGGAAGCTGCTGCCTGTGACTTGAAGTAGTGTTTAGGCTGCCCATTAGGGGAAGGCATAGCATGCATACCAGAGGATGCGGCTGCTTGTGACTGGAAGTAGGGTTTAGGCTGCCCATTAGAGGAAAGCATATCATGCACACCAGAGGAAGCTGCTGCTTGTGACTGGAAGAAGTGTTTAGGCTGCCCATTTGAGGAAGGAGTATCATGCACATTAGAAGCAGCATCTTTTGCACACTCAACTTGCTGTGGTACCATTTCAATTGGAAGTTTGCTTTTTGATGAGTCAATTTTTCTCATTTGCTGAGGTCTAGTTGATTCTGGTGGTTGTAAAAACGGTCTAGGCTGGCCAGCCATTTTGTTTGAGGCAGGGATATCAAGCACACCAGAAGAAGCTCCTTTCTGTAGCTGCATTTCAAGAGGTCGAGCACTGGAAGAAGAATTGTGTTTTCTCATTTGATCATTGGTTGTTCTTTTGGTCTTTGCAACATTACCAGACACTCTATGGTTCTCATGCAGTGATGATGTGTCTGTACTCCTGTGTTGAGGCTCAGTAACACCAAATAATCTTGGCTTAAATTCTGGGCTCTCTAGTGGTCCAGGCACTCCAACTACATTATTGCAAGTGGTCATCCGTCTCATATTCTTTGGAGTTACAGTTTCTGTTGGTCTGGGCCTTTCATTATCCCTAGGCAGAGGAGCATTTCTTCGTCTATTTGTCTCAGAGCTCTTTGGGTATCTAGGTTGATCATTTACAACAAGAATAGACGGTAATGGAGGCTCATATTCACCAACCCAACCACGACCATACTTAACATCACCGGGTAATGCTTGCCGAATGCGGTCAGAAGCAATTCTCCAACCTTGAACACCAAGAGAACCAGCAAAACGAGCCAGACTCCTTGCATATGCATATGAGTGTTCAGCATCAAGCCCAACCTGCAACGCAAATTCAGCCAGTCAGCTAATCTAAATAAGAAAAACTGGACCAATAACTACAGATAAGTCGATATTTGATTTAATGATAGATGCATTGACCCACATTCACAAGCTCTTTCGGTTCCGCAGAGAAAACATCAAAAACTGGATCAGATTCCATTGGAGACTGTTCTTCAGATGCATCATAAGTTTTCCGTCTAGTCTCATCTACCACAATTGGCTTGTAGCTAGGCCTGGCTGAAAAAACGGGGTAAATTAAAAAAAGAATTAGAATTCGACAAAGTGAATCTGACTTTCCTTTCAAAACATTTGGTTTCACAGCAGTAATCATAACAAATGACGAGTTTCCTTTAGACAAATCACTCCGTGCATTACTTTAGGGTTTATCTTTGAACGAAAAGTCTTCAAAAGTATTTTTTTTATCATAAGTATCATACAATATATAGCCAATTGCTACAAAACAACTAAATAAGCATCGTAAATCTATTGATACAGCTTATGTGCACTAAAACTTGCATACAGCTTATGTGACTGATTTTTGGTCAAAACTTGCAAAGTCTGATGTTTTTAAATAAAACATGCCATATAAAAGTGAACCTTGGTTATATATCAGGCATCATCCTACCATATACAGCTCTATTAATACTTTAATAATCCAGTTTTCTTCATAATAAAAAGTATGTGTTTAAGGAACAACCTAAAAAGGGCCTGATAAATGAACATCAAATGTATAGTACAAGAGTATATGTTATATACAACCATAACCCCTCTGACATCTAGGTTTGTATTTCGATGGCATAAAACGATTAGGCCGTAAAAATAACGGACCATCAGTAGACTGATTCAGGGGAAATTGCCAGAAAATAAAAAGAATACAGTACCCGAAATATCATCAGTCTTCTCAGATCTTATTTCATCTAGTGGAGAGTTGATATCTTTGTCTATAACCCCACTGGCAAGAATACAACCAGTAGGTTCAGTAGCATTAGGCTGTGACATGCTTAAACCATTAGAGCCATCTCCCAGAGAAGCAATAGTTGCAGCAGAGATATCTGAACCTTGGGGATCGTGGCTATCCATACAAACTGGCTTTTTAACAGCCTCTTCATCGCATGAGTAACCTTGATCATCTTGCTCAACTCTGCAACTAGGTTCCTTAGATGATTCCTGGTGACAATGGTCAAGGTCCTCTTCTCTGTTTATACTGATGGGTTTCTCAGAAAGCCTTTTCGTGGATGAGAAGCCTGCATCTTCAACATTTGTGCAAATGGGATCCTCAATGGGCTTTTTGCAGGATGACAAAACGGGATCTTTTCCATTTCTGCCAATTGGCTTCTTAATATGTTTTTTCTGGGATGAGAAGTCGTCCTTTGAACTCTGCGGAGTGGACTTCTTGACTTGATGTCTGTGGAAAGGGGAGCTTTCATCATTTTCTGAATTTTTTGAAATGACTTTCCGAACTTGCTCTTTGCGAGATGGGGAGTTCAGGTCATCCTTCGAATGTCTGGAGATCAGTTTCTTAGGCCGCTCTTTGTGGAATGAGGAACTTAAATTGTCCTCTGAATTTCTGGGAATGGGTTTCTTAATTCGCTCTTTCTGTAATAAGCAACTTTGATCCTGTGAATTCTTGGACGTGGTTTTCTTAACTTGATTTTTGAAGCTCATGTCATCATCCACATTATTTGAATTGCGTCTCTTAACTTGCTCTTTGCGGGACAAGAAATCTAGATCATCATCTGGATACCTCAAAACAGGTTTCTTAACCAGATCTCCACTGCAGAAATTTGGTCTGATTTTCTGTTCGATCTTTATTGGGTTTTCTGTAGGTATGCCCTCATCCCTCAGTTCCTGAAACTTCTTTCTTGCCAGCTCCTGTATGGAATGAGCCTACATTCCCAAGCATAGCACAAAATGTTCAATGCAAATAATCAAATCATGGTATTGTAAGCGCATGGAGTTTTTAGGGTCTGTATACCTGTCTGAAGTAAATTGTATCAGGTGCATTGTACTGCATCGCATTGCTGCAAATTAAGAACACATCATCCTGCAATTTAAAAAGAAAATCATTGCACAGAAAACAATCAATAAGGTGCACTGGTGCTCACCATTTGAAGCACTTGCCATTCCCAAAAAGAAGACAATAATAAATTGGCACAAGTTTTGCCTATTCAAGACAAATTTGTACAAAGGTCGCCAGACCAGATTCATTTGGTTATGATTTTAGTGCTTCATTCATCAATTCGCATCATCTTCAAATATTTTGTTTCAATAGTCAAGCTATGGTCATACTAGTTCAATAATTAGTAACTAGGGGTGTAAACAGATCGGATGTGGACGGGATATATGCATAGGAACAGATAGTTGGTTTTTTTTTTCCTCGGATTCAGATTTGGGTACGGGTAGTGTCAGATAAGATATAAATGGATATCGACATATATACATCCAATATTGAGTATTTTGATACGGCATGGATCGAATGACCAGATTCGGATACGGGACACATTTAGTATCTGAATCCCTTCGGTCGAACAGTAGATCAAGAAATATATATACCATTTACACCTCTATTAGTAACCATTCTGTAATGGTTTATAGACCATAACCAGACTAGCCATCGATACAAGGTTGGATTGCCAGAACGAAACTTACGCGAACGCAAAGTTGTAATATTTGTAGTGAATCTTCTAGAGTCTATATTGAGGGTATACTAATGGTCAGAGTTTTAACAAGCTAACTCCACAGAGTCTGAAAAGACGACTTCTTTTGTGACTTGAGGGAGTAACAAGTAGCAAACTACATCTTGGAATTTCATAGATCAGTTCAACTTGGTCCAGTCTAAATCCACCAAGAGACTGTTATCTCAATATTAGTCAATGTCAACAAACTTTGAGCTATTATCGAGATGTTTCAGCTTCAGTATATCCTTTACTATGAATTAAAAAAGGTATAGCATCCTAGCTCTTCACAACAAAACCAGATGAGACATGGTTAGCGACTCAAGCCCAATGGAACCAGTATATCACATAGCCTGGATTCATTGACATGCCGACCAATGGTGATTCCATGACTAGAAATCACTAGTATTTTGTTACATGCGGTGAATGTAAGCCTATTTTAGAAAGGGCAACTTTTGCAGGGCAGAATAACACTTGTTAATGACTATTTGCATGAGGCAGCACAAATTTAGTAGAAACAGACAGCGGAAAGCTATCCACCTTCCTTGCGCACAAAATTGTCCTGAAAGGCAAGACCAAGAAATGCGGTTCCAAATGAATGATGAAATGGAGAAGTCCAGCTACCTCGCTGCATTTGCCAGGCTGCACGACAAACCTGACTCCCTTAGGAAAATCTAACGTATCACAGGTTGCTGCTTTGCGAGACCGTTACACAAATTCGCTCACGACAAAAGCAAAATGAACTGAAAAGTAACTGTTCAACGGCCAACAAATCGCAATACGATATTTCATTATCCACTAGCTGCCTAAATATACGACCAAAGCCAAGCAAACTCACCTCAAATTGCTCGAACGAGCGATATGCATTCCTGGCAAGCTTCTTCCTGACAGTGCTGAAGTCCATTGGGTGCTCAATCACATCACGGTAATCAGGCAGCTGTGTGAATCAATAACCGCGATATCAATAGGAGTACTCAACAGCTCCGTACCAAACAAATTGGCAACTCCAAAAAGCATGGCAAATGAATATGGGGCTCTTACCTCATCTGGATCCACTGGCTCCGCAAACACTCCGTACGTATCCTTCCTGCGGAATACAACAGTGGCAAAAGGGGCAGAAATCGAGCTCATTAAAACTTGACGCAACAAATCTCAATCTTGCGTTTGCGACAAACATGTGAAACACGCACTTTTGAAGCTTCTCGAGAATCATCTCCAGCGCCTTCCGGTCCGGCAGTGGCGTCGTCCTCGCGGTCCCTAAATCCACCAAGCGGGAAAAAAAACAAATCAAAATTTTCACGCAAAAAAGGCGCTCAAAAATCAAACATCCAACAAGCAGAGGCGGAGCAAACAGAAAGCAAATCGGACCTGGCACCGAAGGCCGCTTCGTCCGCGGCGCGCTGGCGGGGTCGCTCCTACCACCACCACCATCACCAACCTGCAAGAAGCGCAGATCTAGCGTTAGCGAGCAGCTACGCAGTGAAGCAAAGGCAAAGCTTATCCGGCGGCATGGCCCACCTCGCGATGGCGAGATCTGTCGGCGCGCGGCTCGATCCGGCGCTTCTTAGGCGGCTTGACCTGCTCCTCGTCGCCGCTTCCGTCCCCGGCCACGTCCTCCGCCCCATCGGAGTCGTCAGAGTACGGTGGTGGGGGAGGTGGGGCCCGGCGGTGGTGCTGATCCGGGGGCAGCTGGGAGAGCTTGACGACGAGCTTGAGCTTGCGCCGGCGCCGGTCGGAGGCCGAGGAGCCGTCGGCGCCACCGTCGGCGGCTGAGTCGGAGCTGGACGGCTCCGGCGACGGGCCCCGCTGGCGGGGCCGGGAGGGCGACGAAGACGGCGAGGAAGGGAAGGGGAAGAAGTCGTCCACGAGCGGGCGGGAGGAGGGGGCGGCGGCGCGGCGCGGGCGGAGCGCGCGGCGGGGCGGCGGCGACGGCGAGCGGTGGTGGTGATGCAGCGGCATCTGAGACGGGGCGGCGCTGGCCCTCCGACGCGCGGGCTGGTGCCTCTCCGGCGACGGCGACGGCGACCGCGGCATGGCTGCCTGCTGCCGTCCGCGTCTTGGCCTCCTTGGGGTTTGGTTCGCCTGCCTGCCTGCCTTCTCTTTCTTGCTCGCCTTTCCCTTTTTCTCTCTCTCTTGCTTACGGCTGCTTTTGTTTGTTTAGCAATTCTCTATGCTTGCGTCTCTGCGTTGCCGTCTCTCTTTCACATGAATCGGTTCATTTTCACAAACAAAAACAAAAAGTACAGAAATAGAAAATAATCCCGCGTTCCAAACATAACCTAACTTCCACTCACTCTCCTCCCTTCCCTTCCTATCCCTATCTCTTCTCTCTCTCCTAGTAGCGAGTAGCGACTTGCACCAACCACTACGGCTATTAGTCTACTTTTGCTGCTCCTTTCTCTCTCCTCCGGGAGGACGATGAACTTGGTCCATGGAGGACTGAAATTATTGCCGACTAATGGTACAGCAGAATTGAATTACTAGCGTCTAACTTATGCCCGAGTTTGGTCGATTTGAGTACTAATAATCGTCTTAAAGAGCAAAAGGTTTTCGATAAAAAATTATAAATACTCCAGTTACAAAATTTGATATGCGCTTAAATGCAAAAGTAATGATAGCATAGTGGATTTACAGGGTCGAGCTTTCCGCACAAACCACTCATTTTTTGAACTTGCAAAATCTCTTTGTTCCGTCTAAATCTCCATTGTTTTGTTAAGGTTCTGCTTGGTAGAACTTACTGTAAAACTTATTGATGTTATAGCTAATTTGTAGGTCTAATTTATTATGAGTGAAAAACAATATTTCATGACTGAAAAGTAGGTTTGTTTCTAACTTATAAGTTCAAGCAAACAGAGCTTAAACTTAAGACACATAGAGCTTTGGTTTCGGATGTTGGAATTATTACTCTGTTTGTCATTTATTAGGGATTTGATTATGGCAATTTAGATTATTGCTTTTCATGGTCACAGAGGCACTTTGACATCCGGGCATTATTATCAAACGGTTCCTTCCATGCATTTGAGAGATTATACAACAAAAGAGAGAGTGCGCTTTTTTTTCTTTTTTTGAAAACTGAGAGTGCGTATTTGAGTGTACCGTTTGCCGCCAAAGAGGTCCAGGACATGAGATCTGAGGGTGTCTCTCGGTTTTGGTGCATGGGCCAGGTCTACGTAGCGGCGAGGCCGCGTCGCTTTCATATTTTCTCTCTCCTCTTATCTTTCCGCTCTGCTTTCGATCTTCTCTGACAGCGCGACAATTTCTGGTCCTTTTTATATTCGATATAAATCCATGCCCGTCTTTGCCGGGGTCCAGTTTCTCCTTTCCCACATGGCCTGCTAGGGGCACACGCTTTGCTTTACACCAGGAAATTTCGCATGGTTTCCTTGCGTTTTCTATTGCTTTTTTTTTTCCTAATCTTTGTTGACTAGCGAGCACACGATGTCGGTATTCAATGCCGAGCACAAAAGGAGCGGCAATTTTATTGTTTATGCAAATATTCTAGTAACGGCGCGGCAATTTTATTGTTTATGTAAATATTCTAGTACTAAACTGGACTGTGGCTCTGATTGCACTATTACTTTTTAGAATATCATAGTGTTTTCTATTACAATAAATTAGCATAAATATTTATCATAAACTAATTTAACGAAACAAACAGATCGACATGTTTGTTTGGTTTGACTTATCAGCCACTGAAACAGTATTTTTACTTAAAAACAGTATTAGTTGATTTATTCGTCACCGAAACGATTAAACGTACAGAGCGTCTGTATCAGGATTTTTACTATCAATTTCTACAATAATGTTCGCGCTAAAATAGCTACGACTCTTATGCTGTCGTCGGCTTGGGACCAGCTTGTTCTTCGGCGACGTCACCAGTGGCAGGAGAGACAAGACCCATCCCTCCTTTCAAGTTAAGCATTTCTTTAGATCAATTGGATTTAGTCTAGATAAATCTACCATTAAAGTCATCACATGTTTGACCATGAACTTTTACCCTTAACCCTCTGTTCATTTAAACTAGTTTCAACTTGTTTCAGATTATTTTCTTTCATATAACACTATTTAATTAGACAGAATTAGCTAGTTTTTTACAAGCGGAACAGTAAATAACTATCATTCTATGGTTGTCGTGCAGGGAGTCTTTTTTATCGACAGAAATAAAGTTTGTGGTGAGTATCTGCAGATGTACAGATACCATGGGTACGTGGGTGTATTAACTTTAGATCGTCGACCTCAACATCGACGGCCCTAAGAGGAAATCAGGCACCCAACTTGGGACCAAGTGTTGGATATACTGAATCTGCAACCTGGGCCAAAATATTGGATCTCGTGGCACGTCAAATATTTTAATGTTGTTCAACGGATTTAACATAACATAAGGATACTCTGGCTTTGATGTTTAATGTGGTTCAGTTCACTACTCTCTTCATATCTAAATAACTGTTATTTTTTATTTTATATCGTAAGTTTAAAAGACATATACAAAATATGTGCAATAAACATAAGGATACTCTGGCTTTGATGTTCAATGTGGTTCAGTTCACTACTCTCTTCATCTCTAAATAACTGTTATTTTCTATTTTATATCGTAAGTTTGAAAAGATTTATATAAAATATGTGTAATATTTATTTTTCTAAATAATTTTATTATAAAAATAGATTTAAAGATCTATCTAATGATATAAATTTTGTACCATAAATATTAATATATTTATATATATATATATTTAGTCAAAGTTGTTTGTCACGAAACGAAAACAACACTAGGGAGGGAGGGAGTAGACCATTTGTTACATTGACTAAAACTATTAGGGACCAAGAAAAGATGGAAAGCTTTGGATAGGGTATTGGTTTCTTCTTTTTATTTTAGGTTCTTCCAAATATAATTTGGAAATATATTTTCAGATGTCTAATACAATTCTCCTTTTTATTCAGAAAAAATCAATTCAAACTACTAGGTTGGATTAAAGTTATTATGCGCTTGCTACTCATTCAACAAAAAAATCATAATTGCGGGACCATATTCATGAATGCGATATTCGAGGTTGAAACTCTACTAGCAGAGTTATTTCAAATAGCAAGGCGATATAATTGACTACATGCACTCATAAATGTAGCAACGCAATACAAGTCCAACCCTATGATCTTTGTTTTGATCAAGAGTCAATTGTCAAAGTACTATGTTATAGACTATCTTTGGAAAAGAAAGGGACTTTATGATATGTGTAGTTTAAGAGTATTATGGTCATCAAAATATCTACACTACATTGAAAGTTGGTATTCATGTAGTTTCGTTTAGAAATACAATGGCCATATATACCTCCCAAGCAATATGTCAATCCTATCGACAATTAGTGGTAATGCTCTCAGAGAGTTAGAGTAGTGATGTCTATTGCAACGGTTCGACAAATCCATAACAGTGACAAACATTTAATCACATTGGGTTATATTAGGGGGCGCACTTAGGGCTCGATGACCCGGGTGCCAACTTGGGCTCCTTGTGAGTGACAGTGGAGCAAACATCAATATAGATCAAGCAAGCGAAGCACTAGGGAGAGAGACATCAATGAGCCTTTAGTCTTTAGCCATCCATGGAGAACATAATTGAATTTGCATGATCGATTGTATCATGACTCACGTCTAAAATTCTAAAACTTTTTGTGTATGCTTGTTCCTAGTTTTAAAACATTACTATATCTTAACATACGCTTGTTCAGATACGTACTTATCGTCAATAATCTAAAATTACCTAGGTTGTCGACTTAGCTTCTATTAGTAATTGATGTGTGCGTGTAAACTTGATCTTGGTTGTTATGTTTGCCTAGCTCTAGAAAATCTCTGGATCTGACACCGGGTTACATGAGATAATGTCGAGACACACTAGTGATTGCAACCGACAACCGTAGCTACATGAAACTACATGCACTCATAAAGGAAAATAATGAAGAGGTTCAATGTTTAGCATTAAGGTGGATGGTTGAGATTTGGAGAGAAAAAGGAGAGGCAAAAAGCTAACAAGGGCGCAAGATGTGTGAAGCATGGTACTAGGATGGAGTCGCCATGCTTTTACAAGGGACATGTGCACCTCCATTTGCATAATTGACCTTGGGGTTTTGATTTGAATCACCAGGTAAGTTTAACTATAGATGAATATTTCTTGCATTACATTGTTGCTAAATTGTAGCCTCCACATATTGCAAAAACTTATGTTCTACACTAACTAATAAGGTGAGATAAAAAAATGTGTACCTAGCTAGTCAATAAAGGGGTGAAAAAACCCTGATGCAATAAGAATTGCACATAAATGTCGCAGAAGTGGTAGGATTGGTGGCTGTGATAAATCTAAGCAGAGCAGTGTTTTTGGAGTCATGCATTGCTCTTATACTTGGCCATAGGCACGAGGCAACGACGACCCGGCGGTCGTCCCATGACACGACGTTTTGGCCCGGCCCGAGTACGGCACGGCCCGGTGGACAGGTCGTGCCTGGGCCGCCACCTAGACATGTGGCACGGCACGGGAGCGACCCGATTATTGTGATTCCAACGGTTAATTTGGTTAAAATGACTCGTTAAAATGATTTGTGATAACTATAATTGAGTTGTGACATGTTAAAAACGATGAAAACCTGTAAAAAACTGAAAATGATGAACACTTTTGAGATTTTGAAGTGTTTTCTCATGATGGGCCATGGGTCGGCCCGACACGACAAGGCAGTCCGGCACGGCAAAACGGCCCGTGGGCCGTGCCTTGGGCTGGCATCAGGCACGAAGCACGACTAGACACGCACACCAGACACGAAAACAGACCAGCACGGCACGGCACAGCAGGACACGATGGCCATCTATAATTGCTCTTGAGCCACTCTTGTCATCTTTTGGTTTTAGCTAGCAGCAGCAACAGCAGCAGTGATGTTGTCAAAAAAAAAAAACAGCAGCAGTGAGAGCTAGACCCACCCATCCCATTACTAGACGAAGGCTTTTGGGCGGGTTGTGTACAGATCGAGAACGGCAAGTAGGAAACAGCTCTCAGGCTAATTATTAGGAATTCCGGAATCTGCATGCAGTTGCAATTGGGATTGACTGGATCAATGGCGTGGCTTTTGTACTCTTCCAGCATACAAATGTGGTTTTAGACAGACTAATGTGCTGCCGTTTCATTTGCTTTTGATTGGTTTTTTTGAAACTGAAGATAGGGAAACACGCTGGTCGACGAATGACCCCACAATTCGTGATCTATTCTCCGCAACACAAAGCACCGGGTTGGGGAGTTTTGGTATGGTTGGGGGGGACCCGGGGACCACGACCCATGGGGGGAAAGGGGGACACTTTTCATTTTGGGGGTGTGTATACGGGCAGTGGGCCCGAAAACACCTCTTCTATTTGTAACCGAGTGCTTTGGGGGGAAAACCAAGCAAGCTCCGCCGCGGGGGGGTTTTTTTTTCGATCTTCGACCGTTTGGGTGGTTTCATTTAATACGGAGTCGAAACCCAAACCAGGCGTACATACACCACCTCTCCTGGCGTTACTAGGATTATTTGACCGCATTTTTTATGATCACTGTAGTTTTTCATTTCCGAAGACCCTGTTTTTTTTTCCTTTGAAAGTTTTATAAGTTTTTATTTTTTTGTTCCCACTAACCTACAATCTCGCTAAAAAAAGGCTATTTAGGAGGATGAGCGAGACCCATTAGGGGCCCCCTCAGAGGGGATTCCACACGCCCAGCTTACGCTCTCTTTCACCCTTTTTGGGGGCGGTTTTGAAAATAAATAACCCTTGGTTTTAAAAAAAAAAAATGATGAAAGAGGCTTTTCATCAAGCTGATCCTTTGTGGGACCGGGGGTGGTTTGACGACAGGAAGGCCGGCCGGGGCTTTGTTTTTTTTTTCGCTGACTGCAATCATCCGGCTTTTCTTTTTCCGGAAGGTAGAAAAAAGAAAAGGGTTTTGGAAGTGTTGCCTTTTGGGAAAGGTGGCGTAGCGAGGCTCTAGCGACGGACGCTGGGCAGCGGCCGGCCCTTTCGCCCGCAGCAAAGGACGCCCGTCGCCCGTCGCCGACGCACGAGAATTTCTGGGGGACGGGGGCAGCATATCCGGGCATACTAGGCGGGTGGCCCCGCACCAACTTTTCGGATCGCTTCTTCACTAGCATGTCACAATCGCAACGTCCCCACCTAATCGGACCCGGGCCAAGTGGGGAAAGGTTGCCGTACTCAGGGGGGCCCCAGGGCCGGAAAAGGGAAACGATGCGGGTGCGCATGGAACAAAGGGCGCGTACGGGCCAAAACGGGGCGGGGCGTCTAGGGCTCGGGGTGGGACTTCTAAAAAAAATTTAACAAAGAACCTTTTTATTGTTTTTTTAGGAAAAAAACGCAAAACAAAAAACAAAAAACAAAAAACCAAAAACCTTCTCCGCCTCAAAGGGCTTTACGATTTTTTTTCTTTCTGTCACTATTTTTAAATCCCGAGGCTAATAAATAAAAATAATACACAAAAAGGGAGCCTTGAGAAACGGTTAGTCTGGTGGGGGGGTTCCCGAACGAAGCAGCATTTCACAAAGGATTGGGCAGTTTCCCCTTCCCAGTTCCCGGTCAAAAATTTTGGAATTTCCCGTGCACGGCCACGCCGCGCCGGGGGGGGCCGTGGGGGGGGATGAAGCGCCCGCGACCGTTGGGATGTGGTGCAGGCCCCGGGGAAACCACGCCGAACAGGGGTCTCTCGTAAACAAATCGCGCATTCTCCCGCCCCCAAAACTACAGGGCGCCTTGTCCGCCGCCCCTCTCCTGGGGAGACTACCCTTTCCGCCTCACCACGGGGGTTTAATTTAAACCCGGACCCTTTAAATAATATTAAAACCCATACTACCAAAAAGCTACACTGACGTACAAAAAAAAAAAGAAAACTCCACTGCCGAAAATTGACTCAACGCTTTCGGTGGCCCCCCCGGGGTAAATCAAGGGAAAAGGGGGTTTGGACTTTTTTCTGACGTACTTTTGGGCCCCTGGTGCGCCGGGGAAAAGGGCCGGCCCTCAACAAGTTGTTGTCCCCACCCCCCGGGGAATTGCTTTTTTTCTCTCCCTTTCCGCGTTCCTTACCATAGGCTTTCAACCTTCAGATTAAAAGGCGACACCGCCGGGCCCTGCCTAGGCCCAAGATAATGAAAAAGAGTCACCAAAGAGGGTACCTCGGGCGGATGCACTCGGACGATCCATCCAAAAGCACCCCGGGTCTCGGACCACCAGGAAGCACCCCCTTTGGGTTTTGGGTTTTCCCCACGGTCAGGAAAAACGAACCCGACTGACCACCCGCGAATCCGCTCGCGCCCCCGCCTCACTTTTTTCTGGCCTTCCCCGGTACCGGGAAAGCGGGCCCATCTTTTTTTTTTGAGTGCATCGGCACTTCTTTGCTCCTACGTACTCCAAGAGAAAAGAGCGAAAAATTTCGGTTTTCGTTACCCCCCTCAGACGGATGAGGGTCCGTCACTGCCCCTTTTTCCCCACCTGCTACAACCCCACCCCCCTCAACAATGTCGCACGCGTCGGGGGCGGGCCTCAGGTGCTCACTGCACGAAACACAATACAGCGCCCCCCCCCCCATCCCCCACACGCCCCACTGCAGGGGGCGCCCACGGCAAACACAGAGAGGCCAATATCACCATGCTCTTTTCCCAACTTTTAAAAGGGCTGCCTACACGCGCACGCCTACCCAAGGGAAGCCCGCTAGTCGCTACAACCTCAGAAACCATTTTTCCTTGGACATGAAAATGTAAAAATCCAAAGGGAGGGAAAAACATCGATTCCACCCCGACCCCGTCCGGGCTTGACGGGGGCTCGGGTTCCCGCTTCCAATTCCCCAAGTCCAAGTCCAATATTTAGACTGGAAAAGAAACTTGGGGGGGCCCCCCTCTGAAACTTCGACTGGCATCCGGGGGTCCCCACGGGCGGCAGCAGAGACAGGATAGCGCAGCTTTCAACTTTCACAAAACCCTAGTACACTCAAATATTTTAGTAGCACCGTACGGGGAAAGAGTAAAGTTTTTTTCCCTTCAAACCCCCAATCTTCTTCTCTTGCGTTCGTAGCCTTTAAACCCGTGTCCTTTTATCAAAAACCTAGTGCCCTCCCAAAAACCATAGCAAGGGTATTAAAAAGGGGGAGTATTGCCCGGGGAAAACTTTCCAATGTTTTTCAACAATCGGGTTGCGAACTCTACCAACTTGTTGTTTAACGGGCCAATTGGGGGAAACTCCTGGGGGGGTCTCGCCCCGCTGGTTTTCCCCGGGGTCCATCGGGAACACCAAATCCCCCGTATAACCACACGCAAAAAAAAACTATTGTCCCCGAAAGGTGTACTGCAACTTTAACAAGTTTTTGTAAAAGAATTTGGAAAAGAAAAAGGGCGGTTTTGTTACTGAATCTAAAGTCAATTCAACCACTCCTCCACTTTCAGGCCATAAAGAAACCTGATCTGTTCGGGGGTAAAGGGTGTTTTGGTTTTCCCTTTTCAGTAATGTTCATGGCCCATTCAGCGGACACACTTGATCCCAGACTCCCAAAATCATCGAAAATTTGAACTGTTACAGACGGGACCTTGAGACAAACAACTATTGATCTTACCTTCCCGGGGAAACAAATCAATCCAAGAAATGTAAACTGTGAAAAAATCCTTTGCAACCATCCCCAATCATGTTTCTTTTCTCCTCTCTAAAAAAAGGGGGAAAAAAGGATGGGGATGATAACTGATCCCTCATATTGTGAATACCATAATTTGATATACTACAGAACAACTGTGTTTAGGGTGTGGTGGGCCAGGGGTCAAAAGGCACCTTGTGTTAAAGCGAGATCAAAGGGAGAAAAGCTCAAAATTTGCTGTCTTAGCCAAAAATGAAAACATAGGGCTTCCAAGGTAGTGATTTTAAAGGTTGTATATGTAGCCAAATGTCTGTATAGACTAAACCCCAAAAAACAAAATTACAAGACACTTTTTTTTGGGGGACTAGCCCCCCCATTCTTCAAAAATGATGAAATCACGGTCCTTGTTTTTGCAACTCCAGCGCAATTATAAAAATTTTTAGTGAAATTTTTGGTCTGCGGGGTTCCATATGAACTAAGACAAAAATTCAAATGCCCCAGCTTTCATATCCTAAATATTACTGTATTTGGTTTCCTTTAACCGGCAAAAAAACTGGCATCGTAATAAAATTTAGGCACAAAGAAGTACAAAAAATAAGAAAGCATCGGGCTACCAACACTTTTTTGAGGTTTTAAAATCCGCAAGGCTTGGTAGTCTGCTCAATACCCCGGCTTTTTCGCCCTTGACACTCGATTACTTTTTCAACTGAATTTTGTGCTTTTAAAATTTCCACGGGGGAAGGTATTGAACAGAGGGCTGAAACCCCCCAAAGCTGCAGAGTTCTACAAAAAATCTTGCAAATGCATGATAAAAAGGGGTAACCTTGGGGGAAAAAAAAATAAAACAATCGCGAAAGACGGCCCCTTGTGATCAGGGGGAAAAACAAAAAAACCAAATAAGGCTTTACAATTTTTCCGATTATTTTTGGCAAATTACAAAACCAAAACCTTTTCACCAAATTAGGGCATATCCCACAGGGCTCTCCATTGACTCTTTGCTTATTCTTCTTTCCCTTCTTTATGTTGTCGTTTTTGATAACACAAGAAAAGGAACAACACCACTTTTTTGTCGGACAAAAAACTGGACCCCCAAAAAAAAATCAGTCCAGGGTTAACCCCCAACATCACACATCAATTAAAGGGGCGGTTGACAAAAAAATTCTGGGCCTAAAAATTTTTGTGCACCCAAAAAAAGAGTAAATCTCCCTGCCTAAACCCTTGTGAAAGATCGAAGATAGGACATAGTTATTCAACTTTTCCAGAATCTCATACTAAGTAAGGCCAAAGGTAAAAAGTCTGAGTATACATGGAACACAAGTGGAGGAAACTAAAAGTTTAACAAATGCCACCCTCAAAACCCCAAAAAAAAAAAACATCTCCATTTCAAAAAATAAAACCTTTAAAATTGACAAAATTTTCTACAATACAGCTTCGGGAAAAAAAATAATGGTAATTTTGCCAGGGGTTATAAAAAAAGGGGGGAAAGGGGTCACGGGACATTGGTTGTTTGAAACGATGGAACATTTACCAATGCCAAACATAGTAGCAGAAAAAGTGGTTCATTGTAGACAATTGAATAAAAGTTTTGGGGGAGACTCACTGAAAACCTCAAAATCTGCCTAGTTTAATCCATATGCGAAGTAAAAGAGAACTTACGCATCAATTTTTTTGGGGACACTTTGACTATAAAAGTTTTAAAAATTTCCATTTCGTTTTTGTCAAAAATCCCCCCTTAAGTCCCACAGTAAAAAATAATCTTGAAAATGATCGTAGGGAAAAAAAAAGGGGTATTCAACATTCCCTTTTGCACTCTTCATTACACACATGAAGACTGAAATTGCTCACCCCAATCTTTGGGGAAAAGAGCAAATCTCCCGTGGGGCCTTTTTTGGCCCTTTAACCAATTCCTTTGAAATTTTTCCTTCAAAGAGTCAGGGCCTTTGCAGAAATTGGTTGACCCACCTGATTGGTTGATTTTTACTACAAATAAGGGTTTTCTGTAGCATACTGCCCCGGGACAAAAACATATGTGCAAAACTATATGACAAAACCCATGCCTTACCTTTTTCCACCCCAAAAAAAAAGTCCCTAACAATGAGTGACCACAGTCGCACGTTTCTTCAACGCGGAAAATGGAGGTCCCGGGGCGGGTCCTCAATTAAAGAAAAAATTAAGTAAGATGGAACAATCCCACTCATCCATTGATAACGCAAGGGAATACTCTGTTTTCGCTTTCCCCAAAACTATTTGATTATTGAAACTTTATATTACTGCCAAATCCGTTTACTTAACTGAAAACTTTACTTACTTTTGAAAGGTGAAAAAATTTAAAGGGTTTTTGTTAACTTCCCCAAAAGCGTTTTTCAGAAAAAGGCATTGCACCCCTTTACCTTTTTTCTATATCTCACATACAGCCCTTCAAAAATAGTTTGGGTAGGGAAGTTTTGCAAGACGAATCTGAGAAAAACACACGTAAAAATCATAACAAAAGTATAATTTGTTATTCATATCGTACAAACAACGAGTAAAATTCCCCCAACCGGTTCTGCAAAGGGGGCCCCCCCAAGCCCCCTTTTATTCTGACCCAATGCAAAAAAAAAAGCCCCCTGCAGATTTCAGTCTATTTTTTTAAATAGAGCCGCACAAAAAAGAAAGAAAGATAATTCATTAAGCATTACAATCTTGAGATGTCCAATTGTTAATCCCGAATATCAAAGCACACACCCAAAAACATACCATATTACACATTCGGGAGTTACCCCAAAAATAGTATGTTTCCCATTATAACTATTTGTTTATTTTTTTTAAAAAATTTCCCCAAAATATCCTAAAACACAAACATGAGGTACAAAGGCCCCTCAGTAAATATTCACTTCCCCTTTAAATTAACCAATTATCTTGTTTAAAACCATACCAAGGGGAAAAAAATGCTTTAAAAAAAAATTGAAAGTTAGACCTGATACCAGCTAGGATAACACCCTTGCATGGTTGTTTTACATATACACAAGACTCTGATCAATCTCGTATTACAATTTTTACATAACAAGGATATTTAAAACAGATGTCTACACAACAGTGGTTTTCAATTGCCCCTTTTTTTTTTCTCGACTGCTTTACTCATGGGGCAGTAACCATTCGTATCAAATGCTGAACATCCCGGCCTGGGAAGGCCAGTGCGGAGAGCCAGATTGGCTCGCCCGGCAAAGAAAAATCTAAAAAGCCCTAATTTCCAACTTGCCCCCGACTAATTCAATCGCCTTTTACATAATTTTTTTTTTGTTTCTGAGAGAACAAACAAAATGTTAAAGTTGGCTAGCACCGAACAAACAAAGTGGGGGGACCAAAAAAATATAATAACCTTGGGGTCAGAGCACTTTTTTGTTTCTTTTTCAGTTTTTGGACGTTTTCTTTTTCTTTAGGGGTGCTTTACTTTCAAATTGGAATTCTCTTAAAAAAAACTTGTAAACCCCAAAAAGCTCTATTGGGGGCTCTAGTGTTATTTAAAGGGAAAAAGATAGACAATTCACCCCCACACCACCGATCTCACTTTTTCTAACAATTGGTATCGGGCTTTAGTTTACTGAACCAAAAAAAAAAAAAACCCACCTTTTCCCCCTCCCAGCCATTCTTCTTCACAGAGCCCCGGGCCCCCCCGCCCCGCCCCACCAAAGGGCAAGGCTTGGCCATCAAGGGTGACATCGGTCACCGGGAGGGGGCACGGGGGACTAAAACCTTTTAAACCCCACCCCCTCTGCTGTGCAGAGCACAGCACGGCGGGGATCCAGGGGAGCGAGGCGGTTTTTAGAGCAGAGCAAAAAAGAGGGCGCCAGGCGCTGCAGCGGGGACCTCGGAGGGGACAGGGGGGAAAAAACCAGCACTCTGAGAGCCCCGCCATCGGAGGGGTCGCCCCTCCAGTCCTTTTGCAGACCGCAGGCAGGCCGCCGGGGGGGCCATGATCCGGGGCTTGGGCTACCCCCACTCCGGGAGCAGCACGGGGGGGCCAGCGGACAAAACCAACTACCATATGTCCCCACTCATGAATTCGGAGCAGGCGCCGACATGTGGGGTAAGGGGGGGGTCCCCCCCAGCCCCCCCCCCCCCCATCGCGGGCCCCCCCCCCCGAGGTGTTCGTGGCTAAAGTGCCCCAAAGGGAGGCATCCCGCTCAGGGGCAAGGCATCGGGGAAGGGGGCTGGGACGCCATCGCTACAACAAGGGGCGCGTGGACAGGGGCCGACGGGTGACGCTGAGAACTTCGCCGGGGCTGGGAAAACGGGGATCAAGCCCGATGAAAAATCGAGACTTTGGGGCCCTCCGCTGTCGACTCTACAAAACACAACTCCATCCACGCGACCGGGGCATACCGAGGCGCCTGGTGGGGAAGTACCTTTTGATCGGTCGCTAACGCAAACCTCACTTTTAGGCGCTCACCCGCTCAACGGACCGGAGGGTCGGGGGTGGATGATCGGAGGAGCAAGCACCAATCGGGCCCCCTACCTCGGGCAAAGCGATGTACACTGGGACAGTGGAGAGAGGGGAAAAAAGGAGAAGAAGGGGGCGCCGAGCCCGGGCTCGCTCCCAGGCACAAGCGTGGGGACGGAGGAAAGGGCCACTCTGGCGGCCGCGTGGCCGAGGGCGGGCCTGGCCGCGGGGGAATGGCGGCGGCCCCCGGGTGACAACCCGGGGGAACCGCCCAACTTTTTTTTTCGACCCCCCGCAAATTCCCCCCCCAAAACCCGGGGGGCCGCGGCGGTGGGGGGGACGGGCCCGGGAGGATCAAGGTGGGGCCGCGGCGCGGTCTGGTGGAACCCCCGGGGCCCCCCCCCCCCCCAAACGCCGAGTGCGAAAGGACGGGGGCTGTTCAGGCACACCGTTCCTCCCAGCTGCGGATCCGGGTTCTCTTGGCCGCGCAAGAAGTCACCTTGGAGGGCAAAGGCTCGAGCCTTCCCCGGGGTCGAGAAAAAAGAGAAGTGGGAGGGTGGGACCTCGCACGGGGCAAAGCCCACAGACGGGGCGCCGGAGCTCTTCGCCGTCTAACCGGGCGCCGCAGCACCGGGGCCTTCGGGGGCCTCCCAAGGTGGACATCCGCGGCTCGGACCACGTTGGCCCAAAGGCAAGACCGCGAGCATCGGGGGGTTGAAAAGGCGGTCTTCATCCCTGCCCTCAAGAACCGTCTGACTGGGAGCTGGGCGAAGGGGCTCCAAAGGGGGAGATCGACAAAGGCGTCTCTATCTGGGTTTGCAGCGGTCGTTGCTCGCCAAAGGATCCAGGAGCTAACCGCCCTACATCCCCTTTATTAAGCTCGACCTTCTGCTCGCAGGGGAGGGGAAAGGCTGGCAATGGCACGAGAGGGGTCGGGCATTTTATTTTTTGACTACGGGACTAGCAGAGGGGAGATGGCCGTGGGGCCCCCGAAACGACCACCCGGGGGCAGGTCGTGGCGCTCGTCACCACCAAAACAGACCGAGCTTTTTCCTCCCAAAAGGCTAAACCCTGGGCCCGGACACCTAGATTTGGGGCCCTCTCTGCACCTGTGACCCGACGACCTCACGGGCAACCGTTTTCCCCCTTATTGGGGGGACGTGCACCCGGGTTTATGTGGGGGGCGCTCGCCGACCAAGGATGCTGTGGGGGCAAACAACGCATCAAGGCTCAGCAAGGTGAGTGGGGGGCCACTCAAGGTCTTGGCACGGACAAGGGACGATTCCTCCACTGCGCCGTCAAGGTATCAAAAGGGACTTCAGTGCCCCCCACCCCCTCCAAATGGGGTCGTTTAGCCAGGGAAACAAAGGTGATGGTCAAAAGGGGCCGGTCTGCTCAACACGCGGTCTCCGGCAAGATTTTGGGGGAGCCCTGATACCAGTGCACCCTTTAACCTGCCCCCCACGCGAGCACTGAGGGGATCACCCCCTAGGGCTGCAGGCCGTCGCCGACTTTGGGCCCCTCAAGGGGTTTTTGGGGTTCGCCAAAACCCCCCTGACCCAGCTCCACAATTGGTGACCGCAGCAAGGCCGGCGGGGTTCATCGGGTATGCGGAGGGCGCGAAGGGCCCACAAGGTTACAAACCCGTTCCCAGCGCGAGCCGCGGCTGGACTGGACACGGGACGGGGAACACTTTGGGGAAGGCGGGGAGCGACTTACCTCGAGTTCCCCGGGGAAGGTGGTGCCGGAGGGGCCCAAAAATCGGCATCACCATCGCCAACCCCCCGTCTTCAAAACACTGAGCCGCACAAGGAGGAACAAGGGGTCCCCCATCGGGACCGCGCCATGGCAGGACACCCAAATTTGGGACCGCGCCCTCACACGCACCAAAACGGGAGCGACGCCATCCTCCCAAAGCCCCTCGGGCTCGGCCAACGGCTTAGTCCTCGGTCGAGCACGTGACTCCCCGGAGGCGATGAAGAAAGGGGACGCCTCCATGGCTGGGCCACTGCCTACCGCGCATCACTGACCCCCACGGGTTTAGCCCCCCGCCGCGGCTCAGAGGTTTTTGCCGATTTACCTCTCCTGTCGGGGGAGACTAAAACCAGAAGCGAAGGAGATCCCGCTTAGCAACTGCGTGGGGGAAGAGTTGGGGGTATTTGGGTAATGGGACCGGGGGCCGGTGCCCCCCGGGGCTGGTCATCGCCAATACCCTAAATGGGTTCAAAACTGAAGAAAATAGGGGGTGTGGGGTCAAGCACAAGGCAAGGCTTTTGGCTTTTGGGGTTTTGTGCCAAGAAGGGGGTTTACTATGAGGTGCCTTTCCCCCGTGGCAAGGATGGAGTCAACAGGCTCTCACCTTAGCTCTCAAAAAAGGGTGGAAAGGGCCATCACTGGGTGTCAATGAATTTCCCCAAAAGGGGAGCTCAAAAAGGGTCTATGTGCACACCACCTGGGTTTGCTTTTTCCAAGGGGAAGAAACAAGGGTTTCGTCCACAAGGAAATGTATGGCTGAGGCAGGCACCCAGGGGATGGAATGCAAAGTGAACCCAACCTGAAAAGATGGGGGTTTTTTCAAAAAACAAAACATAAAAATGCCATCTCAAAAAAGGGGGCAAATGGCTCTTTTTTAGGGGGAGCTATGTTTTACTTGTCATCCTGGAGTCAGGAAAGAAGAAATGAAGGGTTTTAAGACGAGATGCAATCCCTTTAGAAGTGACTTGGGGGTTTTCGCTTTATCTTGGGGTAGAAGTGCAGGGAAGGGAGTAGTGGGGTCACTTGAGCAGAGCCAATGCCAAAAGGGGTTGTGGGGTTGGGGAGCATACCGATTGCAACCCCCTGCCCCTCCAATGGAAAAAAGATTGAAGCGAGCAAAAGGGGAAACACAACGAAAAGTGGTTTCCCAAAACAATAAGAAATTGGTTGGGAAACTTGAGGTACTTGGTCCACACTAGACCCGACCTGGCCTTTTCAGTGGGATTTGTGAGAGGTTTTTGGGGAACCAACCCGAAAATCAAAGGCATTCAAAAAATTCTCAGGGACTTTTTGGGGACCCTTAATAGGCCCCCAAATTCACAAGGCACCAAAACACAAGGGGTTTTTGGGTTTGTGCTCAGATCTAGCTGGAGGCATTTTATTCCAACAAAACACAAACTGGGGCCTTTTTCCAGGGAAACTTGGGCAGTTGGGGCGTCAAGCAAAGGGATGGGACTCTTAGCTGTGAGGGGAGTATGTGGCCTGACTTTAGCACAACTCAACCATGGGTATCAAGGTTTTGGCTGATTTTCTAGGGAAGGAGAGGGAAATTTGGGGGTTGAAGGGGAAACAATCGCACTTTCACTTGCCAAGAACCCAGTGTTCCTGAAGGGGCAAGACTAAGGACTAAGTTCCACTTCACAAGAATCATAGAGAGGGGGCATCAAGGGAATCCATCGGGGACAAAGGGCACTTGCAGACATTCTCACCAAGTCACTGGGAAGAACCAATTTGAAATATAAAAAAAGATTGGGTCAAAGACTCAAGACGGGAACAAGGTTAGGGGGGAAAATTTATAATAAGCCTTTACAAGACACTTTAGTTTTTAGTTTTTTTCAGATTTGGACAGTTGTTTTATTTTAGGGTGCTTTTCACACATTAGGGAAAATCTCTTAAAGCAAACTGTATCCCAAGAAGCTCTATTTAGCTCTTTTTAATAAAGGGAACAAAAACTAAAGGGAATTCACCTAGCGCACAACTCTGAGTCTCCTTTAAACACAATTTAAACAACCACTGGTTATAATACAACTAAAGCACACTGTAACATAATAAAAGATCCAAAGCAATTTTAAAAAATACCACCATTTTACATTAGAAAAAAGGGGAACGGGTTTTGGTTTTTGATCACACAAATGAAATTAAATTTTTTTTCCCCCAAAAATTTGGGTACAACCTCAAAAAATCCCTTTTGATTCTTAAGCACAAAACCCGTAAACTAATACCCAAAAGTTGAGCTACTTTGTTACTGAAAGGGGATTTTTTGCCCGATCTAGATACCAATTTTCGTGGGGGTACCTTTTGGGTTTTCCTTGGGGAAAAAATTTTTTAAAAGCCCTTTAAATTTAAAAGTGGGTGGGTAACGTAATTTTAAAACAACTAACAGGGAAACCCCTATTCCCGTGAATTAAAAAAAAGAAAAAGGTTCACTTTGCCGACTTCAGGGTAGATCAGGCCCCAGTAATTCAAGGCACTTACCTTTTTGGGGTTTTAAAAAATTTTCACGCTTTGGCAAAAAATTTTGGGTGGCATGATGAAACTTGCGGTAGTCTGCCTCGATGGTGGAGTAGGTGGTGATAACAAAGTCTAGCTGTTGAAATCAAACTTTGAGCGGCGCGCTTGGCACCGTGGTAGATGAGAAAGCGTACGCTGCCGCTAGCTTGTGGCGCTCAATCTCCTCGGTCCACTGGATGACGGCCACCACAGGACAGAGACCAGCGTGCAACCGACCGGGGCATGGGGCGGCCAACCGACGAGGAGCGGCGGAGGGGGGGGCCAGGGGGCCGGAGTCGGGGGGCGGTTAGCACGAGCGAGATAGCCTGGATGGTCTTCCCCATCCCCATCTCGTCGGCGAGGATGCCGCCCGCGAGACGGACGCCTCCTGCGCGAGGCCCCGCTAGCCACTCCTTCGGGGAAGCGAAGCAGCGAGAGCACCACCTCCGGGGCCGGGTCCGGGGTGGGCACGGACGCCGGTGCGGCTTCCGTGGCCTCGGCACCCCGCCGCCGTCGGCCGCGTCCAGCTTGTCGAGCCAAAATGTCGTTGGCCACTTCCCACTCTTCCCACGGCAGGGGCGGTTCGCCGTCCTCGCCCTCTTACCCCGCTTCTTCTTCCCCCTCCTTGTCCGCGCCTGATTCCTAATCCGGATCGGCACCGGCGGCGGCATGGCCATCACGGGCACCGCGGGCGCCGCGGGCTGGGCGCCCTCATCGGGAGCGAACCCATCCCCGTCGCTGTCGTCGTCGTCCTCCTCCGCCGCCGCGTCCTCAGAGTCGGCGACGAAGTCGGTGTCGGAGGTGTCGTCAGAGGGGAGATCGTCCTCATCATCCTCGTCGCGGCGGCGCGGCGGCCGCTGCTGGATCCTGCAAAGGAGGGGACGAGGGTTAGGGTTCGGCGGATGAGGTTAGGTTAGCGATGGGGTTTCAGGTTTGGCGGCGATTCACCGGAGGAGGGGTTCCTACCTCGGCGCGGCATGGCAGCGCGAAGGCGGCGGCGCGGGAGGAAAGGAGGCGTGGCCGGTTCAGGGAATGAGAAACGGAAGGGGGATTTGGGGTGGGGGATTTATTGTAGTAGTAGTGTTAGGTTTCGGCCTGGGGGAAGCGAATTGGCGGGAACTTGCTGGGGAAGGAGCGCCGCTTCGTTTGTGGCGGCCGGGAAGTGTGAAGTGTGCTGGCGGAAGGAGGCCCGGTGGGCGTAGGCGGCAAGAGGCTCAGTTGGGCAAGTGGTCATCGGCCGTGACAAATTAAAAGCGACAGGTGCGTGCGTGGATGTGCAATGGCCTATGGCAGCGTATACGGCATGCTCCTTCGGTTGCAATGTTTTTTTTTCCCCGAGCCATTCAGGACTTGGGATACACGTTCGTCAGTTTATATGCAATATGCTACACAACTTTCTTCGTTGCACAACCTATCTGTTTGTTTATACTTGTAATTTGTTTGTACTTGTAGTTATATAATTGCATTTCTATAAGATCTGGTGGAGACAAACAGGGCCTAAAGAACATAAGGCTTATACTTGGTTTATTAAGAGGCATTATGACAACGGAAGAATAATTAAATGAAACATTTATGTCATGCTAGATGAACCATTTATGTTATGTTTGATCTTTGATGAATCATTTATGTTGTGCTGGATGAGCTTGAGGTTTTATGAAGGTTTTTATGAAAAAATTATGGATATTAAATAAGCTATCAACTTACTTAGATATGCTGGCAAAAGAGAGAGATGATAAAAGTAAGTTTTACAAAGATAAAACTCAGTTACAATGTCTTTGGTACATAAAAATCTCCATTAAAAGTGGTTTTATTTTATTTTATGTTTGATTCTATCGTGTTTGATGAACCTATATTATGTTAACCGTTTATGTCATGTTTGTAGATGAGATCAAGCGAGAATGATGGAGAAGATGCACTTTCTAAAATTGTGCACAGGTAACAATCTAGGTTCAAACAATATGCAACAATTGCTTGTGTGGTTGGTACGTACCACAAAGACACCTACATGCAAATCTCAGAGAAAGAGTCTAGTGTGACAGGCTATAAATGGGTCACTAGAACTTAGTTAAATTATATGTACACACATTTGCCTCCTCTTTCCTCCCATCCTCCCAGATTTGAGCTCCTCCTCTCTCCTCCGTAGCCTCTTCGGCCAAGTTCCTCCCATCATCCAAAGGCGTCCCGCTCTAGAAATGAGTATTGTCCGTCTTGAAAATGGAGTTTATTAGTAGTGCTAGATTTTGGTATAGAACAAGAATTAGCCAGTCCTAGAGGATCAAATAGGCATTGTGAGAGGGATACAATCATTTGTACTCTTTTGGAGCTATGATTAGAATTCAGACCGACTTTGCAAAAATAGTAGGCTCTTGTTGTCGTTGCTTCATCATTTTCATCTAGGGCTTTATATGAAATTCATCTATGTCATTCTTGATACATTACAAGTTTGTGCTATACTTGTAATATCTCTTTCAAAGATACGTGGGCTGTTATGTATAATTAGGCATTAGCTAGGTTCTAACATATCGAAGAGAGATGTCTGGTGTCGAACTTCCAAATAGCCAAAGCATAATCCAGGAAGCTATATATAGCAATGTCCTGCACTTAGGGGGTGAGAGGAGGGAAGTTGAAACACAAAATCTTCTATTAGCCTCTGGATGGTACGGCTCTAAACAGTCTTGACTAAATGCTACAGTGCACAGAGGAGGCAAATCGACATAGAGGAGCCTTTGACAAGATCTTTGACGGCAACCTGACTCCGTCCAACGCTGAAGCGCTAGATGCACTATTCCCAACCGTTACAAAGGGCTTGTCTAGGCAGCCGTGAAGACACAAGGTCATCTCCTTGGTTGCACCGCTGCGTCGGTATTGGTTGTGTTTCTTTTATGTAATGTCGATTCAAGAGTTGTTTTGCTAGGATGATCCGGCTACGGCTGCGTTAGCTAGGTTGATCTCCAGCGGTGCTCGATAGAAGCGTGTTGTATGTTTATTTAAACTCTTCTACTTAATATAATGACATGTAAATCTTTTACGTATTCGAGAAAAAACAAAATCGACAAAGCGTTAGTGAAGCCAAAATCGGTGTTTTCAACAACTCCTATCTAGTTTATTGAATCCACTGTGCATAAGTTGATTTGTAAAACTTGTATCTAGGCTCTTTAGATCCAATGGGCTAAACTTTAGCCCTGTCATATCGAATGATAAATATCAAGTAGGAGTAAATATGAGGTAAATATAAAATTAATTGCATAAGCCGTGAGCTAATTCGTATGACGATGAATCTATTAAACCTAATTAATTTTATGATCGACACACTTTCCTGTATGTAGCACTATATTATAAAATTTGAAAAATAATACTATCTCCGTCCCAAAAGAATGTAATTCTCACTTATCGAGGAGTCAAACAGTTTGAACTTTGACTAAATTTATATAAAAAAATACTAACATTTATGATATGAAATTAGTATCATTGGATTAGTCATAAAATATATTTTCATAATAAAATTATTTAGAGACATAAATATTAATACTATTTAATATAAAGTTGGTCAAAGTTGAGAAAACTTGACCGGCACGTTTTCCATAATTGCATTCTTTTAGGGACGGAGGTAGTAACAAATTAATTATGTTTAATAGATTCATCGTCATACGTATATTATAAAATTATGAATAAATAATAACAAATTAATTATGTTTTATAGATTCATTTCATGATAGGAAGAGGCCTATAATGCTGCGATCACAACGTCAACGGTAGAACATCAGTTAGGGGATGTTTGGTTACAGCCCCCTAAACTTTAGTAGCTAAACTTAGATGATTTTAGGCCCTAAATACTAAACCCCCCTAAAATGCCCCCTAAATTTTAGTGACCACTAAACCTTCGGGGTAAAGCAAACACTACACATGCCGTCTCTACGGGTCTTGAGAGCCATTCTCGCTGCCGCCGCCGATGTTGTTGTTTAATTACATCCGATGAATGTTGTCGGCGATCGACGATACGATCCCACTCTCCCCAACTCACAAGCATTTACGACCATCTACCGGCCCAGCTGCTGCATGGAACGGACCATGCAGCATGAATGCATGCATGATCCTGATCCTTCCATTCAGGCTTCCCTGCCCTGTGCTGTGTGCTGTGCCGGCGGCGGGCATGTCCATGTGCACACGGACGCGCTCCATTTCTTCGGCGTCCAATCAAGCTACACAGTGCGAGATCTAAAGGAAGCACTGAAAATTCAGAAAATTGAAGGGAACCTACAGAAAGACCATCGTGCACTTGCACACAGCCACACTCACAGCGAGATCCTCCGAAGCTCAAACAAGCTGGAATACATGAAAACAATCACTCGTACTGTATTATTATTCCTTTTTCCCCAGCATATATAGATTATTACAAACACTTGGACATTGACAGTAATGTCAACTTGTCAAGCTCTTTTGAGCCAAAACTAGCTACACAGCAAACACTGGAGGAGTGAAATTAACGGTAATTTCACCACATAATAGAGTGTGTACAATTCATAACTCCCAACTACGTACTCCAGCGCGGAACAATCACAGATTCACAGGTTTGGAAGGAGAGTATTGTTGCGTCCACTACGCGTGCATGCACACCTTCTTTGAACTCGACGTCGACGTACGAATCAACGCCCCCCGCCGCCAGCACCCGCACCAGCGCCACCGCCTGCCCCCGCGCCCATGCCGACTCCGACGCCAACACCAATGCCGATGCCAAGGCCGCCACCGCCTCCTCCGCCAAGACCAACGCCGTGCCCGAGGCCTCCTCCGGTGCCGCCACCTAGACCGCCTCCACCACCGAGGCCACCTCCGCCTCCGCCACCAAGACCGCCGCCGCCACCGAGACCACCGCCATGACCAAGTCCGCCGCCTGCTCCACCACCAAACCCGCCACCGGCGCCACCACCCATCCCACCGCCTCCACCACCGCCCATACCGCCGCCGCTACCACCACCAAGGCCTCCTCCTCCTCCAACGCCACCGCCCGCTCCACCACCGAATCCTCCTCCGGCACCACCGCCTAGCCCACCGCCACCACCACCGCCCATGCCACCGCCGCCACCACCACCAAGCCCGCCACCTCCGCCAGCCCCACCTCCCATACCACCACCGGCTCCAAAGCCTCCACCTTTACCTCCTCCAAGCCCTCCACCTCCACCGCCACCCATGCCGCCGCCGCCACCACCACCAAGACCACCACCTCCGCCAGCTCCACCTCCCATACCACCGCCGGCTCCAAAGCCTCCACCTTTACCTCCTCCAAGCCCTCCACCTCCACCGCCACCCATGCCGCCGCCTCCACCGCCACCAAGGCCGCCACGGGCTCCACCACCAACGCCGCCACCCGCTCCAAATCCTCCTCCAGAACCTCCTCCGAGTCCACCACCGCCACCCATTCCACCGCCGCCTCCACCACCTAGGCCGCCACCACCACCAGCACCAAAGCCACCGCCTTTGCCACCACCGCCTCCGAGTCCTCCTCCTCCGCCTCCTCCAAATCCACCACCGCCTCCACCACCCAGCCCGCTTCCACCTCCGACGCCACTACCAAAGCCTCCTCCAGCACCAGCGCCACCTCCACCACCAAGGCCACCACCTCCTCCACCACCACCTCCACCGCCGAGCCCGCCGCCACCTCCAAGGCCGCCACCACCTCCACGACAGCGACCGAAGCGGCAGTCACGGCCGCCAAACGGTCCACGTCCGAAGCGCGGACCGCGACCGAAGCCGACTCTCGGGCCGCGATCAAAGCCAGGACCGCGGCCGAAGCCCCCAGGGCCGTACCTCGTGTCGTCGTAGTCATCGTCGAAGCCGCCAGCAGAAACAGAGCATGTCAAGCAGAGGAAAGCGACAAGGAGGAGAGGGAGAGCGCAGGTAGGCTTCCTAGCCCTCGTCATGACGACGGGAATGGTGGCAATGGCTAGCTAGATTAGCTAGCCACTGATCGGTGGATGGATGTGTGTCCTGAGGTGGAGTGCGTGATCTTGCCTGATTTGAAGTGGAGAGCTCGTATGCTTTGCTTATATAGGGAAATGAAAGGGAAGGGAGTGAAGACTGATGATGAAGAGTGAGGCGACGAAGTGAAGGCTACTGCTATGTCAACTTGCCTGTGAGTGAGTGAGTTGCCGCGTTTTGGACAGGTGAGATGCAAGGAGAGCATTCAATGTGAGTGAGTTGCTATGTCAAAGTGCTGCGTGCGTGGTGCTCTACTGTTACCTGTTTATGATTCTTTGAAAGATCGATCGTCAATTTTTCTTCTCCATTCAGTAAAGCAGGAGCAGTAATGCAGTAGTAATATGTAGCTTAGCACAGTAGAGAGACAGACTAGTGGTTGTCGTGTTTAAGTGGAGAGTACAGTGGTAATTAAATGGTGATTAGACCTACCTGCAGCCAATCATCGTAAGTCGGCTTTTATTGTTTTTGACTGTTTTGTTGTGAGATAAAAAATACAAACCAACAAGGTGTAAACTGTACAACCTTCCGCATCTTCTATCTAGAATGCGTGGCAACCTTCTTTCTCAGGATTCTTTGTTCAGAATTCGATGGGTACCAGTGGGAAGTACTGGCACTGCATCTAGCAGAACAGAGTGAGCGCCTGCACTCCTGTGCGTAAGTATGCCTCTCCAAATTTTCATATGAACCATCAGCGAGAGCATGCGAGAAACCTTAATGAACAATCGTTATGTTGGCTTGAATTTATGAGTCTGATTTATCAGCCGTGAAACAATGCTTCTCTATCACAACAAATTTAAAACATCATCGGTATTTATCGAGTACTCCAACTAAAGTAGAATTCGAGTACTTTTGGGCCGGCCGGGCCAGTATACGTCATAATGTGTGCCCGGCAGCAGGGCCAAGTGGTAGCATAGCATTGATTCGCCACCAATAAATAATCTCTCGGTCCACAGTTTGACGAGGTCGACATGCATCCATGATCCATCCAGATACTCTGGTAAACTAGCCAAGCGAATTGCAGTGGCCATCCGGGGATCGATCCACATCCACCGATAGATAGGCTGCTCGCCTAGCGGTCGGTTGCGGCTGCGTTTTCTGCTCTGCATCTGCATGCATGGAAACTGGGGCAGGGCTCCCTTCTCTTCTCTGACCCTGGTTGGCCGCGCGCGCAATGGCATGGCACGCACGCGGCTTTGCCGGTGGCTAGCAGATAGGAGCAGTTACTGCCGCATTAAAGGGCTCTCGCATCCGCCGTGGTCGTCTCTGCCCCTTGGACGTACCGTTCCACGCCATTGATGTCGATGTTGAATTGTTGATGCGGTGCCGAGTGCCGAGTGCCGTGCATGAGTCCGAAGTCTGAGCTCTGAAGCGAGCAGCATTGAGCTGTCAGCTGAGCGGCTTATCTGCCAACAAGGCAATAGAGAACCGACGGTCCCTCTCCAGCTTTGTCAACGCCGATTGACCATTTCTATGAATGGTCCACGCTTATCTTCAGGGTCATAATCAAAAACAACATCAGTCAATTGAGATGGATGGTGCCTACCCTATCTTTGTCCGAACAATATTTTTCTCTCACAACAAAATAATAAAAATCAACATCAGTCGGCTTATCAGCCATCGAACCTAACTAGTTGAGATGGATGGTGCTACCCTACCCTTGTCCGTGACTTGGTGTAGTGCAATGCCCGCAGGGCTGCTCCGACGTTGAGGAGGCTACCCTTCTCCGTTGAACCACGTTGTCGCCAAAATGCTTGAAGGCCACATCTACTGGATGGGATCATGCTTGACAGTTGACACTAATGGATTCGGTAGAAGAAGGATGCAGTCTACAGACGATAGCGATATACGAATGCGAAGCGCTTGACACATTGATTTATCTAAAAAAAAGGCAATGTGCATTGCCAATGAGACTCCATCATATCTCTACGTATGGTCCATGATTATATAGGGCCCATACGGTCGGTTAGTATAAGAACATGTTTAGATCTCCTCCTCAAACTTCAGAGCAATTTAGCTCAGTATTGAGATCTAAAGCTCTAATGTGGATGAGATAAAATTTAGAACTAACTTTAAACTATATGTTTGAAAACTTTAACTCTAAAGTTTAGAAGAGCGGATCCAAACAAGTTCTAAGAGCATCTCCAACAGACTTCCTAACTAGCTCTCTAAATTTTAGTAGCACCTGGTTCCTGAAAAATCGATATCTAGAGTTGGACAGGCAGCCTTGCTCGCCATCCGGCTTTTTCACGCGCTCAAGGCTCCTCTGGAGATGCTATTTGCTTTACTTTTCATTAGTTAAATTTAACTAGTCTGTTGGAGATGCTCATCTAGGGGCGTGTTTGTTTGGGGGCACGGAGGGTGGCCCGAGTCCGGCAGGTGCAAAGACTCTTGTTTGGTTTACTTGGTCCAGCCGCCGGTCTGGCTCTTCCCGTTCTTTTCCCACCTCCCAACCCGGCTCCTGAGTGAAGCTCATCCCGGCCACCATTTCTACTCGGCCAGGCTCATGCGAGCGCAGAAAGCAAGCGGACCAGACATGTCACTGAGACAAACGATGCTTGCATGCAGTGAATCAAACACATTCTCGTCTTGGCTCGTCTCTGCTTCTACGTGCACCGTACCAAACATGGTCACATGTACTATTCAGACCAGGCTCTAGCTGGCCATAGTCAGGCCAGCCGGCCAGGCGCCTAGGCCTGCCGGGTGCAGGACACCAAACACGCCCCTAAGCTTCCATTCGTCATTAACCATGCCGGGTGTGGCCTGTTCGTTTGGCCGTTTTTTGGCTGATAAACCGCGACTGATGCTATTTTGATTGTTTTTTTGAGACAAAAACACTGTTTTGGTGGCTGATAAGCCGGTTGATAAGCCAAGCGTCATCATGATCCAAAGAGGAATGTTAATTGGAACGCTTTCCAAAATAGGGGCCGCAACGTCGTGGGAGATCTTTGGTGTTCAATCTTTAGTGATTCAACGTAGCTCTTGCTTTACTTTGTCAAAACACCTTTCTGTAATCTTGTGGGCTGTTAAGGGCCATTCATGAATGAATGAAACTCTCGGATGGGGCTCCTCTCCCTCGTTGACCTAAAAACATGCTTGATTAGAGAAATTACAATAATGGTATGATGGCTAAACAAATATTGATGTGAAAAATAGATAAAAGTTTAACTCTCATGCAAGCAACCTAGGCACGAGACCTATGCAAATGGTGGACCCAGATATCACATGAACGTGAAGACCACTAGAAAAAATGGTGGACCCAGATATATATATATATACTCCGTATACGGTATGTACATGCATGCATGCACAGCAGTGTTTGTATTTTCCGCTGTGGCCCATCCGCCCCATTAATGCCATCGTTTTGCTGTTAATTACTAGGGAAAATTGCTTTGTTGCTTTCTTTGAGATATCTGTAAACACTTATGTACGTACTCCCGCAGCTCCTCCCATCACCCTACCAAGAGGAGCCCGATAATCGTCATAAAAAATCGAGATCTCTGGAGGTGGGGTTTTTCCCGGTTGGAAGAGGGGCACAAATTTCACCGAAATCATTTCATTTTCATAGTAAAAACACAAGAACGGAAAACGTCCCCTGTTCGAAACAAACAGACCCTAAACTGGGTGTAAATTTGTTATAAGCAAATCGACCATCCAAACACTTCTTTTCTGGCCATCCAAACAGTTCTTTTCTGGCCACCTTGTATTATTTTCCAGACCTGTATTTTACAAGGGTGTTAGATTTAAAATCAGTCCCTAATAAGTATAAAAACCTTTACATCTAAATTTAGGATTGCATATTTGCCATGTACATACTTGAACAATCAGAGTCAGAGTTGTAGCTGAACGACAGCTCCAGATGCTAGATCACATCGAAATCTTCATCTTTTCAGTTTATTTCAAAATGTTCAATGAATGAGATTGGGTATTTACAGCTTAAGATTATTCCCCACATCTTCGGGGCACCCCTCTCTACATGTTGTACAAAAACAACAATACAGGTATTTCAACTACAAAATCGTCCACTCGCTCTCGTCAAATGGCCCAGGCGAAGATGAAGTGGGTGTCGGTGGGGCCTCCGATGACTTCACATTCTTCTTTGAAAATATGTTGACCTTCTTGTCAAAAAGGTTGGAGAATCTCTTCGTGTTCTTTTCCTCTGATGTATTCTTGTCATCCTTTGGAGACATCTTCTTCTCCTCCTTTGTTGTGCGCTTCCAGAGTGGCGGCCGATCTTTGGCCATAAAGTTGAGCTTCAGTTTGAAGCGGTTTTTATTGTCAACAGACTTTTCATCAGGTTGCTCCATGATCTGGAGAGCTTCTTCAGGGTGGGTTACTATGGCTTCCATCGTCTCGTACACCTGGCGTGCCATCAGTGTGTCATACTAGACTTCAACTGCAGTATCACAATTTCTGGATGAATAAATAAGAAGAAGAATACCTTGCATATCTCATCTAGCTCTTCTTTTGACATGTCATTGTGACAAATGCCAATTATGTAGTCCTTACAATCGTAGAACAATTTTGACAGGTTGCTATCTGCTGCTAGGACCGATTCTGCTGCCACAAAGCATACAGAAAGCTGGTATTCACAATAGCAATCAGTAAGGCGCTAGCATGTGTCGTAAGATAAATACGATCAAAACTTGTAGCTAGCTAAAAAGTCAGATTTGAAAAAAAGGGGGATGCACATTATTGAACTTACAATGACGCCAAGTAGCTGCTCAAACAGTTTTGATGGCTCAATAACTTCCAGCGCATCAAAGATGCTCTCCCTGCAAGGTTATATTGCTCCATTATAATTTGACAGGTGTTAAAAATTAACACAGTAACTAGTCAATATATTTTCTACTCACACAGCTAAATCTTCATCATATATAGGAGTCTGTTCAACAGCAGGTATTGGTTTTGCAGCCTCCCACAGTTCCTTCCACAGGTTACCTTCTAGATAAAAATAACCACACCACATCAAATGAAAATACTTGGATACATGGTAGCTTATACGGGCGCATGCAGAAGAGATAGTTATCAGTTATCACCTTTTGTTTGCATTCTATCACTTAATCGCCCACGTCTAGATGAGCCTTCCTCGACCGTGGTACTGTTTGCAGCGCAATCCTCGGACCAATCAGGTGGAGAGTGCCATCTAACAAAGTCTTCCAGGACACAACCAGGATTTGCTGCCTGTTATGAGAAAGGAATTGCCTGTTTAGGAAGTTCACTTTAACAGCATTTGTATTTTCTGAGAAGAAGGGCTTTAAACTTGCCTTGAAAGCCTGCATATCTGATAGAAGTTGAGAGCATCCAGCACCAAGACTGAAAAATAATAAAAAGCATCACAAACATTGTTCTATTACTTAACAACTATAGCAATTGTATTTTTTTTTAGAAACAACTACAGCAATTGTATTGACAGAAATGAAGATATTGGACAACATCACACAAGGATCAGCTTTGCAAAAGGAAGCAGTTACCCATGACACCCTATAAAAACTGAAATGGATTATGGGGATACGTATAATCTTAGATTTAATTAGTGACATTCCATAAGTACAGTAGGACACAAGACAACTTGACATACCTTCCTGTCCGTAACACTAGCTCCTCTGTTTCTTTTATAAGCTCTGCTGTCATGATGGGGCCTTCCTGAAGATAGGTTATCGCAGATTCATAAATAATGAAAGGAAGCATTATAGAAAGATGAGCTCTAAGTCTGGAAAAGCAACAGAGCATCTTACCTGCAGTGTCGGGGAATAGATAGGCTCACCAGTTTCCAGCAATGTTAAGTTCTCAGATGACCGATCAGCACCAAGTCGAAGGACATAATCACCAGTACTATCTCTTGCATACATCTCGCTGTCAGGAGACTTCCCAATACTTGCCTGATTTAGCAAGGAATCAAGTGACTCCTTAGCTGCTTTCCTTCGCTTTTTCCTGGCAATGCAGCAATTTACAACTTGGATCTCCTGATGTAGTAAACAAGAATTCAAGTCTGGAGCAGCCTCCAGTGGCATTCGAGGCACAGGTTGCCAATCGGACCATAATTTCCTCAACTGCATGTAGAAAAAACAACTGCATTCACATTTGATTGATTATTCATATCTAATAAATCAGTACCGTTCTCATTTTATTCTCCTGGGAACAAAACTAGTTCTGTCATGTGTAATGACTTTATGCCTAGTTTAGTGAAACAAAATGACAAGGTAGTCTTTCTGAATGGTATAGCCAAGATACACCAATTACAAGGTATTTTCCTAATTTATGAGGAGCAATTTACCTACATACTACCCACCTCAAGAATAACTGATTGCCAAAAAAACGCCATCTTGTGCACAGAACTAATGCTGCCAATAACCATTGCTAAATGATGAATAAAACTTCCAGGTGGAGCACCATGTAGATCCTTGGACACAGATCTTGAATGAACCAATTCAGGGAAGCATTGACTTTCTTCAAGTGAAAACTGTTCCTCTGAAAAGAAAAACATGTACCATAATTTCAAATGACAATGCAAACTAAAATCCTCAGCACATCGAATAAAGCATACCTAATTTGAACAAGGAGTACATCAAAGATTGAGTTTCTTCATCACCAAAAAATTCAGAGCTCGATCTTTCTTCCTTGTCGCGTCGAACAAGTGATTTAACAACAGACAAGCTCAAACCACCCTTATCTTTCAACAATTGGTCTCCAGTATACCTCATATCACTCATTGACTTGAAACTTTTCCCATTTCTACAAGAGTACAACATGATTTATACATTTTGCATACAAAACATTAAAAATAACCAAAATGGATCCATGAAGGTTATAGGACATGTGAATCGCAAAATTATGCAACTTTGCTTGCAGAACTGAATGTACTCTTACTCTAAAAATAAAAAGGACAAATGGTATTCTAAGAATGGAAAATTTAATATAATAATTTAACTTATTTTTAAAACAGTTCCATATACTTTGAATATTAAGTACAGTATGACGGATGGGGTGCCTTGCAATGCTTGCTAAGGAATATGAACTTACTCAATGGCAGACACCAGTTGTTTAACTATTGAAGCTGGAGGAAAGGTCATATTTGTTGAACAAGTTGGCTCAGTTGGTATGCTTGAGCAATCCTCATTCGCTGACGGGTTTATTTCTAGGACCTGGAACCATGAAATTTTGAGTAGCGTAAGTGAAGATCCAGCTGATTAAATAGCCAAATTGTGTTTATAACAAGAAATGAAATAAATTAGAAAAAATAAGCATTCAACAAAGAGGCCTTTTGTGGACTTAACAAAACGAAAAAAAAAGGTTTCCATACTAACTACAGAAGCATACATATTATCCCTGACTGCTCCGGCGAACTCAATATCCAGTCCAATTCACCAGAACTGAATGCTCCATTTGACTGTGTTTAACTTTAACACACCCAACTGCCCCAGTTCGTCATAGAAAAAATGCTCAGAAGAAGCTCAGCACACACAGCCATAATGCTTCCATGGAATCCACACCCTGGAGCATTGACAAAGCCCAACAAATAAGTGACAGGGTAACTACTACTAACTGAAAGGTCTCGATTTTCTAAAGCCCCCACAAAGCTTGAATTCAGAGCTCCACAATTCTGCTGCGCACAAGCAACACTTCAACCACAAGTCGATCAATTCACCACCACTGGCACGAAGAAGTCAAAATATCGTCAGTGACGAGATACCGCCAATTCCACATCAGAACAGCTCGACTGCTTCCACCTCAACTGGATCAGCGCCGAACTCACCATCTCGTCAGTCACCACGTACCACCAATCCACCATGACAGCGCGAGCACCGGACTCAACTCAACGAAACAGAGTCCAATTGGATGAGTAGAGTGAGAGGAACCCGTACCTCATCACGCGGCGACGGCGGCTCCACGTCCGGCTCCCGCCCCGTGGCGCTCACTTCGGCCTCCCGATCCAGGGACGTCCTGGGCGACGGCGCCCTGCTACGCCCGCCGAATCCGTCGGCATCTGCGCCCCGTACCACCACAACCGATCCCCCGGCCGGAAGCTCATCAGATTCGGACGCGGAAAGCGAACAGCGAGCGCGACGGGGGGGCACGCTTACGTACGTACCTCGGAGGTCGGCCTTGATGTCGGTGAGCACGCGGGCGGCGGCGGAGTGGATCGCGGTGCGCGCGCGGGACACGAGCGACTGCGGCGCCGGCGCCCCCGAAGAGGAGGCGGCGGGCGGCTGCTGCATGGTGTGGCCTACCTGGCAGTGGCCCGGGGCGGCGCAGGAGGGGGACACATGCGGAGGAGGAAGGGGAGCCGAAGCACGGGGAAGGGAGCCTTGGATTTTGATTTTAAAAAACTGGATTTGGTAGTGGCAGGGGTGGAATTTCTGGGCGAAATTCAGGGGGGCGTCCGATCCGGCCGTGCTCGGCCGTTGGATGGCTGGGCCGTGCCCGTGATGGGGCGGCGCCGGTGGTGGCATCGTCGTGGACATGGCTTTTTTGAGCTGCTTTTCTAATTTCTACCGTTGTCTTCGCTTCATCTGGTTTGAGTGAAGATTGGGATTGGGTACATGTATTTATAGGGATGATGGGTTTTTTGTTGATGGTTTGCTCCAAGGTAACTTGAAGGGGTCACCAGCTGTTGATGGCGATGTGTCTGGCACGAGGGAAGTTCCTCGGAGCATGAAGACGTCAATGATGCATTGGGATTGTCAGCCCGTGTGATGTGAAAAAAAAGGGATATGGTTTGTCTTTCATGAATGGATAAACTCGTGTTTAAAAACTGGAGTATATGCCATTTGTCTTTTGTAATTTGGCTATATATATACTACATGTTTGTGTGATGAAATGACATAGTTTTGCGTGGTGTATGTGTTGTATTTTATGGTGTGCTTTTCTTCATGGCTTGATGCGTACGTATTATTATAACAGAATATAGTTAGCCAATCCAAAACCAACTAATTTGCCGTGTGACAACTGTCGCTAAATGTAGACGATCACCAATTCCTTTTTTTCTTCTTCTTTGGCTCGAAAACATAACGGAGCCGTTTGAACATCACTTTCCCACTGCAATCACGATGCCATTTGAACATTTCTTCACTCCTGTAAATTCCTCGTTTTCGTGTCACGCAATCACGTGAGCACGTAGAAGCTTTCTTCGCTGCTCACGCTCAGGACTCCATTTGGGACCTCTTCTCAGCTGATCATCTGCTAGACCTTTTTTTGTCAAGCACATGTGGCGTCAGACAGAGTCAATCAGCGACCAAATTTCAAAGGAGATTTTTCTGAAAGATTTTCACCTCGAACCGTGCAGTGCACTGTCACAAATTGTGCTGGTAATTTTCGAAACCCCTCCAGAATTTCATCTCTTCCTGTGAGCATTTTGCTCCAGCACAAGCATGTGGCAACATGTGATACTTTTATTCTGAATCTGAGCATGTGGCAACGTGCGCACACGATTTGTTTATACCCACCATGTACCCCAATCACTACTAACAAGTAACAACAAATTGCGTTGCATGCATATAAATCAAGGGGTCAAATCAAGCCAAATGCAGGCACGCGGCCTAATTAATCTGAACTATAAATCACATTTGCTTCTGACAGGCAACACTCTCCTTTGAGCCTCCCTTCAGGAGTTCAGGTTCAGGGTATAAAAACTTCTGTGCCTACTCTTCGATCTCCAATAAAAACCAATGTGTATGCAGTGCCTGTCATCCTCTCATGACAAGCTCTGATCCGCCGGGCGGCGCAGTCTCACAGCGGCCTGGTCCGGCGACCGGCCGCCCGGCCGCACAGGAGCGCGTTCTTGGGGATCGGGTACTCGTCGCGCCACGACGTCGACGGCGTCCAGACGCGGAGGTAGAACTGCTGCCCCAGGTACTGCCTGGCCCAGTCCTCCGACCGGACGTTCCACATGCCCACGTTGTCCAGGGGCATGTAGATCGCCGTCCATGATCTGGGGTAGACCTGACGGAACGGAAGCAGTCACAAAGGGTGGAATAGTAATTAGTTTGTTAGGACCTTAGACCTGATGTAAAATTACATTTTAGGGCAGGGTAGAACCATTTCTTGGTTTGATTTGATGCTGCAGGATTAAAGAATAGTCAGAAGAAAAAATGGAGACATGCAGGTGTGTGTGTGTGTGTGTGTCATTTTAGGAGCACTTGCAAAAGCAAAGTATCTTGATTACTGGTTAGATAAGGTACTGAATTTCCTGCAGAAGAAGTCACCACGACAGTGAGAGATGGTGGTGATAGCCACTTCAAAGCTGCTGCAGGCAGGCGAAGGCAGAGTCCATATATAGCTTCCGAGCATGACACTACGCCTTTCCTGACGCAACCCATCACCACATCGCTTCTGAAAAAGATCTTATCCTAGCATGGCGGCTGAATGGGAATTTTTTGGATGTGTGAGCTGTGCCATGCTATTGGTTATGGCGAACCAAATAATGCGCGCCTCTACATCTACAGTGGGTGCGCCACTGACTTGTGTAGTGTAATGGAAAGCTTGACTGAATCATAAGCCAGCCGGCTAGACAAAAAGAAAAACATCACTATCGTTTGCAACCAATTCCAGTTTCAGCTTGTAGAACATAGCACAGCATCATACCTGAACAGTGTACCGCGACACGGCGTCTCTCAAGTTGTAGCCCTGCCTGCTTGCCGATGACCATTTTCCTCCATCCATTCTGCACACAAAATTCACATCCTCCGGTCAGGTCAGTTAACCAAAGATTATTATCAATCAAATCTCATATACAATGACACAACAAAACATTCCAAAAAATACTGAAAACTCTTCGCACCCGACGACCCAGAAGGCGTATCCGTCGATGTGCCACGACTGCACCTCGTCCTCGCCGTTCTCGAACACGATCTCGACGTAGTCCCTGTAGCTGGCCCCCATGACCGACGTCTGCAGGTAAACACCGCCGTAGGTGGGGCTGTCGGCGATGGTGCCGACGGAGAAGACGCCGCCGATCTTGTAGTAGTCGGCGACCTTGAGCGGGGTGTCGGGGCTCACGAACGACACGCTGTTCACCGCGTACCGCTGCTTCCCGTTGACGGGCGCCGCGGAGTTGGCGAGCCGGATGGTCCGGGTGACGGGGACCAGGCCGTAGTGGTACGACCCCTGCGGGTTGGGCCTCGGCCCGCTCGCCGTCAGGTTCCACCTGATAGAGCGGGCCTGGTTGAGCGACCAGTCGATCTGGATGGTTGGGCCCCCGGGAGGGAGCCCGGCGCCTTGCCAGCGGAGTTGGTGTAGCGCAGCACGGCCGTGGTGGAGATGATCCGGGCGGTGAAGCGCGTGGAGACGACGACGGCGTAGTCGTAGCCTGGCTGGTCGGCGGTGAGCAGCACGGAGTAGGACTGGCCCAGGTGCACGTCCAGGGACGAGTAGGTGGTCTGCATTGTGTGGGAGCCTTCCACCTCCACTAGCTTCATGGTGTGGCCCCTGGAACCGGATGTTCAGGGACGTGGCCAGGCCCACGTTCGTGATCCGGAACCGGTACGTCCGGCCTGCGAATAAACTTGTGTCAGCTTTGCAATTGCAGAAATGCAGACTGGCCACAAACTTGTATCAACTGGTCTGCTGTAGTAAATACTTACCGGGCTGCACGGTGAAGGTGTAGCCATTCAAGCTCCGGCCGTTGATGAGCAGCCCGTCAGGGAACCCCAGCGCCTTGCCGCTGTCAAGCACGTACCTCAAGTCCTGTCCGTTTGTCGGCTGTCAGATCAGATGTGTGGTCCTGCGAACTGTGCGACGAACAAGAATGCAGCAGCAAAGGCGGACGGACGACGTACGGTGTGGTTGGCCTTGTACCAGTCGCCGATAAGGACGGTGTAGTCGGCGGCGGGCGGCGGGAACGGGACGGGGATCTGCGGGCGGCTGAGCACGCGGATGCCGCCGAACCCGCCGGCGGCCTTGTGGAAGCCCAGCGACGGGAAGTAGTAGTAGGTGCCGATCTGGTCCTTGGCCTGCATGATGTAGGTGAAGTTGGCGCCCGGCGGGATAGGGCACGTCGTGCCGGCGACGCCGTCCACGAACGAGTTCCGACGCTGCTGGAGCCCGCTCCTGCACGGTGTCAATGTCAGCGTCACATTTTTTTTCTTCTTAATTTAATCAAATCATTATAGTCAAATCTTACAGTTTGACCAAAATATGTCCAAATATCCAAGTCATATCACCAGCACTAGCCATCTTATTCACTTACAGTAGTTTATTAGCACGGTTTATGAGGCATGATACAATATTTTTATCTCACAACAAAATAATCAAAAGCACATCTTATCAACCGTGGAAACTAACCAAACTGATTGAGAACCTATAGAAATAAGATATGTACGAAAACTGTTCACCGAAAGACTTTGAACAGTTGTAACACTTTTAGGTGATGAACCGCAGAATGAAACTTGCCACTGACGACGGCGAATGTGACACGGACGAGGGAGGGCTGACTGACATGGAAATTACACTCAACCTAATCATGGGCTACTTAACATTCTTGGGAATTTCATCTAATGGGCTCCGGCCTAGGTCACCGGCCTGTTATGTTTAGCTATTTGGGCTTGGGTTGAGGTTTTTGGTCTAAGACTTGTTTGGTTTCCATAAGTCAGGTGACTTATAAATCCAAAAGTAAAAAAAAATGACTTATTTTGTCAAACACCTCAACTTATAAGTCACCCTAACTTATAAGTCCATAAGTGGCTCCACCCTAACTTATGGACTTATAAGTCACCTCCTTTTCACATAGGACCACACCTTTTTTGTTTGGGAACCACACTCCAACTCATTTCCTTCATGACACCACACGTTTTTTGTTTGAAGACCACACTCCAACCCATTTCCTACATGACTTATAAGTCATTGGAAACCAAACAAACATGACTTATAAGTCACTGATTTTAAGTCACCTGTCTTATAAGTCAGGGGAATTATGAGAACCAAACAGGGCCTAAAATCCGACACAACCTGAAACATACAAGAGACCCCAACATGATCTCTGGGTCAAAGCCAGACCCGAATTTTGAGCCTATCAGCGGCGGTTCAACAAAGAACGCCCAAGTTGCGAATGGACATGTGGTCCAATGGTAGGGTTGTCCAATGGGACGCTTTCCACCAGAACTATGACGTCGCACCATTTATCTCAGATTTTTAAGGTACACGCAGGCGGGCGCATTCGGTGGTACGCGCAGAGGCGAGCTTCCCAATCTCTTCTATCCGTGTGTACGGACGCGCACACGTGTGTGTGGTGAGTGTGGAATGTGTGGATTATGTGTGTCCAAGTTGTACCGGAAAAAAAAAAGAACGCCGGTGTTTTTTTTTTTTGGCTAACCCGGCCTATGATCAAGGTAGAAGTACGTAGGAAGGAAAAAACACCGGAACCGATTTTTTTTCCGCATTTCAAATATACCCTAATTGAAAGTTGTAATAATACTCAAAACATTTGGAAGTTGGACGAGCAACTAAGCTAAATGATGTACTTTCCGGTCCCACTGTTAAGGATGTCCGACGAGTAGCAAGGGAAGAAGGGCACATACATACGAGAGTCACAAGCGAGCAGTTCTTCCTTTAGTAAACGTGTACTATGTATGTATATGGGCACATGCATGGCACTCGTTACTTTCGTACGTGCTACACTAGCTACTACAGTAGCTTGCTAGGCCGAGCAGCAAGCAGGACGACGATGAAGGCGACGCTGCAGTACTACGCTGCGTGCTGGTACCCTACGTGCAAATCGCTACAAGGACCTCGTCTCTGTGCCCTACTACCTACGAGAATCGCGCGCCTACGACCAACCAGAAGCAGCCACCAGCAAGCAGCGGTTCACATCTCGCCATCGCCTGCACGGGCACCAGGGTTCACCAAACCGCCCCCGACCGGTTCGGTTTCGGTACTGGTTTGAATTCAAATTTTAAATTTGAATTTCAAAAAATGAAAAATTCTGAAAAAAATCCTAAAAATAGTTCATGATTTATAGAGTCGAATGGTGTAAAAAAATTTTAAATTGGAGTTCGTTTGCTATTTATTTTGACGTGTTTAAGTTTGAAAAAAAAAAGAAAAAGAAAAAAACCGGCCGGCCCGTTAAAGGCCCATGCGGCCCATTTCGTCCAGGCGCCTCATACAAGGCAGGCAGAGGGCGTGGGGGGGGGGGGGGGGGGGCTGTCGGCTCCCACAACCCTATCCGCCCGCTCCCCTCCCCATTCCGCCCGAGCGCCGCCCGCACCGCCTCTGCGCCTCGGTTACCGAACGGTCGGCGGCGGTCGGTAACCGCCCCCACCGCCAAACCCCCCTCCCCCGAGCGGTTACCGACCGGGCGCACGGTAACCGACCGGGACCCTGAGGTAAGCTTTTTTGTTTTTGTTTTTTTTCATTTCCTTGCGTTTGTAGTTGTAGGATTTAGTTATAACAAGTTCTAGGATGTAGGATTGATGGAGTATAGGATGTAGAAAATATTTATTGTAGGATTTAGGTAGGATTTGACTTAGGATGTATATAGGAGTTAGGTTTATTTGGTTTAGGATTTAGGATTTGTGGTTGGATTTACTTTAGGATGTATGTAGGATTTAGGATTTTTTTATATAGGATTTAGGATTTAGATAGGATTTAGGTGTATGTTAGGATTTAGGTTTATTTGCGGTATGATTTGATGCATGTGTTCGATTTGTTTGTGTTGTCCATTTGTGCAGGAAGACAATGCCGAAAGACGTGGTATGGGAGCATGGTGAGAATTTTGCTCCCGGTTGGAGATGCAATTACTGTCGTACACAAAAAGCCGGGGGTGGTGCTTCCCGATTGAAGCAGCATTTGGCTGCGCGCGGGACGGAGGTGATCCACTGCAGCAAGGTGCCCAAAGAAGTCCGGGAGTACTTTCAGCAGGACATCGACAGAACTAGGCAGACAACTAGTGACCGCTCTCGGCAGAGGGTTTCACGAGAGGCTGCTGCAGCGGAGGGCAACCACCCCCTTGACAATGGCGAATACGAGGCTCAGTTGCAGGCAGCCATTAATCAGTCCAGAGCAGAATATGAGTACCAAGAGGGGGTGCAGCGAAGAGGAGGCGCTTACGAGCGTGGAGGTGGCAGTGGTAGTGGTACTGCTTCGCAGGGGGGCAATCCTTTGCAGAGGATGTTTCGGAGGTCTGCTTCACAGAGGCAGACCCCTGCGGCGGTGGATGACTACAACTTGGCAGCCGGTACGAGGGGTGGACTGAAGCAGACAAGAATTGATACAGGGTCATGGACGCAGAGGGGAAGGAACACGAAGGATGCAATTGGGAAAGCTTGGCGAAAGTTTTTCCATACTACAGGAATCCCCGGGAGACAGGCGGACAATCCGTACTTTGTTAGTGCGGTCAGAGAGACGCAGAAGTGGGGTAAGTACATATACTTGGAGACCTATGTCATTACATATATTTCTCTATTCTCATGATTCGCTTATGATTGCAGGTGAAGGCATCGCGTCACCCAGTGCAAGGGATATAGATGGGAAGTACCTCGATCAAAACGAGGCAGACTTGCAGAGTCGGTATGCAAAGTTTCAGGACAAGTGACCCATGTTTGGGGTCACGTTGATGTGTGATTCGTGGACGGGCCCGACAAGAATGAATGTCATCAATTTTTTAATCTATAGCAATGACGTCATGTGGTTCCACAAGTCAGTTGATGCGACTGGCAGAAGCCAAGATTCATCTTATTTGTTGGGGGTATGTCCAAAATATTGTGTCAGTTCACATGTATTATGTTTTCTCGGTTCCACTAAATGTTGTGCCTACTTGTGCAGCTGATTCGCAAGGTGGTTGAGGAGATAGGTGCTGAGCATATCGTGCATATCGTCACAGACAACGGCTTCAACTTCAAGAAAGCATGCCAGAGATTGAACGAGGAGTATGAGCATATTGTTTGGACACCTTGCCTTGCACACACCATCAACTTGATGCTGAAGGACATTGGTCAAAGGCCGGAGCATGCAGGTATGATCTCTGTATGCAAGCGCATTTCAACTTGGCTGCACAATCATGGCCAGTTGAATGCAATGATGAGGGAAGCCATTGGTGGTGAGTTGGTCAAATGAAATGCCACTAGGTTTGGGACCAACTACATGTTCATGGAGAGCTTCCATCGAAAGCGTGATCGTTTTATGGAGTGGATGGGATCTCCCGAGTTCTTGCATAGTAAGTGGGGAAAATCCAAGGAAGGACATTATACTCACGCAAGATTGTCTAGTATACAGTGGTGGGATGGACTTAAATACATCATCGATTCAGTGGCACCAATTTACAGGTTCCTTCGGTTCGCTGATCAAGATAAGCGACCTAACCTGTGTGACGTAGTGTACAACTTCCAAGAGTGCAAAAAGGAGATGGAGACCTTCTTTGGAACAAATGCCCAAACATGGCATGAGTACAAGGCTATCATGGATGACAGGATTGTGGACGTGTACTATGGCACGTATGTGGGCCCAGGTGCGATCACAACCATTGTTAAAATAGCAATCTCTACATATTGAGTATTTACCATATGCTAATTTGTCGTGCATCATATGTTGCAGCTGCTGTCCTGAACCCAAGGCTTGTATATCGTTACAATCCAACTCCGCAAATGTTTGGTGGCCTCAGGGAAGCATTTGGGAAAATGATGAATGTGCATACCGCTGTCTTGGCATTGCAGGAGGCAGAAACATTCCGCCAACACCTTGGGGAGTTTGGCACTGAGCTAGCCATGAAAATGGCCATCGACCCCAATACAACCCCATGTAAGAGTACTTTTGAACTCTTTTTTTGTCTTTTTGAGCACATACCTAACATAATGGGTTCCACTTGCAGCTCAGTGGTGGTTGTTGTTCTGCAGGCACACTCCAAATCTGCAAAAAACTTGCGTTGAGGCTTGTTGCACAATGTGTATCCTACAGTGGATGCGAGCGCAACTGGAGTACATTTGCCTTAGTGCACACGAAGGTTCGTAATCGCTTGTCCCACAAAAAACTGAACAAGCTAGTGTATGTGAACTACAACCTTCGCCTGCGACTCGCGGATGCCTCTAGACCACCTAGGCGTGAGGAAGAAGACTTCATTGACCAGTTCACGCAGATATCCTTTTACGATACAGATAATCCGGTTCGAGACTGGATGGAGTATGGCAGATCCAACAAGGCTCCAGTTCTCGACGAAGATGAAGAAATGGACATCCCTCTTCCGCCCCGTATTGTGAGGTACGTTGATGTACTTTGTTAGCCACTAACAAACCATACTTTTAATAATATGATTCATTCTTTGTGATGACAGAGACCAAGTGGACCCCGACGATCTTAGGCCCATCAGTGATTGGGTTCATAGACATGTGGGTGACACGCATCTTGGCAAAAGGAAATAACATACGGGACCTAAGCAGGAGGACCCCAAAAGCCAGAAACAAAAGGGGAAGCGAGTGCAACAACCTGTCACCAGCGATGCTTCGACAGATGATGGCGAGGAGGGTGAGGAAAGTCCACGGTACCAGGAGTCCGATGACAGCAGCTCAGCACATGACAGTGGAGACGATGATAGTGGTGACGATGACACTGCAGCTGGTGGTGGTGGTGGGGCTGGGGGTTCTGCAGTTGGTGGTGGTGGTAGTGGTCTTGGTGATGCTGGTGGACTTCGTTTCACAGGTATCAATTGCTACAAACATTTTTTTTCTGTCTATGACTATTGAGTAGTACTAATTATGGTCGGCTGCAGGCGAGACGGATTTCACACATGCTACTCAGGACCGCGACCATGGGCAGCCGGAATCACAGAGGAGAGCTTATGACCCGACGGACTGCTACGGCACGCCACAATACTCCTCTTCCTCATACAGTGATACATCGTACGGTGTTGGTTATACCTACCCCGTTCCTGACATCAGCACGCAGCCGACCACTAGATGGGTCTACGAATGGCAAGACCCGGTTTTCTACAACATGTTAGTGCAGGAATGGGAGACCACAGCTCATTGGACGGGCCAATCATGGATAGACTACAAGGCTCAGCTCCAGACGCGCGGTATCGCTCTAATGTCCACCGCGGAGTATAAGGAGTGCCGAAACGGGATCTTCCCTTATATTCTACGCCAGTGACCATGATGTTTGCATGTCTACGACACAAGATATTTCTATGGACGATTTGTTGTTGCAACGGTGAACTACGTTATTTCCGTCATGAATTTGTGACTAGTGCATCACTATGATATTTCGATGGGTAGTCCATTTGTGTCACACTATTTTTCCCTAAATTGTGTGTTCTATTTACATCATTATGCGCAAAGGTCATGCAAAAAAATAGATTTTTTCAAGAAAAAAAAAAGATCAACCGGCGGTTAGGAGCGGTTACTGATCAAACCGGACGGTAACCGGCCCTAACCGACCGGTTACCGGTCGCCAACCGTTTGAATTCAAAAACCAAACCGTTCGGTTTGGGGCCGGTTTGGGCAGTAACCGACGGTTACCGGCACCCTCACGGGCACACGGCCGAGCCGGCCGGCACCGGCATGCATGCATGCAGCTGGCGACCCCGTGACGGCGTGACGCGTCCGTTCAAGTTGCGATGGCCGATGGAGTGCTTCTCCATCACATGCAGATGCAGCGCCGCACTGCGTGCTCGATCGCACCGCTCCTATACGTACTCCTATTCATTAACGTACTGTAGTCCATCCAGTCTGGCCGCCGCCGCACGCATCGCGCTCACCTCATAATAAAAGACCCAACGCTACATAATGGCTCCCGTCTGGTCGGCTGGCTGGACAGTGCTGCATTGCACTTGCAGATCGAGTTGCATTGCCTTGCCGGTTGCAGCTTGTACTACGTATTATTACCGGAACCGGCCGGTCCACCGACACTTGCTGGCCGACAGGGTACAGGGTTAAAAAAAAGAAGAGTGTCGGTGGATTGGCGTCTTGTTTTTTTCACTGGACGCGTAAGCACAGCACAGAATCCTTTGGCCGGCCTAATGCGACGAATGGCAAAATTCCAGCGCCGCCGTGGGTTTTCTAGATAGAAGAGAGCAGGTGACGGATGGATCACAGCAGCAGTAGCGGCCCGTGAGGCCGTCACGAGCTAGGGGAGGCCGTGCGCCGAATCTGCAGGCGCGTGGCACGTCGACCAGGCTGCCTACCAGGCACGCGCGCCGCTTCCAGCAGATGCGCACATGGGAAGGGGGGGGGGGGGGGGGGGGGGGGGGGTCGCCGCCGACGCTTGGGGACGGGACGAGACGAGGCACGGGCACGGGGACGGCCGGAGATCACGAGATGCGGCCGGCGTACTTGACAGCCCTGCCGTGTCCATCTATCGTCCGGGTCGCCGACTCAGGACCAAAAATGATGGCGGGAAATAGTTTGCGCAGGGACGAGGAACACATTGGGGGGCAGGGTCTAGATGAGGTCTCTGATCTGAACGCGGGCATCGTCGTCTGCATGCCTGCGGCGTTGGCGCTGCGTGCATGCACTCTTTCTGTGTGCTGCTATGCTATGCTATGTCCAGTTCTGTCCTGTCCTGTCTTGTGTGGCCAAAACCAAATTTTTGCTGCAGAATCTCACCGACTAACAGGTCCCATTGACTCGGCTACAGGGGCGCTCTGGACCCAGCGAAGCATATTCTCGGTGAAGCGAAACAAAAAAAAAAAAACATGCCTCACACCAGACACCACCACAAGTCCAGACGACACGAGTCGGTCATGCAGCAGCTTGTTGGTCCCCTGGTCCTGTCCTAGGACAGTACTATCACACACAGCCCACACAGGCGAGAGGTTCATATACTATACTATTACTACTATACAACTATCCTAATCGCGCAATGATGCCATGAGTTGTCACGGGGCGTCGACCTGAACCGCCGACAGAGTAAGCGATGTGGTTTTGTTATCCGATCGATTAACAAGGCTAACTATGCCTATGCGCTCGTTTTTTTAATGGGCCGGTAGGTACAGTAGTGACCGGCTGGCCGGGCTCACTCAAACGGAGCAGCAGGCCACTGCCACTGCCACTGCACTTGGGCAGTTCAGCTGCCCTCGTGGGCCTGTGTGACAGTGTGAGGGGCGATACGGAGTAGGAGTATACGGAGTATGTTACTACTATACTGCATTGTGCATTCAAGTAACGCCTAACGCCAAACAAAAACAATTTACAGTACTGATCAGTCAATCGTTGTAATCAGGGCAGGAGATGGATAAATAAAATGCCGCACGTACTGATCGGTGCATCTTTCCCTAGATCGCAAGACATGATCGAATTGCTGCGCGCGGATGCCATGTTTGTTAAATTGATAAATAAAAACTTGGAAATAGACCGAGACGATTGCAGCCTGCAGGCCGAACAAAAGGTTTCAGATTCTTCCACGTACTCAGTATATCGTTCAGAATTCAGGTACGTTGTAGTACTCTCGGTCGCGCTGTTAGTTGCAGAAAACTGGAATGCACGAACGAGCGAGCTGCAGAGTGGTACGCAGCGGACACAGTGGAGGAGGAGACGCAGCGGGGAGCACGGTACGTACGTACCAGGAGAGGAGGAACGGCTCGTTGAGCTTGTTGAAGACGTTGATGACGAGGTTGTCGTTGGTGACGGCCTCGAGCTGCGGCCCGGGAACTGGTTGTTGATCAGGATCCCCTGCGAACAAAAAAGCCCATTCATAAAATTCACCATCGCTCCAATGAATCAACGAGCTCTTTCTTCTCCGCCGCCGTCCGCCGCGAACCAACCGACGACGACGACGACAGAGAGGCACGAGCGTAGTAGTAGTACTAGTAATGTAGTAGCGCATGCACCTGCTGCTTGACGCCCAGCGGGTAGATGTCGCCGTAGGTGACCGTCCACGTGAAGAACCGGTACGGGTCGTCGCCGGCCACGAGCAGCGGCAGCGCCAGCAGGCCGAGGACGGACAGCAGGACACGAGCGGCGGCGGCGGAGCCACCGGCATTGCCGCCTGCCATTGCTTCAGTACGTTCAGAGGAGCTTCAATTCGATGGGGGCAAATGGAGGGAGGAGCAGGGCCGAGGTGGGTGGGAGGTGGGCGCTGCTGGATGGGAGCTACCTAGATAGTAGAGAGCAGCTGCGGGGTGGGTCGTCAGCGTGAGCGCAGATTTCGTGAAGGAGATGGAAAGGGGGAGGAGCGGTGCGATGGGAATGGAGTGCGCGGGCAGCAGGAGGAGCCGAGGTGGTGCGGCCGGGGTTTCGGCTTTTCCGTGGCTGCGGCTGAGCCCGTGGCGTGTCGGGTCAGCTCCGCCGTCCGCTGCTCTGGCCGCCTCCCCTTGTGTAAGAGGCGGGTTCTAGATGATGGACTGGAGGAGCAGTCACGGACCGACGGAGTGGAGCACCAATTTGGTATGCGCACCAAGGAGACCAGCGCCTAAGGAGGTAGAGCAGTAGCCTAGTGCGTGGTGGGGAGCGATGGAGATCCGGTTTGTGGATGGGTTTTTATTCTTGTTGCCTCGGCTTTGGTTGTTTTAACCGAAGTCACTTGCTGTGTTTGGATGCAAATAAAAATAGATAGCAAGTCATCATGTATGTCTTCATACTATGATGAGGTTGTGTGTATGTATTAACTTTTTTTTTCCCTTAGTATGGAAGATAAGTGTAACAACCCGGGTTTTTACAGACAACCAACAATCTGAACTTTCAAAAACTTTTCATGTAATGTGTGGATCATGTAGTTGCTAGGACAACCGGAGCCGACCTAACAAAGTTTACCGATGAATCGTGGCATACATATAGAAATGGTTGTAGGTGTTTGCCCCGTGTTCTTGAGTTGCCTTTGGGTTTTGTGTTTTGGACCGAGTCCGGAGGCGCATTCCGTAGCATTTCCTCTTCTGGTTTTCCCGATCATATTCCTTCTGACCCTCTTGTAATTCCTCCTCAAGTCAAAGTTCCATTTTAAATCTCCCCAACTCTCCCACTCAATGGTGCCCTTCACATCCAACAAAATTCCGCTAAATGTCCTTTTAAATTCTTCTCGAGTTCCGTTTGAATTCCATCTCGAGTTCGATCATATATTTTATAATGGGGAAACCCATTTTCTTTTCTCCTTCCTCTACTCTTGCCCACCAGCACGGCCCATCAGTCACCATGACCCAGCCCACCACCTCTCTGGCTCGACCGCAGCAGGCCCAGTCCATCCGCAGCCCAGCCAGCCTGCCTCGCGCCCCTGGCCTGCTCACGCTCCGCAGGCCCAAGCCGCGCCAGCAGGCCCAAGGCCCAGCATTGCGCCCCTGCGCCTGGAACCCTAGGGCACTGCCTGCTCCCACACCCTTCCCAGCCGTCGCCGCCAGAAGTCCGTGCCGCGCCTTCCCGCATGCGTCGCACCGCACCTCCCTCGACGTCCGTACCAAGCCGCGCATCCAACGCCGCGTGTCCCGTGGTGGGCACGGACGGCGAGGATGGCCTACCACCCTCGAACCCTAGCTCGACGCCATATAAAAGCTCCAGCCGCCACCTCTCCCCTACTGCTCCTCACCACGCCGCCTTGGCCTCCTCTCCTCCAGCGCGTCATGCCGACGCGTCGGCCACACGCGTGCCATAGCCGCTGCCAGCTCTGGCACCGCGACGCTGAGCAACCCGCGGACGCGCCTCGTCTGAGAGTCTACGGCGCACCGCGACACGACGCCGCCTAGCCCGTCACGGACGCACCGGGCCACTTCGCCCAGCTACGTCAGCGCGTCGAGCACCTACGCCATCTGCCGACAGCTGCTCCAGCCCGAGCTTCTCGACGTCGTCAACCCGGAGCCACGACAGTCGTTGCCGAGGCCTCGGCCGCATCTGCGACCCTCCGCATCACCTCGTCCACTAGCCGTCCGTCCTCAGCAGCGGACGCGCCAACGGCTGTGCCGCCCTGCCGGTTTGGCAAGCCGTCGTCACACTCGGCCGACCGAAGTCGGCCACGACGTCAACCGCACCGTTCCCGACCGCCACGCCGAGCTCCCCACTGCCTCGAAGGGCGCCATGCACCCCGAGCCAGCCACGCCGGGACCGCAGCCTCCACTTCGCCTCTACGTTCTGCCACGGTCGACACTGAGTTGTTGTCCGTGCCGACCGGCCCCGCGACGCTGAACTACTCCGGCACTTTGCGACGAGCCGCTTCGTCCGCTGCCGAAGACGCCGCGCCGTGACGCCCCCTCCCTGCCCGCCACGACGTTGAGCCATGTCGACCTCGCGCTCACCGTCATCCATGACCACAGCCACCGAACCCCGACGTCCGCGACCCAGAACTCTTGCGGGCTACAACACCACCACCGCGAGCGGTTCGGCCCAAGTCGCCTATGTTGCACCGCAGCTGCGTCTCCGTCCACCTGGTGAGCCACCGTGAACACGGCCGAAGCCCCTGCCCATGTCACTCTTCTCACGTTCAAGACTGAGACCAGCCTTCGTGCCGCGTTCAACACTGTTGCAGGAAAGCCGTGCGTGTGCTGCACGTCGATTGGAAAAGCTTCGACGTCCTGTCGTTTTGTTCGGCCTTCGTGCCGTGGTTTTCTCTGTGGCAGGAATGGTGTGCCCTCGTTGCGTCACCCGCGGAAGCTCTGCCGCCTTCTGGTCACCTGCAGCTCAGTCCGGCCACCTACAGCCAGCCGTAACTAGCTGTAGACGGCCAGCATGTGTCCGGGAAAGGCTACAGCTAGCTACAGCCAGCCCCGAGTGGTCGTGCTCACTTCGGATGCTTCGTCGGCTCACCGCACCAAGTTCCTACCCTTCCTCCGCTTCAAGGTCTAGCTTTTGAAACCCGCAGATGCTATCCTTGATGTCGGCAAGCCCTACCCTTAATTTTACTTGATCATACAATGTCGTACATGTCGTCTACACTTGTTATCTATATCTATCTATACTTGTGCTTGTGTCGTGCCTTCGTGCCGGTCTACCTATCTCTCTATGTTTTGGGATTGTGCTACTCCTTTGTCAGTTATGGTTTGTGTATTGGTTCTTGTGTTGTGGTGTTTGTTTGTCTCCTTGGACCGTGCCTTCGAGCCGGTCGAGAAGCGACGTGTTTGGTTGTTTTGGTCGTGGGTTCGTCCCGCTGTGGCCGTAACGCCAAGCATGACCCCTTCTCTCGTGTCTTGTTGGCCCCGTAGAACTACGATCGTTAGACCCTACTCGGCTCTGGGACATGGCCATGTGGACTCAACGATAGTGTTCTTTCCACCCGCACATGACGAGCCTCACGTGACCTTGTCCACGAGACGAAGATATGACTATCGTGGAACCTTTGGAAGCCAACTCGTGTAGGTAGAGCTCATGGTCGCGAGTCATCTTGCAATGACCATCGGACTTTACCTCTTTTGCCTCCCTTTGTCTTACCCATCTCGTATGCTTGCACCACCTAGACCAAGGGATTACCTTGTGCCGTTTTAGTGCACGGAGGTCGTGGTGCCCTATGAGTTGGTGTAGTTAAAGGAACCGTGAGCTAGTGTCCCTATTCCTTCGACCTCGTCTATTTCCATAGCGTGTTGGTCGAGAGAATGCAGAGATTGTTCCTTTCTTATCAATCCTCGTCGATCCAGTAAGACGTGGATTGAGCCCTCTTGTTCCAACTCCTTTCGTTCATGTCCTTGCCATGATGTGATGATCGAAGTGTCGAGGAACCAATCCCCTTTCGCTTGTTTGTTTCCTTTTGGTGTTTATTTATCGATCTCTTGTTCCTTCCTTCGTTTGCCGTCAAATACAATGGCGAGTGGATCAAAGGAAGGTGCATCCTTTTCTATTGTCCCATTCTCTTTTGCTTGTGCCAATTTCCATGGCGTGCAAGTCGAAGTCTGTGGGACCAAGTCACAACTCTTGCGTCTTGCATTGTTGTTCGTTCTTTCTTTAGTTGTGACGTGTGGGGTTTAAGGCTACAAAGGCTGGGCCCTGTTGTGTTCGTCTTCCTCTCTCGCTTGCAATCTTTTGGTTCCTGTCAATTTCCATGACACCCGGATCGAAATACTACAAGCCGTGGTGTATGTTTAAGTTAAGCTAGGGTCTAGCCCCTTTTCTCTTGAAGCCATACAGGTTGACATTATCAACCCGGGAAGTGTGGCTATTTTGGGGTTGTGACTTGAGCTTAATCTTAACAGACAACCACTCGTGTTTTATTTTGAGCCCGAGGAAAGCGGACAACCACCGCGAGGGCTAAGTCTTTTGGTGTCTGTTGTTGTTAGCTGCTCTTTTATGTCGCTGCCTTTTTGATTTGGATCTCGGGTAAGGATTTGATTGTTTTCTTCCTTGATTGTCGCTCCATTGCTGTCTTTTATGTCGCTGCCACACCGCGAGGATTTGATGTTGATCAGACCGGTGATCCGTTGGAGGCAGGAGACACGAGCAACAACACGATATGGATCTATAATGAACAGGTGCCACGTCCCACCCAACCTCGTAGAATCCTATTAGACATACATATATAAATAGATGCTAGTGCTTTACTTTCTGCAATTAAACTGATAGGTTGCATGGTAGATTTGCTTGGAAAGCCTTTACCTTGTCGCAACCTTACCCCTGCACACCCGCTGATAGGATAGACATCCACTTTACTTACTTGCTACTTCTACTTCGCATTATGTCATTGATGTGATCCTGAGTGGAGGATTATTTGTGAGTGACTAGGCATTGTGTGCCGTTATAATGGTAACAACTTGGGGAGATCTTGGCGTGTGTCTTGGGTGTGTGGTGTGACGGAACCGCCCAGATTATAAGAGATCAAGTGCTAAAGTAGCTGACTTAACTACCATTTAAAACACTTGAGCCCATATAATCCCGGTAGTCCGGAAATCTCGAAGGATTTCTTCCATCAACTCAGGATCGTGTACATTCAGGGATACACATTCGAACGAGCCACAAATCAACCGAAAATACTTAAAGTATGAAATAAAGTTATTACAACACTTTGTTCCAAAAAAAAGTAGTACTTACGCCACAACACCTGTGGCCAAATAATTCATTGTTTGAAACTGAACTTGAAGTTTTAAAAGACAGGGGTGCCCACAACGTCAGGTCCGACAACAGCAAAAGATGAGCTTGTAGAAGACCTTGCCCAAGGCCTACTCCTCTTCTCCGTAGAAAGGATAGAGACAGTGCTTACAATAGCCGATGTATACTTGGCCATCTGCAACAACGGGATAAACCCTGAGTACGGGAATGTACTCAGCTAGACTTACCCGTCTAACTGAAAATAAAGACTCCAAGGGTATGCATGGCTGTATCTGGAGTTGGGTAAGCTTTACTTTGCGGAAATGCTTAAATTAAAGAAGTTTACTTTAATGATGCGATGAGCAGTCATCTTTTATCCTACTAATTATCTCTATGTTATTGCATCTATACTAGAGCCCTCACTGGAACTACTCAAACAATATAGGAACATATATCCAGTTCCTTCATCAATATTTTAGTAGAACCATTAAGATGTCACATGGAGTTGTACCGTGGTGAAGCTCAGCATAATCCCCCATATCCAGTGGGGGCGGCAATTCGAATCGATATACACCAACTGGTAAGATTACCTTTAACACACGCCCATACTTTACCTCGTCGGGTCAGCATTAGGTTACCGCTCAACAAAGTCCAGGTGGTAATCGACGCGGGCTCGCATTGGTCCACCCAATTGTAGAAAATAGATGGCCACCACGGGGCAGATCGTATCTACAGTCTAGAGGGGTGCTCACAGAAGATTGAGCTCCGGCCCGGACAGTGTTTACTCGGCTTCGGGGTCGATACTCACAACGGCCCCTATGCGAAAGGGCGCATTCAAAGATGTAAGAGGGCCACCATCGTGTACAAACCTACACGATCCAACGGACGGACTGCCCCCAAGCCTCAACCACTTGGTGCACTTGCCTTCCAGTTGACCGTATTTCATTACTACCATAGGTTCTTTCCACGATAGCGAAAATAGCCAACCGTGATAGTATTACCCACAAGGGATAATACGAAACATAAAAAGAAAGGTAACCATTATTCTAAGCATGCTAAGCGGTTGCTTTTACTTTATTATTAACAGGGTAACAAGGTAGGTAAAACAAATATCAAGGAAGGTAATGCATCAATTTGGGATTCAAACAACTCCTATCACCTAATGCATCACAGTATAAAATACTCAAGTAGATTAAATTGTAAAAACTGGGAGGCTTAAGAATGCTCCGGGGCTTGCCTTGAGAGAAGGTGGAGGGTTGGTGGTCAGGGCACTCAGGAAGGTTAGTGTCGAGCTCTTGGTACTCCTCGTACAGCTCCTGTACCTCCTGGACTTCGGTCTCTGTGGGCTCCTGATGTTCCTCCACGGATCCTAAATGATTGCAATGCATAAATACATAACTGAATGGTGCAGGGATAATGCTTGAACAGGATTTAACACACAAACAGAGATTCTAAGCCTACACCAGAAGAACTGCCAAAAAGCTACTAAGGCTAGAGCTACTAGCTAGCAGGATAAAACAGGCTATAACTCATTTCGGGACGGGCTCGAGGCACGTCGAGGCAACAGACGAGCGTGACCCTCGATTACTCGAGGTCCATCTACCGTCGAGCGGAACAGAGAACGGTGCGGATCGACGTGTTCTTGCCGATGGTGAAGTCTTCGGCGGCGGGGTTGGTTGTGCTAGGCTCGGGATGACTTACGCGCATCCACTGGTGGTGTTGGTCGAACCGGCGCGACCGTGAAGAGGGGTCGACGGTGTGCGGTGGCGGTGCAACACGGCGGTGTGACACGGCGAAGTGATCACCGGCAAAGTGAGGCTCGGCGCTGGGTCACGGGAGCATCGTGGTGATGTGGTGAGTGCGGCTCGAGGGCTAGCTGAGCCAGAGAGGCTCTGTGGAAACCTGTCCACGTGCAAGCTTTGTGGCGGCGGCAATGGCGCACGGCCAACGGTGCTGTGACGACACGGGTCGAACTGAAGCTAGGGGAACGGCGTTCTCACCTCGGTTAACTCCGGCGAAGCTTCCACGAAGATGGAGGCGTCGGAGACGAGACGGTGAACGGCGAACGCTGGTTGATCGGTGCGGTGGCGACTCGAGAGCGAAGAACGGCGAAGGCGTTCCGGTGACTGGAGTCCACGGCTGGTGAAGCAAAGGCGAGCAGCGTGGGTGCGGGGCAAAAGGCGAAGGCTAGTGCGAGAAAGATTGAGAAAAGGAACTCGGGTGGTGGTGGATTTGAGAAAAGGCGCTTGCGGTGCTTGGAGCTCTTGGTGCGATGAAAGCAGAGAACTGCGAGCGATTGAATGAGTGCGGATGAGTGCAAACGAGTGCGGGAGGTGGAGGAGGTATAGGCGCTCCTCTTTGCTCGGTCATGGCCGACCGGCGTTGCTAGAGGGGACGTGACGCGATGGCGCGGTGGTGGCAGCGGCGCTGGTGTGTTTGCGGCGGGCGGAGCAGAGCAAGACTTGGTCGACGCGCCGTTAGCGCGGATTCGCGCTTGAATGCGAAAGAGACAAGGCGGGGCGCTGATCGGACGCGGCACTGCGGCAGCATTATTACGAAACGACGGCGCGGCGCGCGGCAGGGCGGCTGGCAGGTCTGCGGCGGTGAAGCAGGACGTCAGCGGCGGAAAAGCGGTGCCAACTTGGTCCTAGCGCCGTTAACTCGGATTTGAGTGAGACAGCGCGAGCGGCGACAGCGATGTCGGCGCAGAGCCGAAGCGGCGGCGATGGCGTGTTCCACTTCCGCGGTCAGGCATCGTCGGCCACGCGGCGGATGACTCCGACGTACGGCTCAGCCGCGGTCGGGTGAGTGTGCGCGGGCTGTGCGCGACACGTGCGTGCGGGAGAGGGGTCGATATCGAGGGTAGGGTCGATCGGCTGATCGAGCCTCCGACTCGGTCGAACCTTCCGTGCGGGGTCGTTCGCTCAAGCCTCGGTCCGTAACTTCGAGGGGTAGGCGTCGATCGACTGGCCGATCGAGCCTCTGGTTCGGTCGAGCCTTTGGCCTGGGGTCGCTCGCTCAGACCCTCAGTCCGTCATCGAGCGGTGGGGTCGAGGTCGAGGGGTGGTGCTCGGCCTGTCTCGATTCTGATTTCCTTTTCCATTTTCTTTTAATTGATAAAACTAAGCAGGGTAACTAAACGTAAACAAACCACACTTTTACCCTAAGCAAAGCAAGGTTTAACTAAACAGGTTAAACACAAGATTAAGCACAAAACACCTATTCAATTCTAGTTTCAAAGCATATAAACACACACATGGAATGATAGCATATGCAAACATGAATGCAATGAAATGATGTGCTTAGTGGCTAATGATGATCCTAATGCAAGCTTGACACAGGGTGTCACATGTGGTGAGGGTTGAGTCGATCAGACAGGCCTACGACGAGTCCATGGGACGAGTCTTGCCGGGGGTGCGACCTGGGCATCCCCACGTGAGGTACCTGTGGCGGGTATTTGTGTTCTGAGGAGATCCCGGGGCGAGCCCCGGGATAGAGGTGTTGTGATGGCACGGGGGAGTACCCCGATTGTGGAGATGACCTGTCTGATCCCACTTAGGAACTGTTATCGAGTGGACCGGAACCATGGGAACTTTCGTGCACACCACTCGTCCCTGTATGGGCGGGGTGCGGATGTCGATCGGTTTGGGCGATGCCATTACTACCAGGTTGTTATGTGATAAGGGTGGGTGGTACCGGTGTTGAGACCCGTACCATCCTAGATGCGCAGTACCACGGTGGCCAGGTGTTGCGTCTCCCAGTCTCAGTTTGCCGGTGCGCCGGGGAGCCCCAGGGCTGAGTGGCAGGATGGTATCGTTCCGGATCAGGAGATAGCCCGTTATCGGCCTAGGCGTTGCGCAACGTCGATGATGACGATCTTGTGGGTACAGGTGTACACACTCTGCAGAGTTGATCAATCTATACGTATAGCCGTGTCCCTGGATATGGACATTCCCTTGACCTACACTTCTCTTGAGTAGTGAGATGAGTCCTTTCTTCTCCCCCTGGGTTTTGCAGGATCCGGTTGTGAGCCGTGGAGACAAGGACGAGAGGGAGTTGTCCTTGTCGCCTAGAGAGTGAGAGTGTGGTGAGATGTGTGTAGATGAGATGGATGAATGAAAATGGGTTAAAACTTGGTGAACTATTACTATTAATTATTTAAATATTGATTATTTTATGCATAGGTAAACTATAGCCATAAATAGGTCTTTTGCTATATCCTGCATTTCACTTACCACAAAGCAAACGCAAAGCATAGGGTGGGAAACAGTGGCCAATACAAATCGTACTGAAAGTTATTTATCAGGTTTGGATGTCATCTTCGACGACAACAACAAGGATCCAGAGGAGGTTTATGTGGTCTTGTCCTACGCTCATGGTTGCCTGTGAAGGAGGAGCCTTCACCCGCTGGCGCGCTGTGTCTGCTTTGATATCGTTTCGCGTGCGTCTTCCGCTAGTATCATGTTATAGTAGGGTGTGAATCTCTAAGTTGTAATACTTGTAAACTTGTAATCAACGATGTATGACTGTGGTATCAGTTGTATAATAATAATGTGATAGCTTGGTATTCTTGGGACTATCACATTATGTGGATTTCCCTTCGAGGAAATTGTGGATCGTTACAATAAGCAACTAAAAATAATGTCACATGAAGTTATTCCTATATTTATTTTTTTGCAATTAAGTCGTTCCTATATTTGGAGGCCTCGATCTATTGCGGATCGAGTATAGCCTTTCTTAGGCATTGCTATTTTTAGCTACTCATTGTCATAATTTCTTGATTATAATTAAATTGAAACACCTGTAACAAGTTTGGGTGTAATTATCAATATGCTCTCTATGGCTTAATAGATTGTGTCTGCCATAATTTATTTCTTCCATATATGTAAACAAGGTGGACAAGAATACATGATGCATGCATTTGATTGGTAATTAAAAATAGGGCCGATGAAGAACCATTTGGTGCAAGTAGACTTGCTGCGTCCCCCTATTACTTAAGGTGTAATAATTTTCTTATCATGAATGATAAAGAATCATTTTGGCAGAAAGTGTCGGCAAGTAACATTATATTGAAGTATTCCAATATTTTAAAACCCTTAATTGTTTGTAAGGAATGCAACATGTGACTACCTTGAATACATTGACACTCTTTTCTACGAGAACAACGGCATTGATCTACCGTACATCCACGAGACCATGACCAAGCTGCTTTTCATAGTCCCTAGATAACACAAGGATAACCTTTTAGTCAAGTTATACGAGGAGTATTTATAAATGTTACACTAACTTGCTATTGCAATTTATAATGAGATGCATGTAAAAATTTAATTTAGATGTGGAACTCCTCTAAAACAAATACCTATTTTTTTTTCTCTCCTTTTGTTTTGCAACACTTTGATTTGGCTAAAACAACAGCCCCTTCTACAAACCAAAAGAGCACTAATAAGGTTTCGTAGAAAAAGATCATTAAGTGTTGTCAAAGAGAAAGCTCACTTAGGGTCTGTTCCACAAACTTACGGAGCAGCTTCACAAAAAACTGGAGTTCACTTCACTTTTTTTCCGAAGCTGCGTGTGTAGAACTAAAACTGTTTGGCTAAAACAGATGGAGCAGAGCTGAAAAACGTAAAACGGAGCCGTCCCAAACAACCTCTTAGTCACTTCCCCAGACCAAAGAAGGAAGCCAAGAGTTCCCAGCAGGTAAGTCCCATGTCACGCGGAAGAAAATTCTACGTGCGGGGGAAAGCCTGGGCGCGTGATGCCAGTTCACGTCCCCTGCAGTCCTGCACGCTATGCGTTTCGACCAGCAGCAATGCAAGAAGTGTCACGGGGTGATGATCAGCCGCGGGATGGGGAGGAGGCGCCCACCCAAAAAAAAGCCATCTGATCATCGCACGGCACGGGCGCCGCCTCAGAGGCCTCTGTTGGCGCCACCGCCCCGGACGCCGACGCGCCGCTTGTGCTGTGTTTGTGTCCATTGAGTTGATGAATGATGTTGCCAATTGCCATGCCAGCCAACGTGCTCTCGGTCGGTTGCTGCAAAACGCAGAGTCTGGGGGGTGACTTCGCGGAGTCGCAATGTCGCGGCCACAAACAGCCAGCGCCAAGGACGACGCTCTATTCCTGCTTTGCCTTCCTCTCGCTCGCTGGCTGGCCACCGAACGCCGGGCGAGACGCGCGCCGGGGAAAAAACGGCCAGCGGTTGCGTCAAGACGGGTCTGGGATATGCTGCACGCTGTCTGTCCTGCGAGTCCTGCTGGATGCATGATCCAGTCCTGGACCGGATCGCGCGCGAAAACCTGCCGGATCAGTGGACACGGCCGGGGTCCCGCTAGATGCGCAGTTCGAGCGAGTGGTGTCTAGTCCGTGCTTGGACGCTTTGGACTTGTGTTTCTCCTGCCCATGTCAGCATTGCGTACGCATGCGTACCTGGCCTTAGCTTCATGGGCCCTGCTGCTGGACCCGATCGAAAGCAGAGCAGGGTTGTGTTTAGATGTCAAAAAGGAGATGAAAAAAAATCTTGTAGTATTTTTCGTTTGTATTTAACAATTACTGTTCAATCATATACTAATTAGGCTAAAAAATTCGTCTCGCAAAGTTAAAGCAAAATATACAATTAGTTTTTTATTTCGTCTATATTTAGTACTCCATGCATATACCGTAAATTTGATGTACCGAGGCCAAAGTTTGGTCTTTTCCTTGGAACTAAATACAGCCATGAGCACTGCACTCTGCACTCTGCGCGGCTCCCATCCATCAGCCCATGCTCATGCATTCGTGCTTCCCCCGGTTTTTGTTTCACCTGTTATTCTGCTTTTTTTTTTGGTACCTTTGAACAAATGTTATTCTGCATTTTTTTTTCCAGAAACGTAAGTCATTCTGCCTCCTTTAAGATGGCTTTTCTAATGTCAACGTGATACAGGTATGCCCAGCCTCACCAAGTGACTTTACTCCGACAAAACTAATGCGGGGAGATAAAGGTAATCCCTTTTTCTGTTTCATACCATACTAGGACAATGGTGGGGTTTTTTTTTTCAATAATCAGCTCTGTTTGCCTGATATTTTTTCGAGACCACGTTAAACGTGTTTTTCATTAAGCAGGGAAGAGTTTGAAACAACATCCGTGGTACAAGTAACACTTTGGTTACCAAGACCCATGTTCCAACAGCTAAAGCATGGTAACACTTTGGTTACCAAGACCCATGTTCCAACAGCTAAAGCATGGTCGACTACATGTTTCAACCAAATTTGCTACAGAATGGAGAAAACCAAGGAATCACAACTTTGCCGGCAACGTCGCCATATGGTTGAAGCCGGCTGAACACCAGTTTGAACCTTCCTCAAGCATCATACCCACCAGAATGGAGGCTGATGTTGTAACCCCATTGAAGGTCCTCACATTCCGCTCTATTCGGCTGATATTAAATCGATTTCTGCTAATTTATATAATTGATTTGTTGTGAGAGAAATATTGTTGTATGACTGATTTGTCCTCAGTAATCTAGTATTGTGTTTGTTTTATTCCTGAAAGTTTTTTGCTCTCGAAAAAAATATACAAATGCTCATATACATATACACGTATTCACGGTCATCCAATACATGTATTCACACACATCGGTTCAACCCCTAATATGATACTCTTTCAACCACGGATAAATTGGAGCCAGCTGAGAGCCTTCAGTTACTGTTCACGTGGGCCCTCCCTGTTGCATATGTACTAGCTGCCCCCCATCCGCATGGTCAAAAGTCATCTTTATCTGTAACACCGTCATCAGATCAGAGTAATAGCAAGAAAAAAGAGAAAAAACACCACGCCCGTACAGCCTGCCCGTTCCGTCGCCGTCTCCGCCCACTCCAACGCCACCTCTGCATCGCCGCCTCCGCCCGCTCCATCGCCCTCGCCCCCGCGCGTCTCGCTGCCTCCGCCTTCAACTCCACCGACTCCATTGCCCCCGCTTCGTTGCTTCTTCCTCTTCCCCGCTTCCCTCCTCCATGGTTGCGTCTCCCAATCTCGACATGGATACGATGGTCAGGCGCCTACCGGCGGCCAAACGCACAGATGCGTGCATGGTGGCCGCCCTTGCCAGTGCTTGCGCAAGTGGATCAGCCGCAGTTGGGATCAAGCTGGAATCACCGGCTCGCCAACAAGCGTATACCTCTCCGAATACCAAGTCTACATCGCCGTCGTCATCGGGTACCTTGCCACCATCCTCACGTCCAAGTTCCTATCCTCTCCTCTCTGTTCATCTTGATCTGATCTCAAGTGCTGGCATGTTGGAGCCTCCCAATACACATGGCGAGATTGGATTTTTTTTCTCAGTTCTTAGATCTAGCAATAGCAAAAATGTTTTGATCGTCACAGCATTGACAGGTACCCTATCCTACCCTCCTTTGTTTGCTATATTCTCCATTTTTTTCTTATGCAAATTTCTAATTTCCTTCACATATGTACCTTTATTAGATTAATTGCAGAACCATGTATTGTTATCATTATTACTTTCCTTATTGTAAAAATGGCCCTTTTACATTTTCTCATAATATTATCAGTGTTTTTCTTGGTGCTTCTTTTTTCAAGCTAAGCAAGTATTCTGGATCCTGTGCTGCTAATTTATAATCTTGGTGACAATGTGCTGTACTGAATGGATTGTTTGCACGCTTAATAGTGCACTTTGGAATGGTAAGTGTTCATCTCCTATTTTTTTAATAACATGCCACTAAGACACCACAAATTAGTTTCAGTCTAGAAATATTTTTTATGTTTTCTATGCCTTAGTTTTACATGCATGAGTTCTATTTTATGACTGCAAACATGAAAGATCTGAACAATTCTTTCTTCCATGGATGATACTTTGATGCATTGGTTCTCTGCAGTCAAGAACATAGAGCACATAATTTTCTTCTTGATTGTTGATTTCTTCCACATGGCCTCCTTGATGTGATGTGCCAAGCAAAAATAAATAATGGCAAGCAAGAAATTTCTTGACGCCTAACTGTCTTGGTTAGATTCCCTATTACCATTGTCCTCTCCTCCTGTTATCTGGTTGCCAGACCTCAATATATTTGTTTGGAGTGTTAACAAATACTGTGGTTATTAAATTATTGGTCTTACAACATATACTTTAAAGTTAGTCATTTTGATATTGCTTTGTAGTACTTCTTGTGTAAGTGCAGTTCAGTTTCGAGCCTATGGTGTGCTTTCCTATTTAGAACTGAAATGGAGGTCTCCATATCCAAAGCTAAATATACTGTAATCGGAATTAGATCAAATTATGACATGCATGTGCAGTGCCAGTGTGCAATAAGCAAAAGCCCTTTATTATAACTCCAACCTCTGAATTTACATGAATGTCTTAATATTATGCCTTGCAGCTACTATATCTAGGTGACAAGGGTCAGACTAATCTCATGATCTATTTCCATAGATCTAAATTTACATGGATGCTCCATGATGTATTTTTATAGCTCTCAATTTACATTGGTGCTCTGAATCTTATGCCAACAGGACAGCACATTGCGCTAAAGATGACTAACAACCACGTTATGTTATTATCTCCCTGATGCATACTTTCTTAAGAAAGAAAATCCATCTAACATCATGGATCACACTATCAGCAGGTAATCACTACCCGATGTACCCCCAAGAGAAATTTATATTAAAAAAAATGAGGAAGTAATGCTACTATCCTAATCTGATAGGTGTGAATCAGGTACTACCTCTTGCTTCTCTGTTGTCACTGATCTGTCCATTTTGTTAGGCTATGTACTAGAGCTACATGTTGTGCTTACGCCTGACTCGAAGAATTCTATATGTTACTTTCATGTTTTTTTTGCTCGACCTAGATGATATTAGAAGTAAAATGCTAGATAATAATATAGATGTAGGGCACGAGGGAAATTTTCTTCCTGCTTACGAATTCAGATTTCTCAGACGATCTACCTGCTGAACAGTCAGGCCTTGCATTATCAAGAGATTTTATTATCCTTGCAATTAACCCAAGGCCTTCCATACAAAATTAAAGGTCACTACATGTGCGATATATACAACTGTAGTAATTTTATGCATATCTCACAAAATATTTACTGGTCAATATGTCTAACAATTGTTATGTGTATTTTGGTAAAAAAAAATATACAGGAGTATCATGAGGTAAAAGCACATGCACCATCATCTACTAAAATGCAAGAGGGATCATCAGGCTGATTGACATGCATCATTACCTGTCTCTTTAACATCTACGCAATGACAAGAAAAAATGTACGTCTGAATGAATCACTTTGATATGTACGCAAAGACAAGAAAAAAATGTGCGTCGGAATGAAGTAGCGTTGGCTATTGTATGAGATCGGAAGCAGGACCTATGTACAATGCGAACTAATATTGCCTCTCACTTTGCTTTCCTCTGTTTGCAACCGACGGTTTTTTTCTCTTTGTTGGATATATATTGCTTAAGAATATAACTAATAAATGGATATGTTTCCACCTGCTTTAGTATGTACCGGCGCGACGATAGCGCGCCTAACGTGCTAGTTGTGTTGTGTCGGGCCAACACACTTTGCTGAGGGAGTGGCCCAGGCACGCCCCTCCCATCAGGCCGCACCGGCACAAGAATGGCATGCCTGCCGGAGTCAAAACAGCAGGCCATGGGTCATGTTCATGGGCCTTGGGCCATATGGCCATTTATAACATGAGAAGAGCAACGCGCTCGGCAACTGACTCTTCTCATGTTATAACTCAAGAAGAAAAAGATCCTCAATTCCACCTACAAGAATGTTGACCGTCGTTCGTTGGACAGTTGTTTTCAGGTCCGTTGCCGAGTGTTTGCCTGTGCGGTCATCTACGTTGCAAAGAGTTGTGCTTGTTGGAACATAAGTCGCTAAGGTCCCCCTGTGGGTCAGATATCGAACTAAGCGAAATTTCCCTCCGATGGAGGCTGGTTCATTTCGCGGAACGAAACAACACCATAGACCTCGTTATCCTTTATGCACGCAGGTACCATAACGGCGAAGGCGGCGAAGCTTTCGCCCTGCGATGAAGGCGGCAAAGTCTTCGCCCTGCGGCGGAGCTAAGCATAACGCCATGCGAAGGTTCCAAAACAATCGACCGGGGCCTCCGACCCGTCGACTAAGCCGGCGACGTACGCTAGTACCATGACGACGAAGACGCCGAAGCTTCCAACACCAGAGACGAAGGCATGGCGGGAGACGCCGGGGCGAAGGTCTCTGGGCGAGCGGTCAGGACCTCCGACCCGTTTTTCCAAGCCGGATGCAGGCGTCCTTGGCGAGACGTTGGGCCGAGCAAGCTGGGCCTCCATCAGCTCCCTTCAAGGCCCAGCAGACTTCAGCTGATTCCGCTTTCCTAGAAGACCCCAGAGTTGTTAGAAAGGCTCCCGAAATATTCGGGAGCAGGTAGGGGGGCATTTGTGTAATCATGATTGTGATGTGAACAATGTACTATAAAAAGGGGTCATCACCCAACGTAATAAGAGAGACAAGATCCCCGATTTCTAGGGTTTCCGGTTTCATTGTCCTTTTCCGCCGCCATCCTTGTCAGGACCATCGGCAGCGCGAAGGCCCGACCCAAATAGAGTTCAATCCTTCTCACCCACTGAGGGACTCCTTAGCACGCAAAGGCCCACTCCTTTCACCCACGCTCATCTCACCCGAGAAGAGGACTTTCGACACCGCGAAGGATCCCCAGTGATAAACCCGAAGGTTAACTGAACGAGCCCTTGGGCATCCGCGGAGCTCGGGCCTTCGTTCGGCCTTTGGGTTTTGTTCGGAGAAAGGCTTTTTCCAACAGTGGCGCCCACCGTGGGGCCGAAGTCAAGCCCACGATGACATCCAAGAGAGCGATGATAACGGATTACCATGAAGAAGATGCAACCTCTCATGACGGAGATCAAAGGGCACGTCGCAACGTGCGAAGCACCTACGCCACAACAAACGGAGCGCCAAGAGCCGCAGGAGCAAAGCGCGCCCGTCCCACACCACCGCCATCCCCATCGCGGGATGCACCACGACCACCTCCAGCGCAGGACGCTCAACTAAATGAAAACAACGAAGATGAGCCACCACCCCAAGAGCAAACACAAGAGCAAGTTTTGCAAAACATGCAACAAGAATTACAAAGGGCGCAGGAAGAAAGAGATCGCCTAGTCGCTGAATAGCAGGCAACTCAAAGAGCGATGCAGCTATCACAACAAGCAGCGGGGGTGCGACAACAGCTCGCATTCCTTCAAGGAGAAATACAAAGCATACAACAAGCCAGGGCGGAGGAATTCAGCAGCCCATGAACGAGCAGCTCCGAAGGCCTCAGATGCCACTCTAAAACGGCGAACCGATGTTCATGAACGCATACAACACAAGTGACTATGATCAGAACCATCAGCGATGGAGAATGGACCCAAAATCACCTCTGTCCGAAGGCCTGCAGAACACGCCTTGGCCTCAGAAGTACAAACCAACTACACTGCCAAAGTTCAACGGCAAGACTGACCCAAGGCAATTCATCATGAGCTACGAAGCGGCAATAGCCTCCGCGGGGCGGAAATGACGCTGTTGTTGACACAAAAAGCGTCAGGATCTGCGAACACCTCGGGCTATTACCCGAATTCGATATCCAAAGGTGTGCCAGTCGATTTGACCAGTTAATCGACAAGGACGATAACTAGAACAAGATTTGAACAAGACAACGATGATAAGCCCAGATGTCAAGACTCAGACTTGATCAGGATAACTAGAGCAGAGCTGAACGAGACAACATCGATGCGCCGGATGTCAAAGCTCAGATTACTCCCACACGGAACTTGCAAGGATTTGACGGAGATCAAGGAGATGCAGCCCGTCGAAGCTTGAAGAACTCGTAGATAAACTAAGACTAATGCAATAAAAGGGTAAATTACAGTAAAAGTAAATAAGAGTAATTGATTTGTATTGATTGTATGATTGATTCCTTTTTTCCACTACCCGTAGGTACATATTTATACCCCAGCAAAAGGAGTTGTACACAGACACGGCCCATATCTTTCCTAAACAAAACTCCTATCTTTAAGGAAACAACTGACTCGCGCGGGAGTCGGACAATGATATTTTCCTAAACAAATACTTCTATTTCTAAGGAAATAAATAACTCATGCAAGAGTCGGACTCAAACTTCTATAATAATACTGGTATGAGATCACCGGTTTCCTTATGTCTTCTCTTCGATGAAACTTTCCATCGGCGGACTCTTCAATCCGCAACTTCCTGCTATTGCCATCGGCAACCCCTTACTGACGTCAACCGCCATGTCACCCTGTGCCCATCGGCATCATCTCCTTATCGGTAATACCTCCCAATCGGCAACCTTTCACCTCCACTGGTAACTTGTCTTCACCAATTAACTCCTATTGGCAAGAATCGTCCAGCTTCTATCGGCAACAAACTTATTCCTTTCGCAACAATCATTCTCATCGGTAAACTTGACCGATGACCTTCCGATGCCGATAGAAAACAGCTACCGATCAATGCAAGTCTTAGCTCATTTGACACATGCCGAAAAACGGTGTCAACAGCTGTTCTGGCCAAATCCTTTGTGATCGCAGCAGAAGGCGATGATGCACTAGCCTGGTACTCCATGCTCAGGCCAAGCACTATTTACTCATGGGAAGACCTTCGCGACAAAATTACGACGAATTTCAAAGGCTTCGATAACGAGTCGCTAACCTCTTCGGACCTGTTTCAGTGCAAGCAGGCATAGGGGGAGTCATTGAAAGTGTACTTCCAGCGTTTCATCCAACTCAAGGCGAAAGCACCAAACGTGTCAGAGGAAGTCGCGATCAAAGCTGCATGCAAAGGCCTCCGCATAGGACCCTAGCAGGTCACCTGACAAGAGAGAAACCATCGAACATCGTAGATCTATACAGTGAATTTGAGAAGTACTGCAGATCAGACAATGACCTAAGAAGAAGAATAGAGGAACATAACCTCTATAAGCAGCAAGGCTCAAACCAATCTCAAGGGAATCGAAGGCCACCCAGAACGGACAACAACAACAACTGGAAACAGCCGAAGGCAACACATGTCTTTAATGTGTCTAATGAGCAACAACACAATGAAGAAAAATCTCATGCAAATCAGCCAGACCAGCAACAAGGACAAGGCACCGATCGAAGACAGAATCAGAGCAAACCCTGGAACAAGGGTCAAGGACAAAGGACCAAGAAATTATGGTGTTTTTTTCATGGCGAAGACAAGAGTCACGTCACAAGAGAATGCCCAGAAGCAAAGGAAACACAGCAGAGGATGAAAGCAAGGCAAGAACAGCCTCCGCAAAGTCAAATGCAGGCAAGGCAAGTGAACCACACAGCCCAAGCTTGACAGCAACCGCAGCAGTACTGTCCAGTTTACCGAGTTTGAACTCGACCCAAGTACACCCCTCCATGATGCAAGCATCTTATTTCCCAAATTTCTTGCCAGCATGGAGACCACCGAATCCCCCAACTCCACATCACAACGCTTACCCACCACCGCCCCGCATAACATTCATGGAACCTTCGCAGCAAACACAAGGGCAAAACCGTCGGTACGAAGCACTACCTCCTCCACCCCCAAGTACAAAACATGCCCCAGGGGATGGTACCAAAAGCTGAACCCCTGTCCGAAAACCAGTTGAACCCACACAACCCCCTCCCAACATTTGGGATGATACTACCCATAGCCGGAGACTCGGCCATGGAGTTTGAAACCAAAAGGCAAAAGAAGGATCACTACAGGATGGTCAACAACGTCTCTGTCGAAGGTCCGATACGACACACAGACTGGTCGAAGACTCTCATCACCTTTTCAAAAGAAGACCTCTGCTTAGAAAGCTACCCCCACACCGATGCGATGGTAATCAAGGCAAATATAGCGGCATGGGAAATCAACAGGATCCTGATAGACACTGGCAGCTCAGCCAACATCTTGTTCGTCAACACCTTCGACCAGATGAAGCTAAGCAGAAACCAACTCCAACCTTCGGAATCGCCGCTAATAGGATTCGGAGGCCGAAAAATCAACGCCTTAGGAAAGATCTCCTTACCAGTTTCTTTCGGGGACTAAAATAATGCAAGAACAGAGCACATCACCTTCGATGCCGTCCACTTGCATTATGCCTACAATGCAATCTTCGACAGAGGGTTCACAGCAAAATTCAACGCGGCCATTCATATGAGCTACTTATGCATGAAAATTCCAGCGTTTCACGGGGCCATTACGATCAATGCGAGTCAGAAAGAAGCCCGAAACATAGAAAGAAACATTAACAAAGCACAAAGAAATGTAAATTCAGTGGCAACTGAAATACCCCCCCCCCTCCCCGACATGCCAGGGGGAAAAACAGACCTACGAAGCCAAGAAGAAACGAAAACCGTCCCACTTCAAGAGGAGGTACCAGACCGAAAGGTCATAATTAGCGCGAAGCTAACCAAAGAGGAAGAGGAACAACTCCGCACCACCCTCAGCAAAAACAGAGACATTTTCGCTTGGTTAGCATCTGACCTAGGCGGAGTAAGCAGACAACTAATACATCATTCGTTGGACGTCAATGAGCACTGTAGGCCAAGAAAACAAAGGCAAAGAAAAATGTCAGAAGACAGAGTGTTAGCAGGAAAGACTGAGGTCCAAAGATTGCTAGACGCGAAGGTCATTAGAGAAGTCAAGTACTCGGACTGGCTATCCAATGTCGTACTCGTCCCAAAAAAGAACGGCAAGATGAGAATGTGCATCGACTTCATGGACCTGAACAAAGCATGCAAGAAGGATGCATTCCCGTTGCCAAGAATCGACTCTTCGGTCGACAAAGCAGCAGGGTGCAGAAGATTCTCGATGCTGGATTGTTTTTCGGGTTATCACCAAATTTGGCTCAAAAAAGAGGACGAAGACAAAACAAGCTTCACAACACCCTTCGGCACATACTGTTTCGTCAGGATGCCAGAAGGACTGAAAAATGCAGGATCAACCTTCGCAAGAATGACCAAGGTGGTACTAGGACCTCAATTGCTGCGCAACATTATAGCCTACGTTGACGACATCATAGTCGTGAGTAAAAGCGAGGCGGAGCACTTGGCCGACCTCAGAGAAACCTTCGCTAATCTAAGGGAAGCAGACCTCAAGCTAAATCCGAAGAAATGTGTCTTCGGAGTAAGCAAGGGAAAGATGCTTGGATGCATGATAGGCCCGGAGGGCATACAAGCCAACTCGGATAAAACAAAAGCAATCAAGGCAATGGTCGAACCAACAACCAGAAAAGAAGTGCAAAAACTAACAGGAAGAATGGCAACATTGAACAGATTCATCTCCAAATCAGCAGAGCGAAGCTTGCCATTCTTCAAGGTACTTAAGGGCTCAGAAAAGTTCCAATGGGGGAAAGAATAGTCGGAGGCATTCTAGCAACTAAAAGCCTACCTGGCAAGCGACCTGGTAGTCACAACCGCCATCCCAGACACACCATAGTTACTCTATGTAGTAGCAACAGATCACACAGTAAGCGCGGTGTTGACACAAGAAAAGGAAATCGAAGGCACCAAGCACTAGTTCCCAATCTACTATATCTCTGAAGCAATGTCGGGAGTGAAGTTGAACTATTCAGAGGTAGAGAAAATCGCCTATGCGGTACTAATATCTTCAAGAAAACTCAAACACTACTTCCAAGCCCACGAGGTAACAATACCTTCGACACAGCCGCTAGGAGACATCTTCAAGAACAAGGAGGCCTCCGGTAGAACGGCAAAATGGGCCACAGAACTATCACAGTACAACATCAGCTTTGTACCCAGAACGACCATCAAGTCACAAGCCTTAGCAGATTTTGTGGCGGACTAGACGCCGCACGAAGCAACACAAATTCCAAGCGAAGACAAAACATGGACAACATTCACCGACGGAGCCTGGGGAAAGAAAGGAGCAGGGGACTCCACAGTTCTGATATCACCATCAGGGGTACGAACGAAGTATGCAGCAAAATTGTTGTTCAAGACCACCACCAACATTGCAGAATACGAAGGTTTAGTCTTGGCCCTATCAAAGGCAAAAAGCATGGGCGCACAAAGACTAGGAGTCAAAACAGACTCACAAATAGTGGCAGGTCAGGTTGAGAAAGACTTCACAGCACGTGAACCCGAGCTGGCAAAATACCTTGCCCTTGTCAGAACAGCAGAGAGAAAGTTCCAAGGATTCACAGTGGAACACATACCGAGGGGATCCAATGTCGAAGAAGACGAGCTAGCGAAGGCAGCAGCAAATGGAACACCGTTACCCGAGGGAACATTCTATCAAGAACTCACTGAACCTTCGATAACACAATCAACAAGACAAGTGTTAGCACTACAAGATGAAGATTGGAGAGAGCCAATCCGAAGATACCTAAACAGCGAAGAAGACACCCAAGATCAAGCTGCAAAAGCAAGAATCGCTGCCAGAGCGCGAAGCTACGCCATCATAGATGGAGAGCTGTACAAAAAAGGAGTAGTCCAACCACTGCTAAAGTGCATCACAAGAGAAGATGGAAAGAATCTCTGATGCAATACGCCAGAGTCTTGTCTGCGAATGCAATACGCCAAGGATTCTACTGTCCAACACACATCAAGGACGCCGAAGAGGTAGCGAAAACCTACGAAGCCTGCCAGCACCTATCTGCGCACCAAAGACTACCGGCAGCAACCATTCAACTCATACCCGCAACATGGCCGCTGCAGCGATGGGGCATGGATTTAGTAGGACCCCTACCACCTTCGCAAGGGGGAAACAAATTTGCAGTAGTTGCAGTGGAATATTTCACAAGACGGATAGAAGCAAAGCCACTGGCGAAGATAACCTCCGAATCAGTAAGGAAATTCTTCTGGCAAAATATCGTCTGTAGATTCGGAGTGCCCAGAACCCTCACAGTGGACAACGACAAACAGTTTGACTCGGACCTATTCAAGCAATATTGCAAGAGCGTCGAACCCAAGTAGCCTTCGCAGCAGTCTATCATCCAGAATCAAACGAGGCCGTGGAAAGATCAAACATGATCATCTTCTCCGCCATCGCCAAAACATTGTTCAATCTTCGCAAGGGAAAATGGATAGTGGAGCTACCTAGAGTAGTATGGTCCCACAACACAACAACCTCTAGAGCAACAGGATTTACGCCATTCAAACTACTCTACGGCGAAGAGGCCATGTTACCAGAAGAACTGAACCTCCAAAGCCTGAGAGTGACAAAACACACAATGACACTGGACGAAGAGTACTCCAAGGAAGCAATAGAGGGAGCGAAGCTAGAAGCAGTGCAGAACATATCCAAGTACCAAGAACAAACAAAAGGCTGGAGAGACAGTAAGATAATACGCAAGAACATCAAGGACGGAGACCTCGTTCTTCGAAGAAAGCCAAATGCAGAAATGACTGGAAAACTTCAGCCCAAGTGGGAAGGACCCTTCATCGCGAAGGCCACAGGATGACCAGAAGCCTTCCTGCTAACAGACAACGAAGGCACAACAACCACGCACACCTGGAACTCTAGTAACCTAAAGAGATTCTACATCTAATGTAAAAGCGGCCACTGCGGAAATATAAGTGAAGGTCGACTTGTAGGTAGATTTACTTCTTTCAGCATTTTACTTTCTTAGTTGCTTCGCAAGGCACCGTACTCTTTTCCTCACAAGGGGAACCCCATCCAGGGGCGTGAGGTTTTTAACGAGGCGGCACCTTTGTAAAAATCCTCTAAAGTTATAAAGAGGTTATCCCCACAACACCCTAAACAGAAACGTCGAAAGTGACCAGCAACGAGGCCACATCATTCGACACTCTAACATGTTTAGAGGACCTCCGCCACTTACAACCAAATGGCTGAACGAGCGGAACGACCTCCGCGCCCATGAGGCGTCCACAACTCAGAAAAAGTCCTAACAAGTTGAGCACCGAGGCAAAAACCCGAACAAATGGTATAACCCCATCGCCCAAGAGGCGTCCAGAACTCGGAAAAGTCCTGACACGTCGGGCACCGAGACTGAATAATGTACGAAGAGTACAACCTCTGCACTATAAAGTCGTTCAAAACTTGGAAAAAGACCTGACAAGTCAGGCATCGAGGCGAAGGTTACCGCATAACCACCAAGGCAAAATCTTTAAAAGCTCTGCAAAAACGAGCAGACAAAAGAGGGGGCCCGCAACATTCAATGCGAAGGCCACAATAACTCTACCAGAAGTAAATGCTCAACCGCCAACAAACAACCATCATCGTTCCAACTACCCCTAAGCAGTAAAAGCTAAGCCTCAGAGCACTATAAAAGGCAGCTGAACCGGCAACCCAAAACGCCAAGTTCACACCCTATCCTCAAATAGAAACTGAGAGCAGCTAGCCAAGATACACGAAAAGAGAGCCAAACAGACAGCCCAAGCCTCTGCCCCTCCTAAAGAAAAACCAAGAACAAAGGCAGACCACCATGGAAGCAGGCGTTTCCTCAAGAACCGTGCGAATACCGTGCGAATACTCGTAAAGAGGGGGGCACCGTCCGTTAAGAACCGGCCTCCGCTTGTCCACAACCAGGCAGCGGAACCGGCGATGGGAGATTACCGCGCGAAGGCTCGTAACCCCCCTTGCCCCGATTCGAAGGACGCGATCACAGGGAAAGTGACCCCCCACCACACCGCCCACAAGCGCCGAGCCACCACTCGACAACCCGAAGCAAGCCTTCAAGTGTCAGAAGCCGCGTAGGCCAACCACTACACCACCACCCAGGTCGAGGCGGAAGAAGCCACGAAGGTCAGCACGCATCCCGCTGCACGACTTCTTCAGCAAGGGTGGTGGATAAACAGGCGAAGGCACCCGCGGTCAGGCACCTAGCCAACCCGGCCAAAGGTTACCCGAAGCAGGTTTTCGAGTGTCGACAGTGGCGAAGCCCACTCTACATCAACAACTCCCAGGTTGAGATCAAGCCTGGGCAGAGAGCCGGGAGACGTGTCTAGCGGCACGGTATGGAGGAATCGGGCGAAGGCGCCCAAGGTCAGGAGCAAGAAGCAGCCGAATACCTAGAATAAAGAAACTAGTAAGGCCTTCGTGCCAAATGTCAATGCCATGCATATGTAACGAGCGCAGAGCTCACTTCTATCCAATTATATATATATATATATATAATAGGCAGCCTTTGCCCAGGTAGCATCTTGTCGACCGAAGGTCCCTAGATGCGAGACTAAAAATAATTACGACGATATCAAAGGCCTTCGCGGATGCGAACTAAATGGCAGCAAAACCATCACCAACCACGCACAGGGCACTTAAAGCCCCCATGTGCATAACATTCATAACCACACCTAGAACAACAGGAGGACCACCCTATAAGTACAACAACCCGCCACGCAGCGTAAATGAAGTCAAAACAACAACAAACACCAAACACATACCCATAAAGGGGGATGCGCCATGCAGACCGGAGTATCCCCCTGAGCATGCAAGCAAAACAAAAGTAATCACTGCACGAAGGTTCGTAATAGTGATGTTACCAGGAAAGAATCAAACTCTAGACGAAAAGAAGTCGCCTGTAGCAGCGACACAGGGAGAAGGCGTTTGACGAGCGCGAAGAGTGGTTGAAGACAACCAACAAGCGCGCAGAATGGAGCAGAACAACGCCCAGTCGCAAAGTATCCTAGGCGAAGGCCCAAGAGAGCATAATAAAAGAACCGCACAGATGTATTAACGCGCAATAATAGACCGTCGCTAAGCGCGAGTCAACAACAACACAAGTTCAATGCAAGCAATCCAATACAACGAAGAGCACGAAGACTCGACACAACCAATAAAAATTACAACGGATCCAGGGGACCTCGCCAAGCCAAAGAACGAACAAATACATCGTTCCAATCGTCGATAAAGTAAAGAACAAACTCAAACATCCTATCAACCGAAGGCCTCGCGTGGCTACATCGCCAATAATCCCACAAATCGCCGTCCACATAGACACCGTCGCGCATCAACGTCAAAGGCATAACGTCCCGCGCAGGCCCATCGAAGGCTACCTGCGCGGGACGAACACGAAAATCAATACAAAAGGAAAGCATCGCAAAAGGCCATCTAAATAGTAAAAGCCACCACAAAAGTAACACAAATGTCATTTACATCACTCCGCTCGGGAGTCATCGAGAAGGCACGCAGGCCCGATAAAAAATCTAAACCAAAAATCATTGGCCCACCTCCTGAAATGGGGGCACATGGATGTCAATCTCCGTAGCCTCCGAAGCATCAGCATTGTCCGCAGCATCCAAAGGCACACCAGGAGCCGCGCTAGCACTAGCGCCTATAACAGTCGAAGGAGGATTTTGCGCTGCAGGGATAGGTGCATCACCATCTGCGCCACCACCTCCGCTCGAACCAACACCGGCCCTAGCTAAAGCCTGTGTCAAATCACACAAATAATAAATAAAGAAGGCAAGAAACAAACAACAAGACAACAGAGAAAACAACATTCGGAGGCAAACCTCCTGACGCCTTGCCTCCGCCAGAGCACGAGCATCGGCCCGACCAAACCGGCCATAACAATAATACATGAACCTCGTGATGGCCTTGAAAACAGGCTCCGCCAGGGTAGAAGGTGGTATAGGATCAGGGTAAGTTTTACCCTTCAATGCAGGCACGTGCTTACAACCACCGTCAACCAAAGCCCTCGCAAAATTAGATACACCAGACAGAGCGGCAAAATCACCAGCCTTCGCAATGAAGCTCGGAAGCTTATCAAATTCAGCCCGTAACCAGTTGCATACGGAAAGGGCCGAAGAGTCACCAGTAGGCGGAGGAACCAACCCACCAAACTTAGCCAGCGCTTCCGCATAAGCCGAAACAGCCGAAGCACCAGCAAGTCGGGCAACCTCCAACCGTCCATTCAGTAGGTCGACTTGTGCCTTGAGCATCGCAGAAAGAGATCGCTCGCCATCAAGGTCCTTGCGAATACCCTCGGCCTACAACCTTTCTCCATCAAGATCTCAGCGAAGGGCCTCGGCGATAGCTCCTGTCTTTTCGAGCTCCCTTAAAGCATTTCTTTCACCATCGGTCGCCTTCTCGAGAACATCCGCCAACCTGTCCACCTTACCCTTAAGCTCTTCGTTAGAAAGAGGAAGGGGACGGAGGCCCTCCACCTCCTCCTCTAGCTCGTAAATACGCTTATCCTTCTGAATAAGATACTTCTTCGTGAAGGACATGGCATCTCGGCTAGTGAGAAGAGCTACGGATAGCCTCTCCTCTATAACCGCCCCAAGATGATGGCTCTGCAAAAACGATCCCCAAAAACAGAGGGGAATCAGAAAGAAAACAACAACAAAGCAAACACAACCTTCGCCAACTAAAACAAAAAAAGAACTTTACCACAAACTGATGCCGAAGGTTTGTATGTAGCAGATCATAGGGACTAACGTCCTTCAGACGATCATGCATCCTGTCTATACCAAACAAAAGACAACGCATAAAAAAAGAGAAGAAAATTGAAGGCAACAGCGCAAAAACAAGCAAAAAGAACCTCCGGTATCCTGATAAAGGACCCGCAAAGCCTCAGTCCACGCACTTAACGTCTCCGCTGAGGCGTCGGCTGCAAAAACATGAAAACATATAAGGCACACGCAACACAATCCATGGAAATAAGACGGAAATATAACGCACAAGTCAACAAGACAAAAACCTACCTTCGACATGAGCACCTACACCGACCGAAGTCCCAGCCCCAGCCGAAGTCTCAGGCGGAGGCCTGGGTGTAAAACCGGTGCAAAGGCCTTTGCCGTAAAGACCAACCCGAGTAAGGTCGGTGCCCCCGGGGAGCGGATCATCCCCAGAAATAGTCTCAAAAGCTTCAATGGGGAAACCTTCGAGCAAAAAAACAACGCACCTAAGGAACAATGATCGAAAAAAAATAATAATATAACGCAACTAAGGCAAAAACTCAGACATTCTGAATAGTAACCCCTACCAAGGCTGGTATCTACGCCGGAGAAAACACGCCCTGCCGTCAAATCCTCAGCACCACCACCCAAAGGAAGCGAGTACTCTTGGGAAACCTTCGGAGGCGTAGGATCCCGACGTTGGTGGCCCCCATCAACAGCCTCCGTAGCAGGAGCAACGACTTCGTCAACCAAAGGTTTGGGACCCTAGACCTCCGGGCTCTGCTCCCGAACATCACTAGAGTGCCGAGTCAAAGAAACCGAAACAACGTCGCCGGAGGACGAGGGGCGATCAAACGCATTCGGTAGAGCATCCTTGCCGGCAGGGACCCTAACATCCAAATCGACCGACTGCGACGAAGCATGATCAACGATCAGCGGCAAGGTCTTCGCCACAGCGACACCAGCCGACCCAAATCCAGGCAACTCTGCCTCAACCAATGCAACCTTCGATGGAGAAGCCTTGGGGGATGGACAAGACGACGCGGAGCCTTCAATGGTGAGCACGCCCTTATCCCCTACATCCACAGCTTCGTCTGACCCAGATCCAGCTTTGGATGGCGAAGCCTTAGGGGATGGACCTGGGAAATACAGTTGACTCCGACTATCAAAATCCAAAAAGAAAAGCCAACCTTCATGAGGAAAGACTCTAGGGTCAGGTCGACCAAAACGACTAATAGGAGACCCACCTTTGGAGGAAGAAAATTCACAGCTAAGAAGGTCCGCGGTGGTGGCGGCCAGGCGAGCTTTCTTGCTAGGGACCTCCGCTCGTCCAGCAAGGGCCTTGCGCTTCGAAGGCGCAGCTGCAACGCCTACAGCAGTCGCTTTTCGGCCAGGAATCTTATGTTTTTTCTTCTTTGCCTCAGCAGTCACAGTAGCAGCAGAGCTTGCGACCACACGCTTCTTCGAGCTAGGGGCCGACGCATCAGTTAATACAGGGCCACCTTTACCCTTCCCAGGCCTAGCGACAACACTAGAAGTGCCTCCAGTACTAGGAGCCTTCGCTTCTTCCGTTTCTTCCCCCTTAGCATCCGTCTCTTTCTTAAGTACGGCGGTGGCGATCTTCTTAGGAACTGGCCTCTCGGTATACTTGATACGCAACTCCTCAAACACAAGGTTTAACCGCGGCATAGTCCCGGACCTTGACCGATGAGCCAAGTATTCCTTCTCAGTCATCTCACCAACGATGGCAACAGCCTCCGCTTCAATCCCGCGGACAAACTCCTTCGGAGGCATCCCACCAAGATCCCTCCCAAAGATAGGGAAGAGGATACCTTCGGGGCCACCAAAAATCGGAACCGCCACCATCTTTATGCGAAACGTTGGCCGAGTTTCAGCCAACGGCCAGTAGGAGACAGAGCATATCTCCTCAACAAGATCCCGACCACCAGAGAACCGGCAAGCCAAGGCAAAAGCCTTGTCACACTTCTCCCGCCCTTCGGAAATCTCGCTCGGCGGAGATACCCGAGTCTTCGGCGTCATCGGACGCAGCACAGAAACCAAGGGGTTGACAGCATCTTCCGTCGAGGGGAAGGTAACATAGAACCAGTGACGAATCCACTCCCCGACCCACTTATTCTTCTTGCACCAGGATATCTCTGATTTCACCTTGTTGGGCTTCCGAAGAGGAAAAAACGTACAACTGCCAAACTGAATCAGATCTTTTGTCAGCTTGTTCTTCTTGGGCTGGAACTGAATTTTATAGTTTGCGCAAAAAGAATCTATGTCCGGCTCAGCACTAAAAGACTCGCAAGCCCAGCAAAAATGGCACAAGGCGAGGATGTCATTCGGTGTAAGATCATGCAGTTGAATCTCAAATTTCAACAGCACAACCTGCAGAAACGCCGAAGGAGGGTTGCGAAGACCACAAACAAAGAAGTCCCGAAATACAACCGCCTCGTCTTCCTTAGGATCAGGAGTGCACTCACCCTTCGGAAGACGATACTTGTCGGCAGGGAAAGCACCGTCCTTGAGAAGCTCTTCGATCATCCCCGGAGTCATAAGCGAAGCCCCAATCTCGTAAGTCTTTCCGGCCATCGGATAAACTTCTTCAGGACCAACTAAATCTCCAACGGAAGCCTCTACACTGCTCAAACTCTCCTCCAGATTTAAATCTTCCTCCAAGGACTGAGCCTCAGCACAAGCAAGCATGCACTCCTCGAAGACCTTCGACCAACCAGCAGCTCGAACCCCGACAATACCGGAGTATGGGCCGGAGAACGAAGACCAGCGAGACGAAGCCACAACCAAAATAAGAAAAGGACAACAACAAGAGCGGTGGCAGCTCTGAAAAGCAAAAACGAGTGAAAGCGACGCAAGAGGCAGTAGCCCTCCGCAACCCCCAACAACCCCTTTTATAGGAGGGGGAGCCAACGCCTCAATCGCGTCTACAGGAAGACCAAACGTCGCGTCACCTCAAGATAGGTAGAAACCCTAAAACCAATCAGAACCCGACACAACACGGCGCGAGGGGGAAAGAGGCCCACAGGGACGAACAAACCTTCGCAACTCTCATACGATTGTTTTTGAGGGCCACACCCCGCGTGTGTCGGGCCAACCCCTCAAAGGGGGAAACTGTTGGAACATAAGTCGCGAAGGTCCCCCTGTAGGCCAGATATCGAACTAAGCGAAATTTCCCTCTGATGGAGGCTGGTTCATTTCGCGGAACGAAACAACACCATAGACCTCGTTATCCTTTATGCACGCAGGTACCATAACGACGAAGGCGGCGAAGCTTTCGCCCCGCGATGAAGGCGGCAAAATCTTCGCCCTGCGGCGGAGCTAAGCATAACGCCATGCGAAGGTCCCAAAGCAATCGACCGGGGCCTCCGACCCGTCGACTAAGCCGGCGGCGTACGCTGGTACCATGACGGCGAAGACGCTGAAGCTTCCAACACCAGAGATGAAGGCATGGCGGGAGACGCCGGGGCGAAGGTCTCTGGGCGAGCGGTCAGGACCTCCGACCCGTTTTTCCAAGCCAGATGCAGGCGTCCTTGGCGAGACGTTGGGCCGAGCAAGCTGGGCCTCCATCAGCTCCCTTCAAGGCCCAACAGACTTCAGCTGATTCCGCTTTTCTAGAAGACCCCAGAGTTGTTAGAAAGGCTCCCGGAATATTCGGGAGCAGGTAGGGGGGCATTTGTGTAATCATGATTGTGATGTGAATAGTGTACTATAAAAAGGGGTCATCACCCAACGTAATAAGAGAGACAAGATCCCCGATTTCTAGGGTTTCCCGTTTCACTGTCCTTTTCCGCCGCCATCCTTGTCGGGCCCTTCGGCAGTGCGAAGACCCGACCCGAATAGCGTTCAATCCTTCTCACCTACTGAGGGACTCCTTAGCACGCGAAGGCCCACTCCTTTCACCCACGCTCATATCACCCGAGAAGAGGACTTTCGACACCGCGAAGGATCCCCAGTGATAAACCCGAAGGTTAACCGAACGAGCCCTTGGGCATCCGCGGAGCTCGGGTCTTCGTTCGGCCTTCGGGTTCTGTTCGGAGAAAGACTTTTTCCAACAGTGCTATTCACAACGTGGATACTATTTCATATTGCAAAGTACTTGTAATGTATTGATGTACTCATATTTCATATAATATAACTCTTCTTTCGTCGCAAAATAAAAAGGTCAAAGAGACATAAGTTTACAGTTAGTTTTATAATGTCATAATATATCGAACTTGATAGCTAGAAGCAGTTTGAAAGTGGAGTCTATCTCAAGACCCAACCGAAAAAAATAAAAATAAAGGCGAAAGCCAAGGAAAGTGGGAGCTTTTGATTTTGCTGTTGCACTTCGAACGTTTTGACAGTCTCCCACTGCCTCCTTTACACTCTGTATTTTCAACTTGCAACTCCCATAGGCCATAGCTTTCCAAATTCCAAAAGCTTGGTCAGTGCCTATCTCCATAACAAAAAAAAACAATGATGATCACAACACAACATGCGATCAGAATGCTATTAGCAATTAGCTTTTGATCGTCGTCGACCCCAAATTGACACGGCATGTGAACTGGTGTCTGGTGGTGGTGCCCAACCGCCGAACAGGTTTTGCCATACCAAACCACTTCTCTCCCGGCCGGCCTCCCGCTGCGTCGGAACATCACGTCCCGGCAGATAGCGGCGTAGGACAAGTCCAAGTCTCCCATCCAACTAACTAGGCAAGATCCGTCGGTGATCTAGCAGTCTGTATCCTGGGGCCTCGCCTGGGCTGTTCAGACAATCTCACAATCGACGCCTGGGTCAACAAGAGCCGGCGCGCGGCGGTGGAGCGAGCCATGCCAGCTCGAGTTGACAGTCATGCAGCGCCATCGATCTCCAGTGAATCTCCGTCCTCTCATAGTCTCATCTTGTATTGTGTTATGGACTTGTGCACTTTCTTTTCTTCTCCACGCAAGTGCACGAGTTCGTTTATTTCCTTGAATCCTTGCTATTGCTGCTACTGCTAGTATGTGCTAGTTCGCCAATAATGGAGGCAGTGAAGCGCATCTGCTCGCTTAATTTCCGGGCCACCGCTGGCCACCTTCTTCTTCTTCTTCTTCTTCTTCTTCTTCTTCTTCTTCTTCTTCTTCTTCTTCTTCTTCTTCTTCTTCCTCGCCGTGTCTGCCTTCGCGGCCAGAGACAGCATCCTCCCCGGCGAGGGCATCTCCGGGAACCAGACTCTTGTCTCCCGGAACGGCGTGTTCGAGCTGGGGTTCTTCTCCCGGGGCCGGACATATACCACTTCCTGGGCGTGCGGATCAGGAACATGCCGACGAACGGCGGCACCCCGACGTTCTGGTTCGGGGACCGGGTCTACATCTCCGACCTTCCCAGCGCGGCGCTGCAGCTCTTCGGCGACCGCCTCTACATCACGGAGAACGGCACTAACCTCTGGGTGTCAAGCGTAGCGGCCGGCACCGCCAGAGACGACGACGGCCCCGCGTCATCCGCCGTCGCGGTCCTCCTCGACACCGGCAACCTCGTGGTGCGGGACCAGGCGGCGTGTCCTGTGGCAGAGCTTCGACTACCCCGGCGACGCGCTGCTCCCCGGCGCGAGGCTCGGGCTCAACGGGGACACCGGGAACAACGTCTCGCTGACGTACACGAGCACCAGCTCGTGGCACCACACCAGCCTCAGCGTCGATCCGGACCCGGACCGCCGGCGCAGGAGGAACGGGTTCGTGCTCACCACCGACGGCGGCTGGGACGACGTCCTCCGCGGGACCTTCCCGAAGTGGATGATGGTGTCTTCTTCTCAAGATAACGGCAGCTCATTGTTGCTGCTGCTCAGAAACCGTCGTCCTGGCGCAGGCAGGCATGGCTGGCTGAGCACCTGCAGCTCCATCTGGGGCAAGTCAGCCTGCGGAGCTGGTCGAGTTCTGCTGCCTGCTGGGTGGCCAGCTGGACCTTCCCTTCCGACTGCAGATCCAACGCCTTCTTCCGCGGCCGCTTCGGCGCCTGCACGAGCAACGGCACGTGTGGCTGCGTGCGTCCATGGATTCGAGCCGTCAAACCCAGCAGAGTGGCAGCGTGGGTACTTTGTGAGCGGTTGCTCGAGGTCTCTTCCACTGAGCTGCACCGCAACTGTGTTTGGTTACAGCCTCCTAAACTTTAGTAGCTAAACTTAGGTGATTTTACGTCCTAAACTACCAAACACCTCCCTAAAATGTCTTCTAAACTTTAGTTGATGCACTAAACTTTAGGGACCACTAAACTTTAGGGTTAAACCAAACACCCCCTAATTACGGCCTGACGACCACGGAGCATGATGACTCGTTTGTGCTCCTAGACAACCTGCAAGGTCTCCCTTGCAATTCCTCCCAGAACGACACGGCAGAGGGTGACGAAGGCTGCAGACAAGCCTGCCTCAGCAAATGCTACTGCGTCGCGTACGCCTATGACGACGACGACGACGACTCCGGATGCAAGCTATGGTACAACTACCTGTACAACGTGAGCTTGTCTGCTACACCTCCGTACAGCAAGGCGCTTCTTTGGAGATACAGGAGAGCCTTTTGGTCTACTGCTACCTGCAGAAAGTTCCAAGAACAGGAAGGAACCTCTCTTGCTGTCTACCCATACGCGCAGGTGAAGAGAGCTACGAGGAATTTCTCCGACAAGCTCGGCGAGGGGGGTTTCGGCTGCGTTTTCAGGGGGGCAATAATGCCAGGCCCAACCGTGGTCGTCGCCGTGAAGCGTCTAAAAGGCTTTGGGCAAGCAGACAAGCAGTTCAGAGCTGAAGTGCAGACGCTGGGAGTGATTCGGCACACGAACATCGTCCCTCTCTTGGGATTCTGCGTCAGAGGGAGCACGAGGCTGCTCGTGTACCAGTACATGGAAAATGGCTCCCTGGATGCACACCTCTTCTTCTCGGAAAACAACCCTTGTCGTCCACTACTGAACTGGGACCTTCGGTACCGGATCGCGCGTGCCATCGCCAAGGGCCTCGCCTATCTCCACGAAGAATGCCAAGACTGCATCATACACTGCGATATCAAGCCAGAAAACATACTCCTCGACGCCGAATTCCGCGTGAAGATCGCCGACTTCGGCATGGCGAAGCTTCTTGGACGGGAGTTCAGCTCGGCGCTGACCACGATCCGAGGAACCATGGGATATCTTGCGCCGGAGTGGGTGTCTGGACAGCCTATCACGAAAAAAAGCAGATGTCTATAGCTTTGGCATCGTGCTTCTGGAGATAATCTCGGGGAGAAGGACTACCAAGAGACTCAAGTTTGGAAGCCATCGGTATTTCCCTCTTTATGCTGCTGCCCAACTGAATGAAGGGAACGTGCTGTGCTTGCTGGATCCTAGGCTACAAAGGAATGCCAATGTCAGGGAGCTTGATGTCGCATGTAGAGTTGCCTGTTGGTGCATCCAGGACGAGGAGAACGACAGGCCATCGATGGCCCAAGTTGTTCGCATGCTGGAAGGTCTTTTGGACGCTGGAATTCCTCCAGTTCCGTCTTCGTTCAGGAACCTTATTGAGGGTGAGAACAGCAGTACATCTTCGGAAGAAGGCTAATGCTTTCTTTACTATATATATGCGGACAACTGATTAAGATATGGCCCGTGTTTAGGCACTAATCTTTTTTTTCTGTTATATATATATGATGACCATATGCGTGGAAATTTCAGTTATTTTTCTTAGTTTATTTGGAAAATTGTCTAATTGATAGCTTAATCCGTTCAGACCATTATCAACACGGATGAAGGGATTCCAGTACGTACTGTCCACTAACCCATACTCCCTCCGCACTCAAAAAGATTGTCGTTTAGGACAAGATTTTAGTCAAACATTGAGAATATAAATCATGAATAACTTTTAAGTTGTTGAGTTTGAAAATATAAAAATCATATCAATAGATTTGTCTTGAAAAATACTTTCATAAAAATATACATATATTATATTTCAATAAATATTTTTTATTTTTTGAAAAATAAGTGGTCAAAGTTACACTTTGAAGACCATGTTGTTTTCTAAAACTAAAACCTTTTCTAGTATGAAGAGAGTACTCTCCTTACTTTCTTCCCATAATTATGGGCGCGATAATCCAGTCGCACAGCCACCCGCATGGACTGTTCTTCTTCTTCTTCTTCTTTCTCCTCCCGCTCGTACTGTTCTTTTTATTACTAGACTAGATAAATACTCTTACTCCCTCCATACTTAAAAAAAACTTATCATTTAGGAGAAGGTTTTAGTTAAATATTGAAAATATAAAATCATGAATAACTTTTAAGTTGTTCAGTTTGAAAATATAAAAATCATATCAATAGATTTGTCTTGAAATATACATATATTATATTTCAATAAATATTTTTCAAAAAATAAGCGATGAAAGTTATACTTTGGAGACCGTACCGTTTTATAAATGACAAAAATTTTGAATATGAAGGGAGCACAGTGTAATAGAAAAAAATAATACCATGCTAACATATGTAGGAATGAACGTTGTGCTGTCACCTAAAAAAAGATACTACGAGCAGGATGTTAATGTTTGGATAAAAACAAACAGAGCAGGTATATTTTATTATTGACTTAATTTGTGCTACATGTGGTTGATATTTATCCTATATCAGCTATTTAGTAACAACCAACAAAACAAATTGATTGCATAGAGGCGAGAAGATCATTAGGTGAAACTAAGAGGAGTAATTTTGTAATTGTATCGTCTGATAAACCTAAGTGCGACACCTTCTACACAATATTCTAAGGTATTGTCTCAGCAAGCACTAAAAATCAAGTAGTCACTTGCAATCTCCTAGCTAGCTGCAAGTATTCTTCATATAAATTGTTTGTTAATATTAGCTAACGTATGGTTGGCTATCTTGAAAAAATATATCAACTCGCGAGATATTATGTGATGATATTCTTTATGAATAACCCTAATTTGCTATGCACAAGATGGCTAAAATGCAAAATTACAAAATCTATCTGAACCACATAGTACCGTTGAAAACAACTCAGCTTAAAAAAAATACTAGCCATGAAACTGTTTTCCAAAAACAAAAAAAAAAATCATGATGTAACTTAATTACATCCAGAAAGCAACAGGCTTGAGATGCGGATAAGGAAGCTCATGAGCATCGGTCATCTCGTAGGACCGCACCTTACGCTGTGTAGTCGTCACAAGGTTTCCTTGTCCATCGTACTTGAGACCAAACGTGGTGCCCACGAGCACACGGCGATGCGGGCAGTAGCCATCTTCGTGGAGGCGCCGCAGATCCTCCTCGTCGTCACGCACCAGCGACTCAACAAGGCAGTACCTGCTGCCGCCCATACACACGAGCGTGGCCCCAAGGTGCCTCCTGGATCCGGCTTCGAACAGTCGGTCCTTGCCGAGCTTCTAGGCGGGCAGGCTCCTGAGGTCGGCAGGAGCCGGCGCGACGTCGCAGCAGGAGAGGTAGCCTAAGCCGCCCTTATGGCAGCAGAGGCCCACCCAGGCATCCAGCTCGGCATCGAAGAAAGCCTCGCCTCTGAAAGGCAGGGTCCAATTGCCATGCGACGCCCATTCCCGGCTCTCCGTGTCGTAGGAGAAGGTGCTCCGGGCATGGGAGAGGAAGAGCGTGCGCCCATCAGGGTGCAGCGCGGAGAACCATATTTAGTGACAGCGCTCGAAGGGTGGCGGTGAGCCGGTTCGGGTCCACGACCACGCCGCGTCATCTGGCCACGTGGTGTCGTCGAAGGCCTGCTCTTAGAAGGTAGAGGCTGCCGGCCACGGACGCGAACAGTGGTTTAACGGAGAGCTGGTTGCCGCCGCGGCTTGGCCAGGGGCAGACGGAGAGCGCCTTCGTCTGGACATCAAACACTTGGAAGGCAGGGTAAGAAGATGGTTGCATGGCGAGGATCTTGGTACCGTGGGAGGCGAAATACCATAAGCGGCCGTGACGGGCCTCGAAGCGGACAACCGGGTGGTGCTCGCCCGGGATGGGGAGGGGCTCCGGTGGCCCGGCGGTGTCGTCGAAGGCGTCCACATCGACCTGGTAGACGTTGTATCCCCTCTTCCAATCATCCAGAATGAGATAGAGATGCTTCTTCTGTTGCTGCTTCAAACGCTTGGCCGCGCGGTAGCACGGGCAGCCACAGCAGGGCTCAAGTTCCTCGCACTCGCACTGATGACGCTTGTTCGACATGCTCTCTCGGAGCCGCGCTCTCTTTTTTTTTTCTCCTCAACGGGCAATCAACTCCTTGTATATTATATGGCGTACTGTACCATATATATTTTCGTCTCGCTCTGCCCACCGTCCGAGACCTCTTCGTCTTCCGACTCGACTCCTACTCGCACTCGACTCGGCACCTGCTCAGGCGTCGGATCCAAGACGGCGCTGACGACTCGGTTCGGGTGCGTTGCGTGCTGTGCGCCTGAACAAGGGAAGGGGAAGGAATAGCCGTCAGTGACTTGCTGTGCCGGCCTGCCAAGGTACGCCCTCGTTACGATGGGCCGGCCAAGATGGGCCTATTTATTGCAGCCTACCAGCAATTAAGATGCAAGTAATTTTTTCTCTTTTTTTTTATCTCAAATATCTTCTACAGTACTGTACAACTTACATTTATACATGCTTTGAAATATTTTCTAGTTTTTTTTTTGAAAATATGTGCAATCGAACTTAATATTTTCGACGACATCTGTAGAAATGGCAAAGCGGTACATTTTGAATGTTCATATTTAAATAAAATAATACAAATAATTAAAATATCCATTTTGTTGAATTTTATTCTAAGACCCCTCGTGCTTCAAACAAAACCTGAAAAGGGACTCATGATTTCAGAGAATGCTTTTCATGTTTGAGACTTCAACTAATTAATCATCAAACAATCCTCCATCCCTTCTCGGCCATCCACAAAGTCTACACTGAAAGATGTACAGGCATAAATCTCGCCTCTTGCGTAAATAGATAAGAATTTAGGTCTCTCATCGTGTGTGTGTGTGTGTGACAATGTGGTCTTGCTTAAGTGTCCGGTCACTTCCCCGCCTCAATCAAGAGAAAACAGGTGGTGATAGTCCTACTTTCTACTTCTCCTAGTGTAAAAACTTCTTACTTGTTGACGATCTTGCATTGTAATCATGAACATTGTTCTTGCGTTGAGCAGTTGAGATACCAACTATTCCCTCCATCCCAAATTATAAAATTATAATTTGACTTTTCTATATACATAAATTTTACTATGTATTTAAATATAGGGGTTATTGCATTCTTACCCCTACTTTGATGTCCAATTGTGATTTTATCCCTGCTTTTATCATCGTTGTGATTTTACTCCTGTTTTTTGAAAACGAAGCCTAAATTTACCCCTATTCCGTGAACATCAGGTAACAGTATCAAATGGGCCGAGTAAAGACAAGTTTTCGCATACGAAATTGCTCCTACTTATCTTAATGCATTGTAAATTTACCCCTCTTTAGAGATATATATTTAGACACAACATTTTAGCCAATATTTAGACACATTATTTTAAAAAAGTGGGGGTAAAATCACAATTAGGGTTCAAAACAAGGGTAGAAACGCAATAGTATTCCGGATGCAGTTAACGGCTAGAAACAGGGGTAAACGGAGTCTTTGTTTTTAAAAAAGAGGGGTAAAAACATAAAGTGAAAGAAAGTGAGGGTAAAATCATAATTAGAATTCAAAACAAGGGCACAAACGCAATAGCTCCTTAAATATACGCTATGTCAAGATACATAAGTAAAAGGAATGTATTTAGAAAATCTAAAAGATCTTATAATTTGGAACGGGCGGAGTAGAAAAAAGTTGCAATAATGGCTAGCACTCTTTTCATAGATAATGGAAAATAATATCTCGGCTTCTGTAACTGTAACTGAAAATACACACAATTAACCAGTCAGCACTATTGTATGGAGTGAATAGATTGAAATGTCGAGGCATTTCAGCAGATTATAGACACATTTCATTAGATAATCAATTTATTAATGCTTATCTAACAATAAAGAATCACTAAGCATTACCCAATCCCCCACTCCCCTCCTCCCTCCTCTAACATACCACCCAAAATTTCTGGTATTAGTTTGTTATACAGCTAACAACCTCTTGTCATGTCCAAAAGTTCGAATCCACCACGATAACTACCACAAGGCTAAGTACCAACCGAAGGAAGAGCAAGAACCCTTTGTCCCTTCCAGTTCTTAGTCTCCATATTGCAGATCCCTCAGCATCACTTGTGGGTGTCGAAGATGTGTTCGTGCTGCCAGATCCAGTGGCGTTGTTCAGCAGCTTACTGCATGATGAAGACCAGCATGAGCAAAGCTTAAGTGTGGAGTGAGATATGACGTGCAGCATCTGATTTAACATTTCATATTCAAACATCCTTACGAATCACTAAAACAGACTTTAAGCTTATTGTCCATGAGATAATTTTTCAGAAAACAGGAATCCCCACCAATTTTATTGATGTAGGGGCTTGTTGCAAGCTCATAAAAAACCAGAGGTTCAGCAGATTTTGATATAAAAGCAGGCTGGGTTAGCACAACAAAAGGCCCTAAATCCACAATAAGCATACTGAGATTGGAAGCGAGTGGAAGATTAGAATGAATTTTACCACCACTACTAAAGAGTTTTTTGTTTACTTGGTGCAGTACTATTATAGTTTACCCTTAACAAGCATTGATAATAATAGATAAATAGAACAATATCATCAACATCACAAGGGAGAAGTTTCAGTAATTTACCTTCCAGGAAATAAACAGCTGTCATGACCTGCATAGCAAAAGATTCCATTTGTTAGAAAAGCAGAGTGGAGGTTGAAGATAATTTTTTATATGATATTTGCAAAAGAATGAAAGATTGAAGCAAAATTCGTGTATGGTCCAATATGTGAACACAAAAATCTAGTCTGACATGTTTACTGAGCTTTGAACACAGAGATGCACAGCAAAATCCTAGAGGTAAAGGAATATGATTTCTAAGACCACTGATTGATGCCCGGCATGCTCACACCTTCCTCCACCTGGTGTGCTGGATTATATGGAAGCACCGCAATGAGGTAATCTTCAACAATATGCCGCCTTCCCAGAGTCGCCTTGCAACCAGTCTTCGCGACACCGCCCATCTCTGGAAGTACCGCTTCCGACTTGAAGACCGACTGGTGGTCTCCCAATGGTGTCAACTGTTTTCTTCATAATGTAAAGTTATATGTACCTTTGGCTTTCCTTAAATTCCCACTGATCCCTCCTCTGTTGTAACTGACACTTGGTTGGGCTGCAAAGTTTTTTTTGCTGCCCCTTTGCAATTTAAAAGGTGGGGGGCTCTCCTCCCCCCCTCCGTTCTCATCAAAAAAAAAAAAGGCCACTAAGAAAAAGATGGGTAAAGCTACCAGTAGGAGATATATTAATAGAGAACGAAGATGGGCAAAAATAAAAATAGCCTACGCCTGTAAATTATCAAATGAGGACAAAATTGTCTGTTTACATGGTCCTTGGACCTCAGGACCACTAAAAGGAACGGCCTTCATTAGTGGATAGTACATGACTATACATGGGAGCCCACGGTTCATGCCATGGGGAAGCTTTGGCCCTCCACCACAGAAACACCATGTTGCAAAGTAAATCAAAAGCTTTACCAATAGGTCTGGGAAACCAAACCAGAAGAACAGAAAGTTATTTTCTGATGATAAAAAAGACTGTCAATCAATATGCATGAACAGTTTCTGGTATTTCAGACAAAATAATTAGACCTTGAAAGGGAGAACGCAATCTAAATGGCACTAGGTACTGTAGAAATCCCAAATGGCCAAATGAGCATCCTGGGCCACTCAGATTATATTCAGAGATTTCCATTCAGTGTTGCCTGAGCATATAACCACCAAATGCCTACAGGCCAGACTCAGTGTTCGTCATCCACATTAGCTAATCCTGGAGCAAGGCTAAAGTGCTATAGTACTATAAAGCAGCCTGTGAGGGAAACTGCAGATCGAGCGTCATACTTCCATACACATGTGTCCAGATAATAATAATACTGCTCCCATACCAGACAATACTACATGCTCCCAGCACTCCCTCAAGTTGGTCACTAGCATGGATCATGCTTTGTCTTGATCCCACATTGCATCCAGATCCAAGAGATTCCAGCCTGCACTTTCTCCTTTTCCATTCTTCTCTATTAGGTAGGAGTAATGTACTTTTTGCACATGACAAGGGTAACTGTTACTGTGCTAAGATGTTGCTACAGCCGGCCCCCAACAATTAGAAGTTCAGCTTCAGCAGCATTAGCTCATATATAGTTCTTGTGACATGGTACTGCCGTGATTCACATGCCAAGAATGCCTAACCTCCTGACCACACACATGCTCTCAGCTCTGTGCTGGCCACATAACCAAGACCGCCATGAATGACTGTTAGTTTTGATTCTTGAACATGAATAGTAAGTAACACAGGAGTATGGTAAAAATGTGGCAAGCATCCAAACGTGTCCACTGTCCTAGATCTTCAGAATGGCCCCTATTTGCTAAACAACAATGCCCAGATGGCCAGGTACAGTTGGCTGCATTTGAATGTTGAGACAACAATGCCCAATGCTGCAATGCAGAGCATCCGAAAGGAAATCATGGCCAAGCAGAAAGATCTCCCATCACGGTTGTTCACCTTTAGCCTTTAGAGCACGCCACAGCCACATGATCATTAATAACCATGATTGAACTTTGCCGAAAGATGAGGAAAATGTTTTGTTGTCAAGTTTTTTTTTACCCCAGTGGATGAGAAGGAAGGCCAAATTTGTGTCTGACAAAACACTAGTAGTACAATCCATAGGAAAAGTCGAAAAGAGGAGAGCCATCCATTCCCGCATGCCCCATGAACGGAAGAGTGACATGACATCAAAGGAGCAGGATGACATGGTGAAAGCGATGTGAGGACTACCGATGACGAGGCGTGCAATCGGCGATGTACCTGGCACGCAGGACAGGAATGTGTTGTGCGCATAGCATTGCATTGCACCGGCTCACATGCGTAAAGGAGACCGATTGATTCTTTTGTACACTCGTGGCGCCAAGGTACTCCTCTCCTACCAAACGACGAAAATAGTATGGGGGGACTGGCTCCTGGCAATGGCAATGGCAATGGCATCCATCCAACCAGCACGGTCCACGGCGCATACCGCCACACAGCGGTGAGCACTCGCTCGACTCGTCCAGGCCTGGCAGTGGCACCGACTGACTGGCAGAGCAGCAGACAAATCTACAGCCAGATCCAGCTCGACTCCTGTCGGCTCCATAGTATGTTGTAGTCGTACTACTACGTGAGTACAGTACGTGACCAAAGCTTTGCTTACTTCCAAAAAAAAAACGCAATTCCAGATTCAAAACTAGAATTGTGCTTTTTTTAGGACGGAGGAAGTACATGTTATGGAACCAGGGTACGGATGGCAAGGTGAGAAATGCCTGGACCTGGATAGTAGTAATGGTCCGATGGCATGGATTCTCTCTAGTCTCTACGCCAGATTTCTTTCTACAAAAACCGTACGATAGATCAATGCACAGGAAACAAATCATCTGGGACGATCAGATGATTTGTTGGCATCCCATGTGTCCCGTGCCTCCATATTCTCCCTCCCGCAAGGCCCCAAACCGAAAGCAGCAGCCTTGGTTTGCCTAGCTCCACTCAGGCCCTCACCTTCACCTACAAGGAAAAGCAACCTTTCTCCTACCCAACGATGACCGTTTCGTTCAATCAACTAGCCATAGTGTTGTGTGCTAGCGCTCTCAAACCACAAGGACAAACCGAACAACTTTCCATGCCGCCCCGCGTTCCATGATGAGTACTGTAAGCAGCACCTGCTTTCTTGGCGTGTGACAATGGCGTCGCTCCTACTGCTCGATCCCACGCCGAAACGATTCCATTGACCCTAGTCCGATCCTACGCACTTGTGTCACGAGAAGCTACTGGGCCTGGGCAGTTTCGTTTCAGGTTTCACGCAGTTGGCTAGCCATTTGTCTTTTGTCAGGGGGGCTCATTAAACAAGCGTGATTATGGTGACGCGCAGGCAGAATGAGAAAGCGAGAGCAGTAAAGTACTCACTCGGATCGACGGTGGTGACCATGCCGGCGCCCTGGAAGTAGCAGGAGCCGGCGGCGCCGCCCTGGGACTGGTAGTAGGTGTCGAACGCGAACGACGCGTGGCTACGCACGTCGTCGGGCTGGTAGCACGGCTGCCCGGGCTGTATCGGCGTGCAGTCGGCGCGGCCGGGTCCACACGCCCAGTCCATACCCGCCTGCACGGCCTTCTCATCCGCGTCGTCGTTGGCGACGCAGAAGGTCCGGTCCGTGGTGTCGTTCCCGAGGAACCCGTCGGCGCCGGACACGTGGAGGAGGTACACCGGTGTGCCGTTCCCGTAGAAGAGGCCCCAGTTGGCCTCGGACACGGGGCCAGGGCGGAGGTCCTCGTTGAAGAGCTCGTAGATGTAGGCGCTGGACTGCGCGCCGGGCGCCATGGGCGTGCCTGGCCTGTCCTCCAGCACGTGCTTGATGAGGTTGGAGTTGTACGCGTCCGCGTTGTCCCTGCTCGCGTACGGCTCCTCCGATCGCCGGTCCCCCCCTCCGCCGCCGTACGACGGCCACCCGGTCTCCGTCACCAGGATAGGCAAGCTCGCGCCGCCCGTAGCGTTGAGGTTCCGCACCGCCACGCGCACCGCGTCCAGCATCGCGTCCAACACGTTGGTGTAGTGGAGCAGCGTGTTTGGGTCCACCATCTCCTGCGACGGCGGCAGTGGCCGGAACAGCGCGTTGTCTAGCGGGATCACGCCTTTGCTCTGCATCAGCGAGTAGTACGGGTACAGGTTCAGCATCAGCGGCGCCGAGGTGTTGGCGAGGTGGGCGAGCAGTGGCGCCACGAACGACTTGTCTAGGGACTGGTTGAAGAAGGCCTGCGACGGCGGGAACGGGTCGAGAACCACGGAGAAAGGCAGCGGAGTGGACACCGGGATGGAGGACAGGTTGGCGGCGGCGAGCGCGGCGGATAGGGACCGGATGGCCGGGAGCAGCACGGGCAGCGCGGAGGGCAGCGCTGTTGGCACCTCGTCCCCGACGGCGATGGCGGAGATGATGTTCGGGGTGCTGGAGTTCACGCCCGCGAACGGGAGCACGCGGCGGGACACCCACGACGCCGCCGTCGACGGGGAGGAACCCAGCGCCAGGAGCTCGTCGTTGGGGACCCCCACGATGGCGCGCACCCCTGACCCCGAGGCCGCCAGCGCCGACAGCAGCCGTGGGTCCGCGTCGTAGAGCCGCACGCGGGTGATGCGCTGCGCGCGCAGGAACGACGCCAGGTCTGATGGCGACAGCAGGTTCGTCACCTGCGTGCCGATCGTCACGCCCACGTACGGCTCGCCGCCGGACCCTGACGCCGCCGCCGCCACCGACGGGCCTGCTGCTGCGGTTGCAACAACGAGTCAGTCAGCGAGAGTCGGCATTTGCAGTCGCCGTTAGCCGACCAAATCCATCACTGGATATAGAGAGAGCTTACACTTACAGTGAAGAGAGAAGAAGAGGAGGAGGGGGATGAGCAAGCGGCTGCCGCTGCCACTCCCTCCTCTGCTCCTGCTCCCCATTTGGATGTGGGAGTGTGCCCTGCTGCTGCTGCTCGTGCCGGCCTCTGGGGATTGCCTGCCTCTTTTGACGAAGACTGCTGCTTTCGATGTGCGCTTGCTCGCTTTCTCCAGGAATCCCCTTCCCCTCCCGGCTCCCTCGGGCCTCGATTTCTGCTGCTGCGTGGGAGCGTGCGTGCTTGCCGCTTGGTGCTGGTACTGGAGTCGGTGAGGTTGGTGCGGTGTCGGGGGCAAAAAGATGCGTTGGGATTGGGGGATTTTCCGGGGGCCGGTTGGGAGTGGGTGAATTGCTGAATCTAGAACGGGCTGTTTGTTTCTAGGTTGCTGGTGTATTCTGGGGTTCCTTCGGTGATTAGCGTCGACTCGTCACTCATCAGTCATGGCTGCTATTTGGTGGGGGCAAAGGGGCGTGCGAGGAGGAGCAGTGTGCCTGAGAGCGAGCCACCTGGACAGTGGGCCCTGAAACCTGCACAAGTCATACCAAGGACAGCTTGCTAGGCCCGACCCCTTTCTTTTCCAAGACAATTTTACCACAGAACTCCCTCAATAAAAAAATGATTGCTCACATTCATAGCTAAAATATTGTCTTTCTAAAACAGAGAGTACTAAGGATCCAACAATCATTACATAATGATTTGTTCCCGTTGAGCTTACACGAGTTTTTTTCACATGAATCTCATAAGAAGAAACTAGGATGGAGAAGTATAGCTAAATCGTATACCTTTTCTAGAATAAAAATATTGCATTAATTACATAGTAGCCATACAGATAAGAGCAACTCGTATTTAGACTTGGCATATCTAATTTTGTCAAAAAAAACTAAAAAACTGGTGGCCAACAGTTTGACATTTAGGCTTAACATTTTTGTCAAAGTTGCAAATAGGAGCTCGCACTTGGCAATTTTGGCGACCGTGAAAAGGGGGAGGCAATTTTTTCCTTCTTTTTTTTCACGGCAGAACCGTGGGTGTCAGCCTTTTTTTTCACGGCGGAACACTAGGCAGCGGGTCCACTGATCCATAATTTCCGTTTTTGCCAAGTCATTATGGGAAACTGTTGGAGATTGCATATTTTTTGCTTGGACATATCTATTTCAGAGTTAGCAAATTCTATGTTTTACCAAACCAAAATTGTCAAATTGTTGGAGTTGCTCTAATGAGTGCCAGTAATTTCACTTTGGCTTTTGACAATCAATGATTGTTTTTAAAGCTTATTGTCATATTGCTTTCATTTCTCGGGAAATTATATCCTTCACTCGAACCTCAATCCTCATGTAGTCACAATCCTCTAGCCGTCGCTCCAAATCCTTCCTTTTCAACTCCCTTTCTCTAGAATGCAACCAAAATAGAAATCGACCCGACCCTCCTATGCCCTCTCCTTTCCCGGTCTTGGCGATCTAACTAGAGATCAGAGAGAGTAGGGATCCATCTTTATAGTGGTATGGTAGTGCTAGTAAGTCAAGTCCTCTTAGGTGTAGGGTTTGGGCACCCCATGTAGATTTTTCTAATTTTGTAATTTTGGTATTCCCTTCCTCTCTTCAACAACTAGGATTTATAGTAGCTTAGGTGTGTCCATAGCGAGACAGTGAGGTGGTGATGTTGGTTTTGCTTTGGAATAACATACTCTAGACACTTCTCTACCTTGACGATAGCCTAGTGAGACGGGATTCTATGGATGTGAAATTTTAGTTCTTGCTGGCCTCTTCTTAGGAGTCTGTTCTTCGATGCCAATGGCAACGAAACTACAGAAGCAACAATTTCTTCCATGCTTTCCTTCAATTTGAACATGAAGTTCCGATACCAAGTCAACGTTGTTTTGGGTAGAAACTCAGCCAATTCTCTTCCTGCAGTTTCAAGACCTTGTTAGCGGTGGCAATTTACTATTGCGATCATCAATTATAAGAGAATCTATGGGCCTATTTGGTAGAGATCCAGATTCTCGTAAAAATATTTTAGATCGCGATTCTCTCATAAAATGTTTTAGATGATAAATTAAAATCACTACACCATTTGGCTCCAGAATCAAAATCATTACGAAACCACATTTTCATCGATTCACATTCATGGGCATAAAGGTGAGAATCACCTAGAACCATTCCTAGCAGAAACATTTCACCTAGGCGTTGTTTGGCTTGCTAGTGATTCTCGTGAAATGAGAACGATTCACTGTGCCAAAGGCACCCAACTACTACCTCTATAGTGTGTTTTTCAATCACCTGAGAGCAACATGTTTTTGAAGGAAGAAAACAACCTTAAAAGGCCTATATGTACTTTTCTTTCTCATTAATTAGTGTTTGTCAAATCGTCTTGTTTTTCTTAAAAATGGATCCGTAACATGCCCTACTACCATTCTACCTCATGGCACTTTTTTTTTGGTCGTCTTTAGTTGATATACTATTTTCTCCATCATCTTACCTCTTTCCTAACTACCAACTTTCCAACCACCCTCACACTTCCACACTCAATATATCAGTATATATAAAGTTTGAATAACTAAGGTTATAAAGTTTGGCCTTTGTAAATGGCACATACTCTATGTCACTTCAGTAGCACCTCCACTTTGGGAACTCAAAACGCTAGGGACCCGAAATTTAACAAGCACAATCCCCATGCGGCAGCGATAAATGACATGCTCGTTCCCCTCAACAAGGCAGTAGCCTAGATTTGCTGTCCCTGAAGTATTAAAGGACAAGGTAGTCTAGTATTGGGATAAAGGCATGAATGAAGCAGATAAATGTCCAAGTTGCTTACTGGGGCCAAGCATTTGGATATTTGGTCGTCAGTAAAGCTAGCATGACATGCAACCATATTACAGTAGGTAAAACGACTGAAAATATTCGTGTAGGTTAAAAAAATGGACAAGACAGTATCAAGGTAACTGAATAATGTTTGAAAAGCAAGATATTTATCTGAGGTAGCCCTTTCAACTAATGTTTGAAAAGCAAGATATTTCTCTGAGGCAGCCCTTTCAACTAAAGTTCAGCCCGCAGTCCAACATTTCAGCTCAGAATAGACTGGCCTGGTTCAGCAAGCTATAAACTATGACAATGCAACGGAAACCTCTGATCAAATCATGTTCCAATGCCTTGTATCCATTTTGTGTGGTGTGCAACACAACTTGTGTTATCAGACTGTAACACAACATACCCTACAACCCCAGATCCAGGCAAAATAATATCATTGGGACCAAGCATTGCCAACTGTGCTTCTAAATAGGTAGCATGCATGAATTCTTCCGTGTCATAACTGGAACAGTATCAACTTCTAAGTTCTAAACTGAACTGTTAGCAGTGCTATTTCATAAACAGAATATCTTCTAGAAACCAGCGGCAGGACTTTCCCCCAGCAACATCACTACAGCAGGCAGCAGGAGACCAGCAATGTGTCAATAACAGAGATGCAACTGCGACTGTGACTGTGTGTGCCCTCACCTATCCCCTGACAGCTGCTACACGGGGAAAACCTTTGCCATGTGTAGTGTGGGCCTGCAACAGATCTCAAAACTATGAAATGAATATTGCAGCAAGCAATGTGGAAGATCAGGATGCCTGGGACAGAAACCATAGGTGAGAACTGCAGCAAAGAAAAACATACCTGGAACATTTTAGTAGAGATTTGCTGCACAGCAATTTCATTGGGAAAATGGATGACACTTCTGACAAGAATCAGGCAGGAGAGTAACTCAAACTTTCGTCAATATTTCTACACCATCCCTAGTGACAAGTATGGTATGCTCAAACTGAGCAGCCCAGCTACCATCAGCAGTGACAGTCGTCGATCCATCTTCCCATGTGACACACTCTGTTTTCTCCATTGTAAGTATAGGTTCTGCAGAATTTCATCAAGATATTTCAACTTCATATGAAATATTTTTATGTGTAGGACTTCATGTTTACATGATATGCAAGAGTTTGTACAATTTTTTAGATTACAGAATAAAACATTCCAGCCAACAAGAGCTTGTACAATTACTTCCGAGGTCCATTATGACATTTTCTATGCTCATGGTATTATCTTTATGCCTAGTTTTTCCCCACAAACATGTTCAAGAAGCAGCAACCACTAGGAAATCTCCAGCACAGACTATTCTTAAGGGCATTAACTGAAAATGGAAATCCAAACATACAATAGAGAAGGACAATGGATAGCACATACCAATTGTAAATGTTTGGCCCTCAACCATACGCCCTGAGTTTTCGTTGGCTACAAAACCAAGAATTCATTAGTCTCATGTGTACTAAAAATTCATGCATTGTTTCAACAGGACATTAAAGCTACTGAAGGCACGTCTTAAGATGGATAGGAAATATCAAATCAGTAACAATCCTTGGAAACGATATAAAGTGCATCTAATGACCCAAAAAAACTCAACTAGGGGAAGGGACGCCCCCCTGATTTTGTTCTCGAGGAGTTTGTGCCTTTTTTTTAACGAAAAATACAGCAGGAGAGGCCCCCACTGTGAGATTTTATGAAAAAAGCAAGAGCCAAAAAACAGTACAGAGGCAAAAGCACAAAAACCACCCAATAGGATGAGAAAGACACTGATCAGCTAAGTATTAAGAAAAGGAGTCTATACAAAGGAGGAAAACAGAGTGTTTGTCTTCAGACATTCTAAGAGCTTGAAGTCTAGCATCATCCAAGAAGGAACATTTCCATGTTTGTGCCAGCTTTCAAATATGGACTGGTGATAGGGGTTTCACTGATCCCTGAACTTCAACGGTCTAACCAATGTAAATCAAGATAAATTGGCATCTAATGACAGTATAGACAGTTTTGCAAGGAAAAAAACGTTTCCATCTTGCCAGTGATAATTTAAGCTTACATGTAGCAAAAATGTTTAGTACTACATATTGTCAGTCTAAACACCAAAATAAAACAAGCAAATGTGCCTAGCAAGCAATGAAATTGAAAATTTAGGACATCTGAGCAGGAAACCAGTAAATCTATCAATGCGAGAAGCCACACTCATGAGTTATTATTATACAATGAAACAAAATGTCAATACTAAATTAGGTTTAAATGTCAAAAATGGTACCCACCATGATGTAGGATAAGTGGCTCAGAATGATACGTAGTTCCAATCCCATGCCCAACAAAGCGTTCCACCACATAATAGCCATAAAAATAGGCAAGCTTGCTGAAATAGCAAAAGGCAGAAAAATGCATGTGTTATCACAGAAGCAAATTAGATGAACACATTTTATTATATAACCAAAATCAGCCACAGGTTATGCAAAGCTGTATCAATGAAGTCAGCTGTCTTTATATTTTAGGTCCACATGTGATTCATTATAGATACTATGTCGATCTTTTTGCTCGCGCTTTATTCAATTTAACCTGAGGTAACACAACTTGAATCAAATAGCCTTATTTTCTAAACTTTATGATCAAACAAACAAATAACCTTATTTTCTTGCCAATCTTTCTGTAGTTCACACCATCCCTGCAGACAGAAATGCCCTTCTCCAAGCATTCTTCAGCTGCCTGATACAAAAATAAATAAATATAATTTGTGCATGTTCTGATGTAGGAATCTGGTCAATAAAACACAAAGTAAAGAGAACCAATGATATATCATACATATGGAAAGCCCTTTGGACCATTTAGCTCCAAGAGATTTTTAAACTGGAACTGATATTACAAATGTTTGTGAAAATCAGACATACACACAGCACAAAAACATCGCAAAATGTGCATTATGCAGATCAGAGCAGCTATTTGATTACTGAAAGAACCACACAGCAATAATGGCTTACATTGAGAAAATGCTTGATAGAATCATCCACCTGTCCACATGCAAATGTTCTAGAGGTACCCCATGGTATCCCTGTTGAGGAACATACCAAACTAGTTACAAACGAGAAACATCATCAAATTTGATTGTGCCACATTTTAGGAGAGGTTTCTTACATTCAGGAATACATTTACATCAATGTTTATAATATCCCCATTCTGCAGCAGAAGACTTTGTTAGCCCATGATACTTAGGTACTACACTAAATAGAGATGATGAGAGGCAAATTTCATTATCCATAACCTGCAGCTGAGTTGAATCAGGTATCCCATGACAGACACACTCGTTTACTGATGTACAAATACTTTTAGGAAATCCACGATAGCCAAGGGGAGAAGGATAAGCACCAGCCTCAATGATCATATTATGAACTGCTGCGTCAATTTCATTTGTAGTAATGGATGGCTAGGATGAGATTGAAACAAATACTGCATTACTAAATTATAGAAAGCTAAGAATTGAGTTAGAGAACAGAAAGAATCTAATCATCTGCAAATGAATATGCTTACCTTAACTAAAGTCCCAGCAAAGTCAAGAACACGGGCAGCAAGTTTGCAAGCAGCTCTCATTCCAGCAATCCCTTGAGCATCGTGTAATTCGCCCTTGCATAGTTCTGGCAATCCTTTTGAACCAACATAAGATGGTCTTCGAACGTCCCCTGGTACAGGAAGTTGTGGGGAGACCTTTCCACGCCTCAAAGGTGGCCTTTTCTTTGATTTTATTGAACTTTGCTCTTGTGACCTTCAAAGGTGGAAGTGTATTGATCTGTTAGCAGAATCATTAAATATGACACATGGTGAAAGTTGATCTTGGAGTATTAGTTTTTTCTTGCGGAGAACTTGGTGTAATAATAGTTTAATGTAGATAACCCACAAACGTTATCATAAGAAGATGCGCATCAACTAGTAGATAGTCCAATATTACAGGAAATCCAGGATTCAGTATCTTGACCAAGGACTCTGGATACTTCTAAATATCTAGATACAGAGGAACTGGCGAACTGCCAAGAGCTTAAAGGAGCTCTCTGAGCCCTCCTATGTTTTTCAGTGCTTGTGGTTGTATGACTGTATGAGTTGTGTGACTGTGTCTGTTGCTGTTGTAAACTGTGCTGTTTGCCACACAACAATGAAAATTCAGGTGGGTATGCTCTCATCCCTGTGACCATAAAAAAAAGGTAAGTGCATTTCTCCAATTTGCAGAGAAAACACCCTGCAACTATCAATACCAGATGAAACACCACCCCAGACCGGTGCAAAGTGGTTTCCTTTTTATTTTTTTTATAAAAACAATAAAAATCTTGTTTAAACTTTAAGATTCATAACTAATTTATTTTAAGTGAGAATATGGAACTAATACCATTTGTTTTCTATAAAAATATTATCTATGTTTTTGCTGATCTACTTAAGAGTTATTTCGAACTTATTTATTTCAGTTCCTATTGTTTTTTGCTTGTAGTCACACTTGTTATTTATTGGTTTGCACTCTACTTTATGTTGATTGCATGACTAGTTGATTGCAAGATGTTTGCGGAACTGCCTTGTTTCAAATCTATAACCTAATCAGGCAATAGAGTAAAGTGTTAGCCATGCAATGTCTTAATAGAATCTATACATGTGGTCGAGCATGGCATCTGTGAGGTTGGTATCATCTTCCACATCTTTCTATTAAGTCATAGTTTTCTATACCCTCTTGGTCGATCTAGGTCTGATATAGTGTAAAATAATAATCTACTATGTGCAATAAAACAATAGGAACCAAAAAGAAATACATCAATTCCAAATAACTATAAATAGATCACCAGCAGATAGATAACAATTTTTTTATTTTTAAAAAGTTTAAAACAAATTAGTTATGAATTTTTAGAGACTAAACTATATTTTTATTTTAATGTTGAGTAGTGTTCCATCCAGATTTGATAGTTATAGAATGTCTGGTATTGGTTTTCATAGTTCAGGGTTGAAAATTGGATCGCCGTGCAATCTTGACGTTGAAAAAAGAACTTTAAGCTAGAAAAAAGGGGCTTAAACCAAGCATAGGAGTAGCAGAAAAACATACTTTCTTATCTCCATAAGCTCATCTTCCACCCATGCAAGTCTACTTGACACAGTGAAACGTCGCTTTGGCACTATGAATCTACCTGCAGCAATGCATACTGGGAGAATCAGTTAGGCACAGCTGTGGCGACATGACCTCAGTTGTAACCTACACAAAAAAAATGTCTTCGTTGACAATGACATTAGGGACTCTAACTTCACAACCATCTAGACCAGTACGATCCATACAAAGCCACCGGATGGTTCCATAGTTGCACCTTGAAACAGCAAGGAGAAAGCAAACTAGATATCTGCATCTGCAGAAACTGATACGGAGATGAGTGTGTGTCTTACTAGAAGTGTCTGATAACCATGTAGGGTGTTAAGGACAAGTGGCAATAAAAACCATTTAAATGGCAAGAAGAAGCGTGAGTTTGCTTCCTATTCCTATGCAGCATGGCATAAAGCTAAGTTTCAATCTGAGTCCTGACATGTAAGGGGGGCACATAACCAACCCAAGCAAGTATCTCCTTTGTATAGACTGACGAATTTAGACTGACACAAAACTCAACTGTTTACTGCCACAAAAGGCAAATAGGGGGCAGTGAGATAAATTGGTGAACTCTCGTGACAATTCACCTCAATTTTCACATGAAAACGGATAAAGCCAACACTTAGCTCCTCAAGCAACGACAAGACCGGATTGTACTGTGCAACATAGAAGTATACTACAGCACTTAATATTCGTACTAACTACTAAGCATGGGCAGCGCAACGTGCAAAGGCTCTCTGAATCCTAGCACATGATCTCGTACGAATGCCCACCGTTGGGAAGAACGCTGACATGCGAGCCGGCAACGAAGCTATGTACTATTACGAATTGACACGTCGTAGAGGCAGAGAACATGGGCGAGCGAGCAGAGAAATGAGGGGGAAGAGTGCGTATCCGTACCGGAGCGGACGGGGCGGAGAGGGGCAGCGAGAGGCTGGAACCTCCCGGTCCCGGCCTCGAAGGCGGCGGAGGGGCGCGCTCCCAGTCCCGCGCCGAGCCCGGCCATGGAGGGATACAGGTGTGAGCGAGAAACGGAGGGCAGAGAGGTGTCGAGGTTTAGTTGAGTCGAGAAGACGAGGCGAAGGGAAGGGGATAAGCCCACAAGCCCCACGTGCGACCCCGTCCTCATCCTACAAACGGTTCACGCTCATTTCTCCAATCTCAAAGCACTCTCCTCGTTGACATTTTTTTTTCTGAGAAAGACCTCGTTGAGCTTTTTTAGTGGGTGTTCGATGGCTAAAGTTTATGTACAAGATTACTATGATTAAGGGTCTGTTTGGTACAGCTTCATTAGTGAAGTTGTTTTTTTTAGAAAATAACTTTATAATTAATTAACTCTCTAGGTAAAGCTGAACTATTTTAAAAAAAAATTGACTTCACCAACAACTTTATGCATGCATGTGAGAGAGAGTTAAGATAAACTACTATTTTCAGCTTCATCCCACTTCATATCTTTGTGAGAGGAAAAGAAAAACAGTTTTATAGGTGAAGCAATTTTAAAAAAAGATATTTGGCAAAAAAATAACTCACTGGATCAAACATGCCCTAAAGTAAACATTTGAAGGACCCCGTTGACTAGTGACAACTAAACGCTTTGATTTTTTATACGATTATAACAGAAAAATCGAAGTAGTATGTACATGTCATTGGCGGAGCCAAGACCCGGCCACCCTGGGCCATAGGGCGGGCTCCTTGGTTACCAGCTCTTTAGGCCCAAAGGCCGAATACAAGGAAAAAGCGTACAAGCGTGAGGCCTCAGGGCCGCCGCCCGGCTTCGGCATCGAGGAGTCGCGAGCGCTGAGCGGAGCTGCGGCGCTGGCACAGACGCGCAATACCAGGAAAGGAGGCGCCATTACTCCATGGCGGGGAAGACGAAGCAATCCTCTATGCGCCGATCTCAACCCCAATCGGATCCCAGGTCGGCCCCAACCCCAATCCTCCTCTGCTCTTTCCGTTACTGGCTCTCTCTATCCTTCTTTTCCAATCCCAAACCGGTGAACCCTAAATTGCTGATGGATTTGATCTCATGCTGATGGATTTGATCTCCCCTTGCTACTGAATCTGGTGACTGGCGCCTGGCTGCTACTGTGTTGGACAACGCTAGGTTGAGCGAAAATTGCAAATGGCAGAGAGGAGGAGGTTGAGCCAACCAGGTAATTTAACCAATTTCAGTCATGAGTTATCTAATTTCATGGATCATCTATAACCTTGCCTTTATGAACATATATTTCTTACAAATTTTATTTAGGAATGAGGCGTTTTTTGGTGGATCGAAGGACCTGTCCTGATGCTGGTGGAAGTAATCAACCTGAAGAGCCACCACATGAAGCTCCAAGTCATCCGGAACCAACCCCAAACCCAAACATCGACAATGTCACCAGTGAGTTTGATCCTAATGAAATTGTATGTGATCCAGCTCTTAGAAAACAAATATATGAGTATGCACTTGAGATTCAAGATCAAGTTAGGAGAGCATTCATATTGAAAGGTCCATCACAACCAACAAATATATTGAAAGATTCAAAGACTAGGGGCTTTTCTGTGGGTTGGTATAAGAAATATAATTGGTTAGAATATAGTGAATCCAAAGATGCTGGTTATTGCTTTTATTGCTTCCTTTTCAAGCAGCCAGGGAGGGCACAACATTTTGGTTATGATGTATTTAACAAAAATGGTTGGAGAGATTGGAGACATGCGTACAAAGCATTACCTGAACATGTTGGTGGTGTAGGTAGTGCTCACAACCAATGTGTTCAAAAATATGCTGACTTTAAAAATCAAAGACAGAGTGTGCAGACAGTAATAAACAGAGCTACTAAACGATCAGAAGAGTTATACGAAACTCGTTTAACTTCTAGTTTAAGATGTTCAATATATCTCATAAAGCAAGGCCTAGCTTTTTATGGGCATGATGAATCTCCTTCCTCTTTGAACAAAGGAAATTTTCAAGAGTTGGTTGATTTTCTAAAAGACAATAATGAAGAAGTCAGGAATGCATATGATCAGGGTGGCTTAAACTGTAAGATGACTTCCCCTGATATCCAAAAGGATTTTGCAAGGTGTTGTGCAGAAGAAATAACTGAAGCAATTATAGAAGAGATTGGTAATAGACCATTTTCTGTTCTCATTGATGAATCACGTGATATATCAGTAAAAGAGCAAATGGTTGTTATTTTAAGGTATATTGTCACTTCTCAGTTCTATTTAGTTGTCTAATTGTGTACAATATTTATCTTTATTAGTGTCTTTTTTAATTGGTTTATTAATGCAGGTATATAAATTATAAAGGAACTGTTGTTGAAAGATTTCTTGCTCTTGTACATGTCAAAGAGACTACAACCAATACATTGAAGGAAGCATTGCTTGATGTCCTTGATAGGAACAAGCTACCAGTTTCTCGAATACGAGGGCAAGGATATGATGGGGCTTCTAATATGAGAGGGGAATTTAATGGGCTGCAAAAAAAGATTCTAGATGAAAATCCATATGCATTCTATGTCCACTATTTTGCTCATCAGTTACAGCTAGTTGTTGTTTCTGTTGCAAATTGTTGCTCTTTTGTCCATGATTTCTTTGAGTATATATCTTTGGTTGTCACCAACACAAGTACATCTTGCAAGAGAAGGGACAATCTAATTGAAAACCAGCGTCAACATATTCTGCAGCGTCTTGAAACCGGTGAGGTATCTACAGGAAGAGGCTTGAATCAAGAAACTGTCCTTGCTAGGCCTGAGGATACTAGATGGGGTTCACATCATGTTACTTTGGTTCGCTTGTCCCAAATGTGGGACTCAGTGATAAAGATCCTTCAAATAGTTCATGAAGATGGACGAGTGCCAAATCAAGCAGCTGGTTTGATACAAAAAATCGAGTGCTTTGAATTTGTTTTTGTTATGGTGCTTATGTTAAAGATTCTTCGCATCACAAATGAGCTCTCACGTGCCTTACAAACAAAAAGTTTCAATATTGTTCATGCTCTTGAGGTTAGTTCTTATCCAGTTATTAATATTGCATGCCTTATTCTGCTATTCTCTTTTGCTATTAATCTGATTACACTTATATAATTTAATTATAGCTTATCCATGATGTCAAAGCTCAATTTAACACCATAAGGGAAAGTGGCTAGGATAACTTATTTGATGAGGCAAGACAATTTTGTGATTTGAATGGGATTCCTATTCCAAATATGGATGAGGAAATACCAACGAGAGGTCGTTCAAGGTGTGATGGATTTACTGTTACTAATCTTCATCATTATCGTGTTGGGATTTTCTATCTTGTTCTTGATAAAATATGTGCTAAGATGAATCATCGGTTCACTGAAGTGTCAACGGAGCTATTGATGTGCTTTTCTTGTCTTGATCCAAAGAATTCTTTCTCTAGATTTGATGTCAACAGCCTTGCTCGGCTTGCTGAAATTTATGCTGAAGATTTCTCAGATCATGATCGTGGAGTCATAAGGGGACAATTAGAGACATATATTCTTCATGTAAGGAGGCATGCTGCTTTTGTTGATTGCAAAGATATTGAAAGTTTGTCCCAAAAAATGGTTCAAACCGAAAAACAATTGCTTTTTCCATTGGTCTACAAGCTCATTGAATTCCCTTATTGGTGCCGGTGTCAACAACTGTTGAAAGGGCTTTCTCAGCTATGAAGACTATCAAGTCTAAATCCCGTAATAGGACTACTGATGATTGGTTCAATAACTTGATGATCTGCTATATTGAGCGAGAACTATTCAATTCACTTGATGAAGCTACTATTCTTCGGCGGTTTCAGAACTTGAAGAGTCGCAAGATGCAGCTGCCTCGTAACCATGCTCGTGGCAGTGGGCATCCGTAGTTACCAATTAGCATTTAGGTTTATGTTTTGAGTTACATTATCTAAGTCGTAAATTTGTGTACTGAAAATTCATTTAAACATTTTAATTTTGAATCCATCATGGTTTTCTAATTTTTATGTATGTTATATAAAATATTCATGTGCATTGTTCGTCACTGTTAGCTTGGCGTTTCGTCGCGCCCGGGCTCTCGAAAATTCCTGGCTCCGCCACTGGTACATGTTGTGTACTTGTGTGCATGTTCTCTACTTGTCTGATTCGAGTGTTTTAGTACTATCAAAACTCAGAACTTTATTCGTCGTTGCATCGTCAAGACATAAACATAGCTTTTTCGACCCCTTCAAATGCATAAACCTCGTTGGAAATGGGAAAATTCCAATAGCCTTGTATGAGATGGATTGGATGGAGCAAAAATCACGTGTTTGAGTCGGTGGAATTCCAAGGTCGTGCTATATTTGTCCATGACAAAACACTATTCCATGTACTTTGTAGATTGTATTTGCATCTCCCAAATTTTCAAATGTCTAACTTGTATGTGTAGGTTCAGGTTCACATGGTTATTGTTGATGAAGATATATATAACAGGATAGGATATACCAAATCATCATTAGTTAATTTTTCCCTTACCAATTTCATGTTTTATGAGTATATCGTGAATTCATTAAGCGTGTGATCGGAATATCATTTAAAATTATGCTTTTATATGCTAGCTGTGTTATGTATCAATATTTGATCTGCATGGATGTTTTACACTCTTAAGTAGTACTGTAGCTCTAGGTATGGAAATTGACGAGCTCCCCGTCCTGATTACAGCAAACAAACAAAAAAGGAAATGTCGCCCCACTCCCCGACCTGTTGAGTGCTGACCTGCCTCTCTGCAGACTACTAGTTTTTTTAAGGGCACGACCAACACGGACGAATACTACTATTAGCCTCAGCTTAAAGGCGCGGAGGCAATCAATCGCACGGTGCAAGCAAATAGAAAAAACTACTAGTACTTTATTTTGGGTTCCACATGTATGCTTTTGTAGCTTTCTCTCTATGCCTTAGCGCTTTTCTCTCCTGATCCTGTCGGTTTATGTGTTGTGTCAGAGGAACGCTCCCTCCGTTTGGTGCTTCACCTTTGTGTCAGATGAGGCGCAACGAGTATAGGCTACTCTGAGTTACTAGGAGACCACTATGGGATGTGACATGGAGAGGAAATGCATACGTGTTGATTGAGGCTATAGGAGACGGTGGAGCGTTGGGGACAGCCTAAGAGAACCAACGTTCACACTCCACAGTGCCGAGACGCTGCTGCCAAGGCCCACATGACAGCGCAGAAAAGGATCTCATGTGGTGTGTGGTGTCCACGCTCATGTACCGGACGAATGATTGGTTTAGACCAACCTAAGGTAAACAACCACCCAAAAATAAGACCAATCCGGAAAGATGTCAGACAAATGACATGGAAAAGGCGGAGATGTGCATCATCAGGTATCACCATAAAGCCAGTCTCAATGGAGAATTTCATTATACTGTTTTCAAGACTGCCATATTATCTAAAATGAAATAAAACTTGAATGAAACTCTCATTCTCAATGTAAAGTTTCATTTCAGAATTTCATAGACATTTAATTATATGACTCATAGAGAGTTGGTAATCGTGTTTTCATCCTCATGACACTCATTTTCTCTCTTCATTAAAATATTACCACATCAGCAGAAGTACACATGTGATAAGCTATTAAATTCAAATGAAACTCTAATGAAACTTTCATTGAGACTGGCCTAAGCATGGAAGATGGAACTGGATCATTTTCTGACCAGGAAGAATTTCTTTTTCGGAAAAATGCAGGCATTACAGTGCAAGGATCATGCAGAATATCCTTTCATCAACCAAAGGACATATGCAATCGATCAAAGATCGATCAAACAATAATTCATCTAAAAAGGCGCCGTCGGTTTTGCACCAAGCAATCCATGTTTTAACGTTGAAATTGTAAAAGGTATTAAACTAACAGGCATGATAATTGCTTGTCTGTATCTTAAGTTGTATTGATGCGACTGGGTTTGTGTAATAAGAATTGCTTTGGTACTCCTCATTTCTAAAAACTACGCGTATTTGAAAGCAATCGATTTAATAATATCTTTAGAAGAAATATATGAACGTATAAAAGTTTAAATAGATGTAGTACCAAAATATATTAACAATAAATTTAAAAACTTCTTTGTAATAGATTATAGTCTACAATACAAGTTTCCGTATTCTTTAAATAAAGAAGTAGCAGAGCCAATTGTTCTCAACAAGAAGGAGGAGCCAATCAGTCATCGGCCTCCCATTTCATCCGCGTCCACATGACAAGCTGCTGCTAAAGCGACCGGAAGCGACAGCTCCTGTTTGCCACGTCTCGTTGGCTTGCCTGTGTGACCGTTAGCTTGGTTCGCGTCTTCATCAACCTGATGATGCATGGAGTCATGGACGGTAGGCGATCATAATAGCAGTGGAGAGGACAACAACAACAACAACATGTGTGCATATACAGTGTGTCGTAGCCACCGCTCACAAGATCAGAAACAACTGTAACCACAGCAAAAGGGGAGGCGCGAGCACCACACGGATCCATCATCGGACACTAAGGGGGTGTTTGGATCCCCTTGGTAAATTGGCAAAAGAACATAAGAATTACTACTTTTTGGCAAATGGATCCAAACATGTAAGGCAAAAAATAATAAAAGAGCAAAAAATTACCATTTGTCATTTGTCACTTTGGAGTGGCAAATAAAGGCAAATAGAAAATCTTTCCACTCATACCCCTTCCTCTTATGCATGACATGTGAATGAGTGTAATTATTAGGGGTACAATTGTCTTTGTATGTGCCATTTGCTATTTTCCATTTGTCATTTGCCAATGGATCCAAACACCCTCAAATGACAAAAAATTTGTCAAATTCATTTGTCATTTATTATTTGCCCAAAGATCCAAACACCCCCTAATTGAGAACCTGTAGCTAGAGTAGTTCTGCAAGACAACAAGATACACCACGGACACAGGGTGGTGGTTGTGGTGGAACAGTGGAAGTTCCTGTCTCTCACGTGAACGTGATTGAGAAACGCTACATATATGCAAGTTGTAGTAAAAGAATATCCATAGTGGGAGACAGTAGAAGATGCCGTGATTTTGATTGATTGGCTGGGCAAACGCCAATCGGAACCAGTTAACTACGTCCATTCTTTTCCTGCGTCTATATAATAATAATTCGACCTATAAAATTTCTTTTTGAAAAACACAGAAGCAAATGTCTTACCATTGAGGTCAGGATGTATTCTAACGTGTGTCCGCCACACAAGCATGATACTCAAACCTGCTACTGATGGCCCTCCTTGAGCCGAGGCGCTGCAACGCGCGTCTCACTCCACCTACGCTGGTTGCACCAACTGTTCTAAACATGTTATTTACCCAAATTGAGATCCATGTTTCTACATCCAAGCTTCTCTCTGGTTCTATATCATCTTTGATTCCAAAAGCATCGATGCATTCCTTCATGTCTAACATTATCTTGTCCTTGAATATATACTCCCTCTATATCCTAATTAGATGGTGTTTTGGACAAACTTTAGGTCAAACATTGGGAATATAAATCATCAATAACTTTTAAGTTGTTGAGATTCCAAATCTGAAAATTATATGAATAGATTTGTCTTGAAAAATACTTTCATAAAAAGATACATATATCATTATTTCATAAATGTTTTTTATAAAAATAAGAGGCCAAAGTTGTGTTTGGGAGACCGTGTCGTTGTCCAAAACGTCATCTAATTAGGATACAGAGAGAGTATATATAGTACTTCTTTCATCTCAAATTATAAGGTCTCCCAAAAAGGGAATAGCTAGAGGCGTGAAAGATTTTCTCGAGCCAGACGGACATTGGTCCTCGAGTGCATAGACGAAAGTCGGCCTTAGTATGATCCGACGGTGCCGAGTGGAAGGGCCGTCCCTCAACGGATAAAAATTAGTCTAGGGATAACAAACTGATCTTCCCCAAGAGTCCACATCTAAGACGTTTGACTTTTTTATACCAAATTTAACCACTCGTCTTATTCAAACAAAATTTTCCATTTGAACTATAGATCCAAATAATATTATCATTCTCCCTAGATAAACATAAATTTTTAGCTATTGCCACTAGTTCATACCACTGTTGCATTTGCATTCGTCATTCGAATACATTCTTCTAACACTGAGATTTAGAGATTAGAACCATCCTAGACTTCAGCAAGACTTACCTTAATCATTGCAGATTATATAAACGGGCTAGAAATAAATAACAAAACTTGAATTCCCAAACATTGTGTAGGAGATTATCATTTTCGTTTTCATCCCTAGTAGAGGTAGCATTTTCGCGGAATTGTCCCTGTAAAATATTTTTGCCAGGTGCTAAATACCTGAACGACTATCCTTACTCATCAGCAGCTGGAGTTACACGTGCAGGGAAACGAAAATGGTGGATGACCAGCCTGAATATGTTAGATCTTGCATCCGAAAAAAAAAAAGCTCGGAGGACAAATAGAGCAGCACTGCTCCAGAGTTCCAATTCCGGCGCTCCAGAGTCATGAAAGCTACGTATTCGCAAAAGACGAACGCAACAACCACTCACTGCGTAATAAAGCGATCCTTGTGGGCGAGCTTTGGACTTGCACCGATGGAACCCCAAAGGATTTTGCCCCCACGCCAGAACCAGGAGCCACCTGCAAAAAAACGCCGCCAGGTTCAATAATTTATCGCCCGCTACGCATCTCGTTCTGCCGCTTTCTCGCGTCCCCGCCAATCGGAAATCAATCTGGTGCACCCCGCAGTGAATCCCGATCTGTCCTGGATTCTTCCCGGCAGCGCGCGTCCACGTCCAGTGTGACCGGTGTCCGGCGGAAAGGCTCGCGGCGCGCAGACGCGACGAATCTTCGTGCCCGGGTTTATTTTCTGCTGCGTGACGGCACTGACGACCGGTCGACGTGAGTCGTCGCGTGATTAGTGACCCAATTGTCGTCAGACTGTATGTAAGTGCGGCGAGCAGATCACGTTGGGATCTTCTGTGCAACGGTTCGGATGCATGCACCGGCCGGCGGCAGGCGGTGTGGCTCGGAGGAAATATACTCCGTATACTGTATTCGGTCGGTAGAGACTGAATTTCAAATATGTTTGGCCTTGATAATTTTAGTTGACTGTTTGACCTTGAGTATACGAGGCGCCTATACATTATGATTTATGATAAATGACTTTAATTATAAGGCCTGCCAACCAAAACCATGGTATACTAAAATTTATAGTCAATCAATTGTTTTATTGCCAAAGAATTGGTATACCAATATTTATGGTTAAAGTTTTGGCTACTCTAGAAAGTTCTTAAACTAAAAAAGAGATAAAATTAGCAAACCTTGATTTTCATAGTCAATCAAATGCATATCTAAATTAATTTGCCTTAACTTTGGCAGCCTTGATTTTTGCAAGCTACAATTTTAGCTTGCCATGATTTTGGTTGGACAAAAATTAGTAGCCAATCAATCAGACTCATAGCGTCCAATCAGAGACAACTCGAGCAAACCAAAGTCAGCACGTATTTTTAAGGTTGGCGTACGCAAGCGTTGGAGCCTAGGCGGGCACCTAGAATCGTCGGACCCTTGGTCCTCGAGTGCATCCAACTCTACATCATCCTCTTTTGTCCGTTGTTTCTCTTGTACTTCCTCCATCTCTTTATTTGAGTCGTTGTTATAGCTTCTCAGCGTATACATCCGAGATTCTATAAATGTGGGCAGACAGACGTCCAGATGCACAACATGCGATATGAGTGCGGATGCTCAGATGCTACTCCCCGACGACCTTCATTGCGGGACAGAGGGAGCACTGGCGGAGCCACCGCCCGGGCACCCCGGGCGGTTGGCCGGGCTCTCATGCAAGCTGTAAAGAAATATTCTTTAATCTAGCACAAAAACATTTTGTAATTTTATAGAATTTTGTAGTTTTATAGCTAAATATTGTAATTTATAGCAAAATTTCCTTTATATCTAAATAGAATTTTGTAATTTTATAGCTAAATATTTTTATAATAAGAATCGTCCGGGTTTCTAAAAGCTTTTGGCTCCGCCACTGAGAGGGAGTACTCAATAAACCATGAATATCGATACAGAACCTTTTTCATACCGATGTAAAATCTATTTTTGGCAAGATTTTTAGAGTTCCTCCATCATCGGCTTAATTAAAATATGTGCGAATTATGTGTGCAAGAGAATGGTTTAACGAACAAAAAAACAGTGAACCCACGCTCGTTTTGTTCATGCACCAAAGTGACCAAAACATCTGAGTCTGCCGCCTCCACCGGCGGAGGCTTGGCCGGCGTTGCCTCTCTTGTCTCTGGCTCCTGCTCTCCTTTCTTCCCCATCCTCCGCTCCTCTTTTTCTGATCTCGACGGTGACGGATGGATGGATCTCAACGGGACGGCAAACGAGCGTGAGGCAGCCACACAACCAGCCAACTCATCACCACTGCGCCACGGCCCACGAGCCACAACCAACTGCCTGCCGTGTGGCGCCCACTCGGCACAGGCCGGGCCTCTCTTCTATGACGCCACTGCTTCGATCGGCCAGGAAAGCCTCGCGTGCCCTCTGCCAATCGGAAACCGCCACGTGTCCCATGAGCCTCCTCGCTGCCGCTCCCGGAAACCCGTCCAGGTGCGATGAACCCAGACTCCCGCCGGACCTATATGTAAACCAACCGCCCGCTTCCTCCCTACGCCACAGAAAAAAACGCAGGTGCCAAAAACACATTCGCTCCAGAGATTCACAAACGCTTACGGCTGCGAATTCATTTCGAAAGCCCCAGATAGCTTCCATGGCTTCCGCAACCTCCTCCATCTCGTCGCACCCTGCCGCCCTCCGCGACGTCAAAGGTGAGAGAGATCAGGCTTCCTTTGTCCGTTCTTGATGTGCTTGAATTAGCTTTTAAATTCCTGAGGGTTTTTGTGAAGAATTTTTTGCTCGAATTCGACGGTTTAGCTAGCGAAATGCTCGGTTTCGCTTCAGAATTCACCCGCATTCGAAGCGCGTCCTTGCGACCGGCCTAACATCCATTTCTGTCTCCCTTTTGGCCGCGCAGCTGCGAGGATTGGCGCGCTGAGGCAGCAGGTGGGCGTGGCCCCGACGGCGGTGCGCAGCCAGCGCACTCGCGCAGTCCGCCCTCTGCGCGCGGCGGAGCCCGCGAGGCAGCCGGTGGCGGCCTCCGCGGCCACGGCGGCGCCGGCCGCGCCCGTGGCCGATGAGGCAGCGGTGGACTACGAGGCCCTGGCGCGTGAGCTGGAGGGCGCGTCGCCGCTGGAGATCATGGATCGGGCGCTGGCAATGTTCGGCTCCGAAATCGGCATCGCCTTCAGGTGAGCACAAAGCCACAAACATCCTCTCTCGTCTCGCGCCACTTGTGAGTCGTGACGGGTTCGGGTACCCGTTAGCCTCCGTTACCGTTTGTGCCTGTGGAATGGGTTTAGGCGCGGTGACCTGCATCCGGTATGCTCGCGGCCCGGCATCGTGGAATCTTCCGGTTCCGAACGTGTGGCCGTGGAGATTCCTAGTTGGCTGGCTCGTCCATCTCGCTTGCCACTGCACTATGGGTCCCACATGCCGGCCTCTGAAACAGTATGGGGACTATTATAGCTAATCTTTTATTGTCCTAGCAGTAAGTAGTCAAGTGTTTATGGTCCTCAGATGCTCAAATCCAATCAGGTTTAGGCGTTTAGCGAGGGCCCCTTTGGTGCACATCGCAATGTATCTAGACAAGTGAGCCAAAGTTGAGGCGTCTAGGTTCATTGAACCTGGTGTGTTTCCGACCAGACAAGAGAGCTAGAATCACGGCCCACCACCCACGCGCAACCGAGCAACTCAGCTGTTGGACTATCAGACGAAACCAGAACAGTCACGGCGTCCTAATTAATTCCAAAACTGATGGTGAACAGTCATGGCGTCCTAAATTCCAAAACTGATGGTGGCACAATACTAGATTTCCTCGTGGAGCTGTGCTGTCTTTAGTGCAGCTCCAAGAGCAGACGACGGAGTAAAATACGCAAGCTGAACCTTGTCGTGTAGGCAACCACCACCTTGTTGATTACGTACTGTAGTATGCTAATCTTTGAGCCATGACAAGGATGTGTCTGTCATATGACGTAATGACCACTAGGATGTACTCTCTCCATTTTAAATTGTAAGTCATTTCAAAAATCTTGAAGAGTCAAAGCATTTTAAGTTTGACCAATGATTATATAGATAAATATAAAGATTTATGACATCAAATGGGTATAGTATGAAAAATATAACTAATAAATAAAAATAATTTAATGATACTTAGTTGATATCGAATATGTTATTATCATATTATATAAATTTGATCAAACTTTATAAACTTTAACTCTCCAAGATTTTTGAAATAATTTACAATTTGAGATGGAGGGAGCAGTAGACTAGTAGTACGATGACATCAGAAGACGGGCAGACAAACCTCTAGCTTATCTGACGTGGTCAACCCCTCGTGTGTGCAGCGGCGCGGAGGACGTGGCTCTGATCGAGTACGCGAAGCTGACGGGGCGTCCGTTCCGGGTGTTCAGCCTGGACACGGGGCGTCTGAACCCGGAGACGTACCAGTTCTTCGACAAGGTGGAGAAGCACTACGGCATCCGCATCGAGTACATGTTCCCGGACGCGAGCGAGGTGCAGGAGCTGGTGCGCACAAAGGGTCTCTTCTCCTTCTACGAGGACGGCCACCAGGAGTGCTGCCGGGTGCGCAAGGTGCGGCCCCTGCGCAGGGCGCTCAAGGGGCTCAGGGCATGGATCACCGGCCAGAGGAAGGACCAGTCCCCCGGCACCAGGGCCAGCATCCCCCTCGTCCAGGTTGATCCTTCCTTCGAAGGCCTGGATGGCGGAGCTGGTAGCTTGATCAAGTGGAACCCCGTGGCCAACGTCGACGGCAAGGACATCTGGACGTTCCTGCGGACCATGGACGTCCCCGTCAACACCCTGCATGCCCAGGTACTGTAACTTCTTAATTTTGCAGCTGTTGCAGCACACACAGGCAGCTTCCATCGATTTATAAGATGCTTACAACTAGTTGTTCTCTGTTCTCTCATTCAGGGCTACGTGTCCATCGGGTGCGAGCCGTGCACCAGGCCGGTCCTGCCGGGGCAGCACGAGCGGGAAGGCCGGTGGTGGTGGGAGGACGCCAAGGCCAAGGAGTGCGGCCTACACAAGGGCAACATCGACAAGGACGCGCAGGCGGCGGCGCCCAGGTCAGCCAACGGCAACGGCTCGGCGGGCGCCCCGGACATCTTCGAGAGCCCCGCAGTGGTGTCCCTCACCCGCGCCGGGGTCGAGAACCTGCTGCGCCTTGAGAGCCGCGCGGAGCCGTGGCTCGTGGTGCTGTACGCGCCCTGGTGCCCCTTCTGCCAGGCCATGGAGGCCTCCTTCGTGGAGCTGGCCGAGAAGCTGGCCGGGTCCGGCGTCAAGGTAGCCAAGTTCCGCGCCGACGGCGAGCAGAAGCCGTTCGCGCAGGCCGAGCTGCAGCTGCAGAGCTTCCCCACCGTGCTCCTGTTCCCGAGCCGCACTGCCAGGCCCATCAAGTACCCGTCCGAGAAGAGGGACGTCGACTCGCTCCTCGCCTTCGTCAACAGCCTCCGGTGAGAGAGGAAGCCGCCAGTGAACGAGAACCATCGTTCTCTGTCAGTCTGTATGATGTTACTATTGTTGGTGTCCATCTAGGTGCTGTGCGTAGAGAGGGAGGTGGAGGAATGATATAGAAATAGAAACACAGGCAGAGAGGATTCAGGTGGGGGAAGAACAGATGCGGGTCGTACAGACAAAATAAAAATTCAGATGCTGATGCAGCAGGTGTTGCATCTCTAGTTTTTGTAACTGCAAAATGATTGCAGGCATACCCGAAAGAAGAGGACCCTTGTATGGCAGCTGAGGGAGAGGTTACTTATTGTGTGTGTGTGTGTGCTTATAGCTAGCGGCGAGTGGCAACAGCGTATTGTAAGGAAAATCAAATAAGAATTGAAGTTTTGGGAGTTCTTATTTATTTGTTTCTATGTTGGTTGCCAACTAATATATGCAATGGAAAGCGAAAGTTCTGCATAGTTTTATTTAGAGCTTGTGCGTCGCTTCAGGGTCCTAGTACATGGTTTTTTTTTTCATTAGACTACTTCAAGTAATTAGTTTCCTTGCATATAGCTCACTAAACTTCCAAAAATCTCTCTCTTTCGCTATATGTTACTGTAGTTTTTTAATCTCTCTTTCACCACCTCATGCACTTAATCATCAGCGGCGAATTAATGGCCGCAACAACATTGGTTCCATTGAGGTTAGTGACTAAATATATAGCGTGAGAGAGAAAAGTTTTTCAAACTTCGACACTGACGAGAGATCGAACTTTTTAGGGACATAGACGACTACACCATTTTTTAATGACATACAATAAAAGACTCTTATACTATCCCAAGAGACAGAGACGATGCTAGATAATAGGTACCGGATGCCAATGCATTCCCTAATATTTACGAAATTTGTGATTGTAACTAAAAAATTATCATATATATATATATATATATATTATATATATAGGTATCTGCAATTTAGGTGCCAGAGTTCTAAATAATATTTAGCGCCCTTACCCCAACACCACCGTCCGTCATGCACGAGAATCACGGAGCCAACTCTGTCATAAAAGGCTGATGCTTTTACTACTAGTAAGAATCAGCCGTAATGAAATTTCTGATTAAATGCACCGTTAGTATATTTCACCCTTATATAAATGACCTCTGCACTAATTTCCTATTATTACTCTCCCCTATCAATTTCTGGCGTCTGGCTGCCCTTCGCTCACACCGACAGCGGCGGCGTATCACGGCCCTTCCCTGGCGGATCAGATGAGGTCGCGGCATGGCTCCAAGTTGCTGCGGCGGCAGCGGCACAGCCTCCCTCGATGGCGGCCCCGACGACGGCGAGGCCCAGCCCCTTCCCCGACCGGCGACAACGCTGCTTCCTCTCGTGGTCCGGTGTCCTTCCCCGACTCTCCCCGCGCAGATGGCTCTCACAGCGGCGTTGTTGAGCCGAGCCCGAGAGCACGGCCCGCACGGCCACGCTCGTTTCCGTCGCATCCCCGGTTGTTGGGTATTCTTCTCTGTTGGGGTTCTCTGTTGATTCCTTGTCTTTTTGGCAGCGGAAAAACGGCGGCTCTGTATCGATTTTTGGCAGCGGCGGCGGACCTTCCCTGCACGGCGATGCCCCCACCTTCCCGACGATGCCTCCCCCATGTGGAATGGTGTTCGTCCAACCCCCGCCGTCTCTTCCCCGACCAGAAGCGGCACCTCTCCCTCGGTAGGTAGCGAGCCCTCTTCCCCAACTGGATGCCGGCCTTAGCAACGGTGCACAGGGAGCCAGGCGGCGAATCCGGCATCTTCAGTGCGCGGATCCAGCTCTGGACCATGAATCCTCGGTGCAGGGGCGCCAACGTACATGTCCTGATGTCCGCCATGGTGCCCCCTCTGCCCCTTCCCTTCCTTTCCACCAGCGGCATGGCCTCATCTGGTGTCGAACTTCATCTCTAGGTGGCTGATGGTCGTTGATTCCTTGCGGCACGTGCACGACCCTTACGACATTTGTGATTTTCAATATTGCTGCTTGATTAAATGATGGGTAGCGGATGTGAGCAAGTTCCTACAGAATCTTAATGGTTTTTATTTTTTATTTTTGTGCATATGTGAATATTTTTTTAGGATGCTACTTTTTCCTTTGATTTCGATTACTGTATGAGCAATTAGTTTTGTAATATTAGCTTACATAGAAACATTGATTTAGTAAATTTACTACTACAATACTCCCTCTTTACATGTATAGCAAGTCCTTTTGATAAGGTTTGAGTCTTACATTACATGGCGAATATAAATTATAAATAATTTTATTTTTTTAAGTTTGAAAATGTGAAAATCATATCAATAGACTTGTTTTGAAAAATACTATAAAAATATACATATATTATACAAATAATATTTAAAAAATAACCGGTCAAAGTTATGTTTGTGAGACCGGACACCTCAAAAACTATTACAACCAACTTTCCAATTTTACTGATATGGGTTGGTGGGAATTATTTGTTCAATCAAATGATTACCATTAATAATAAAAAATACAGTGCCTGGAGACCTGTTGCCTCGGACTTATTTCATCCAATTTTACTACATATAGGTTTAGGAAGAATTATTTACAAACTTAAATCATATTGCTAGTAATAAAAATACACTACCGGAGACCACATCATTACAATTATTTTTACTCTAAAAGGTCCCAGTAGAGTTACCCAACCGGTGCTGTAATTATTTGCTACGAATAATTTATTTTTTATGGAAATTAGTGTGCCCCAATTGTTTGAGTATATTTGATTGCACACGCTTCGGAAATAATTATTTATAAACTCAAATAAACCGGACGGGCTCATGGTGGCCAACCGAGAAGCATCTACTCTCTACTCTATCTTAGGACCATGGATGTTGTATTGGATAATGAATTTGGTCAAATGTTTGTACAAATGTGCGGGATCTCAGTAGCTTTAACTGTCGTTGGATTTTTTTAATGAATTTGGTTGATTTTTTTAGGAAGTGATGGACGTGAGTAACATTATATTCAGATATCTATTGTTTTTAACGTGAGTGACATTATTCAGTATTCAGATGTTTAATATTTTCATGTTTTCTAGAGTTTTGTACATATTGACGAGGGAAGTTTTTGAACGCGTGCGACATTATTCAGATGTTTAATGTTTTCATTTTTTCAAGAGTTCTGTACAAATTGACGAGGGAACCTTTAATTATTTGTCCTCACGATAATTCCGTTGGCCACAATGAACGGAGTCATTTTCCTAGATTTTTTATGCTTGCATTATTCTTATCTACAGATGGGAAGCCAAAATAAGCAAGATAACTAAGTTCATTCTACATGAACCCGTTCGGAATTATTTATCTAAACAAATGATTATAATCATAATTAAAAAAATCATCGTCCACAGCGAAACGCTTTGAAAAATAGCATAGCCAAGCTTACGCATGGATCCATTAAGAATTTTTTTAATCAAAACAATGATAATAAAAAAAATATCCTCTTCTATAAACCGGACTCCTCGGTACCCAAGCAGTAAAAATAACAATAGTAATTATTTATACCCAAGCAGTAATAAAAATAACAATCGTAACTATTTGTTCTTAGTGGTAATTATTTGTCGAAGCAAAAGATAATAGTATTAATAAAAAAATCTTCATCTACTAACCGGACGCCTCGATAAGTAGCATAGCAAAATTGATTATGCATAGGCCATCCGAAATTATTTATCGAAGCAAATGAAAACAATAGTAATATAAAATCTCGTATTCAAAGATTTTGCACCTCGATAAGTACTACAACCAAATTTATTGCACTTATGTCTACCTGTAATTATTTATCGAAGGAGACAACAACAGTGACACAACCAATATGCACAAATGCACAATCATGTCAAGAATTATTTATCCAAACAAACAATAAAAGTAATAAAAAATACCTCATTCGGATATTAGACGTCTCTATATATAATTAGTACAACAAACTTTACTATATAGTCGTTCGTTCAAAATTATTTATGGAAGCAAATAATAATAACACTAATAAAAAAATATCTTATCCAGATACCGTATGCCTCAGTGAGTATCACAGCCAAGCTTACTAGGCAAAGGTTCCGCGCAAAATTATTTAAATAAGCAAATGGTAACCGTAGTAATAATAACTAAAAGGACAAGGCGTTTTTTCTTAGTTAAATAACTATTTGAGTCTAGGTGTAGTGACATCCAGACAATTGCCTAATAATAAATTCTCTGTTATTATCATAGCGTTCGATACTTCGATAGCCGGAATATTATTTTTTTTATTATTAAGAGGGGCGTTCGAATTATTTAATTGTTCTTAGGATGGAATTATTTATCAAAATACCTGGGTGACTGGACGGCTCGATGATTATCATTGTCGATTTTAATACTCATGGATCCAGCGCTAATTTTACTATTCATGGACATGACCGGATTATTTCTAAATCCAAATTATACTATTATAAATAAAAAATAACCTACATGGAGACCAGGCGCCTCGATGATTATCACCACTAATTTTACTACTCATAAGTCAAGACTGAATTATTGATAAATCAAAATTATACTATTAGTAATAAAAAATACCCGACATGGAGACCAAAGTCTAGATGATTATCAATATCAATTTTACTACTAATGGGCCTACACTAATTAATTTCTAAATCCAAACCGAATGCTCGATGACTATCACCGTCATTTTTACTACTCGTGGTCCGTGCTGCACTATTTATAGACCAAAATGATACTATTAGTACGTCCTTTGATTTTCACAACCAATTTTACTACTACGGTAATTAACACAACCAACTTTACAACACAAAGGTCCGTGCGAAAATATTCTCCGAATTAAATAATAACATTAGTGATAATTATGCCTTTAACTGTAATTGTGTTAAATTGAGCCATTTCATTTTATAGACGCAATTTCTGAACGTGCACCCGGAGAACACAATTAAATCAATACGGTTATTGCTCCATTCTTTAAAGTACTACCTGCCATCACGTCATGTACACCGCTGCCGTTCACGGTGGCGGCACCAGGATGCTAAATAGTGCAGTCATTATATATATATATATATATCCCTAAAAAAAATCCTATGCACCTACTCCTACAAATCATGACCACCTCATCTAATTTGCTTAATTAGCACGACCTCTACCATTACCTCAATTGTATAATTTTTTCATTAGCCTGGCCCGAATCTTGTACGGAACTCAATCGTACAGTTCCTCTGTTCCTCAAGTGACGCATTCAATGAGCCCAGTTAATACAGCAGGTCAGCCCAAGCCCAAGTAGCTCCGAAACCGAAACCGAGGTTCGTAGCTGGCCCAAGAGCCGCGCTCTACATCCAATGCAAGCCCGGCCAATTTCGCCACGGAAGCCCATCCTAACGCGCATGCAACAGGTGGATAAACCCCCACGTGGCTTTCTTGACGCCATCATATTAATCCCGTTGCGGCCTTGCGGGCCCCACGCCCTCTTCTTCCTCAGCCTCAAATCCCCAGTCCCCCACCACAAAATCCATTCCCCGCACAAATTATTAACACATTAAAATACCGGCAAAGTAACTGCGTTTCCCCAAACCGGCAAACCCTCCCAGTGAAAATCACCCACCAGAACGGCAAAAGCGCCCCGAAAGCCACACAAACACTTCCAGCGCCTAGGCCGCCGGGGGAAGCGGGGAAAAAGATCCCATCCCGATGGCTCACCTCCCCCAAATCCTCCACTCTCCTCACCCCCGCCTCACCGCCGCCGCCGCCGCCTCCCCCTCTCGCGCATTCTCCCGGGCACCACGCCACCTCCATGCCTCCGCCTCCCGCACCAGGGGCCGCCTCGCCACCGCGGCTGGCGCGTCCGGGCCCGGGCCGTCGTCGCCGGAACCGTACCCCCCTGAGTCCGACGACGGGCTGATGGAGCTCCCGCTCTTCCCGCTCCCGCTCGTGCTCTTCCCGGACGCCACGCACGCGCTGCACATCTTCGAGTACCGCTACCGCATCATGATGCACACGGTGCTGCAGACCGACCTCCGCTTCGGGATCGTCTTCGCCGGTAGCTCGGGGTCCGCCGCCGAGGTGGGCTGCGTCGGGGAGGTCGTCAAGCACGAGCGCCTCGCCGACGACCGATTCTTCCTCATATGCAAGGGCCAGCAGCGGTTCCGCGTCGCCCGCGTCGTGCGCACCAAGCCCTACCTCGTCGCCGCCGTGCAGTGGCTCGAGGACCGCCCGCCCGCCGAGGCCCCGGCACCCGGGGACGACGCCGAGGCGCTCGCCACCGACGTCGAGGCCCTCATGCGGGACGTCATACGCATCGCGAACCGCCTCAACGGCAAGCCCGAGAAGGAGGTCGGCGACCTGCGCAGGGGCCTCTTCCCCACCCCCTTCTCCTTCTACGTCGGCAACACCTTCGAGGGCGCGCCACGCGAGCAGCAGGCGCTCCTCGAGCTCGAGGACACCGCCGCCAGGCTGCGCAGGGAGCGGGACACGCTGCGCAACACGCTCAACTACCTCACCGCCGCGTCCGCCGTCAAGGACGCGTTCCCATCCTCGCCGTCTTCGGGGTGAGGCGAGGCGAGGCGAGGTGAGGTCGTCACTCGCGTCAGCCAGGAATGGATGACGATAAGGAGTTTGTGGTCGAGGGTATATGAAGTAAACTTTGTTATCACCCTTCGAAGCCCTTTTTCTTCGCTTTTTCTCGTATATTTTCTATGGCTAGGTCCTATCTGGATGTGGTTAGCATTTTAGCGTGTAAAATTGTATAATTTGGTGTGTGTCAACTCAACAAAATTTGGAGCTGTGATATATAGGTCCTTGATAAGGACGAGAATTTTGCTCTCAGAGAGTGACTCATGCTTCAGTCCTTGGTATAAACAATTGCCAATACCTGTAGGAATTTTATTGTCTAGGAAGATGAGCTTAGCAAGTTAGGATGTGAACTGAAGTACTAGTAATAGTTGCTATTGATCCGCCTTCCCTTAATTAAATCACGATATTTGCAAATTGTCTGGGATAGTTCGGTGATGCTATTCATAATCATGTACTCTTGGAGAGTTGGAGTACCTTTCTACTATTGAAGAAGAATGTAGCCAATATGAAAGCAGTCCGAGGTTCTGAAAGTATTTTTTGGTTTCAGTCTGAACCTTGTCTTCAACCTTTTCATATGCATGTTAGAATAGTATGATTTCCCTATAGTTGTCAAAGTAAAGTTAGGCTTTGCTCCAACGAAGAAGTTCTACATAAGAAATCCTTGATGTTATGACTTGGCATCAATCTATGAACCATCTACTATTAGGTAAGCATGTATACTACGATTGAGTTGATGGCATCAGAGTAGCTGAAAAACACACACACCAATATTTGTAAGTATATGTTTTCTGCATTTCAGGATCTCAATGTCTTCTCACGGATTTACCAAGGATAGAAACACTCACTTTGCACCACTTCTCTTCATTTTGATGCTCTAGATAAGTCTGCTGGTCCGGACATAGCAAGAGCTTTTAATGGGCTCGTCGAGGAGACAAATGTTGAATCTGAACTTCGAGATTCCTTATTTCAGTCTATGTATTCTCGCTGTGCTTGTAGTTTTAGTTTCCCGGGACATTACAAGCACTCTTTTGCATAAAGTTGGTTGTGTAAAAAACTAAAAACTAGTTCTTCTGACTCTGTTTGAAACTGAGACAAACCTACGCTAGATAACTGGACCTGCATGTTCCATACCTCCAGGTAATAATCTAGCCCAGCCGTAGTAGATTATGAACCGATATGACAGGATCAGTGTCTCCCAGCAAAAGCTACAGGGCTGGGGACCCTGACCGTGAAGCTGCTAAAGTTCATCGTTAACTCAGCAGAATGCAAAATTGGAGATACATTGAACAGGGTATGGATAAGGCTGACGCCATCATGACAGTCAAGTGGCGCCACATCTACAATGACGTCCAACATGCTGGGACCTGGGAACCAGCCATTGCATTTGCACCACTACTTTGGCGACACAAACCTCGCCGGGCTGTACTGGAACCGCACCCCGCGCTGGTTGAACAGCCGGAGCAACCGCATCAGCTCGTCGTTGGATATCTTGGATGGCCTCTTGCCGGCGAGCTCGGCGGCGTCCAACGCTCCGGCAACCATCTCTTTGAATGCCACGATGTCTTCCTCGCTGAGACCAACCACTCTGTTGCTGCCATCGTCGGTTTCCCCACGATCACAATCATCCTCGCCACTGTCGCCGTCAAGCGCACTGAGGCTGACACCACCACCAGCACATCTCCCGGCTCTCCGCGACCGTCCAAACAGCTCCATGACCATCCTCTTCTGCTTGAATATGGCGCCGAGGGTCTTGTTCTTCTGCCCGAAACACGCGCGCGTGAACGCCAGCCACTCACCGACGTCGACCCCTGGCGCGATGCCCCGCGGCCGGATCTCGACAAGTGACGAGTCCACCCGGGGCATGGGCACGAAGTCCCTCTTGCTCACGTCCATGAGCAGCCTCACGTCGGCGACCAGGCGCACGTTGGCCGCCAGCCGGTTGTACTCCCCGTCGCCCGGCGCGGCCACGAGCCGCCGCGCGAACTCCTTCTGCAGCAGCAGCGTCGCCGTCCGGAACCGGTAGCGGCCGAACAGAAGCTTGGCGATCAGCGGCGAGGAGATGCCGTAAGGGATGTTGGCAACGCAGACATTGAACTCCGGGAACTCTACCTTCACGGCGTCGCCCGCGATCACCTGCCAAATGGAAGCGAGGAGAGGAACCATCGTTCAGTCAGCAAGATGTTTTTTCCCCTTTCAGACATTCTATCGATCGAGTGGCGGGCGGGCGGACCGTGAGCTTGTCTTCGAGGCCGAGAGCGGCGGCGCGCGCGGTGACGGCCTCGACCATGCGCGGGTCGATCTCGACGGCGGCGACGCGCGCCGCGTGGGACGCGAGGAGGCGCGCGGTGAGGTTGCCTGTGCCGGGGCCGACCTCGAGGACGGCGTCGCCCGGACTGATGGCGGCGCGGCGCACGATGGCGTCGAGGACGCGCGGGTTTGTGAGCAGGTGCTGCCCGCGCGGCTTGTGGAGCCGGAAACGCCCGTCCCACGCCTCTGACGCGGACGCCCCCACCTCAGGCGACGAGGGGGTGGTGGTGTAGCGGTAGGCTTGGCGGACGGCGCGGCGCGCCCAGAGAGCGGAGACGGCTCGCTTCATGTCTCAGCTCAACGCCAACCGCGTCGAGCACTGTCTGCTGCAGAGCTGCTTGGGTGGCCTGCTTGTGCGGCCGCGGATTCGAGGAGATCGTTTGGCTATTCTCTCGCGCGCGACGAGTCTCTGCTTTCTACGCTGTCTGCAGGTACCAAGGCCTATTGCCACCTATACGCCAGCGGAACGACTCTTATGAATCCAGGATATTGGGGCAGGCACAGGCAGAGAACGGAAGAACCTACTGAAGTATCCTCTGTTTAGAAAACATACAGGTGAACATATGTTTGCTACACTCATGTTGCTATAAAAACACATCTAGAAAGATACCTCAATGCAAGTGTTGTCTTGGCTAGTGCTTATTAAGCTCATATTGTTGTCTAATGTTTTAGCCTATTCTTGTTGTTTGCAAATTTTTTAAGGTATTGTCTTATTTTTGGGCGTGCGTGCGTTTTCCAATCGGCACGCACAGCGCATCTGCTGTTGATCTGGCATCCAAGGGCGGGTGGAGGGCGCGGCTCACTCACCGAACTGGAATAGCCGGGCCCATTAGTCATAGATAGAAAGGAGGGGTAACTGTTCAAAAACATTGGGACTCGCGCCTGTCCAGTTGCCTTCGACATCGCCCCCCTGCCCGCATCGCTTCCCGTTTCTCTCCGTCTTCGTTTGTTGTTTGGGAAAGGCCCAGACCTCGGCGATTGCGGATCTCCCGCGGCGTCTCGGAGGATCCCACCGGCGGGGAGAGCACAGAGGCACACGGCGATGATCTGTAAGTCTTGGAAAATCCGCCTCATTGTTTCCTTCTCACTTGGATTCGATTTTAGATCCCCGTACTCAACTTTTTCAACTCGATGCTCACACCGACTCCATGTGTATGCTACACCCGCGCATGATCTGGATGGAGCTTAGGTGTCGCCATGCTCGATTCGTGCTGTTAGGAGATCGTCAAGGAAGGTAAGCAACAATATGGGTGTTTTCCCCCTTTTTTCGCGCGATTTTGGGTGAGACGCCTACTGATTCCTACTGATTTTGTACCGATTTTGCATGGGATTGTCTCGATCTAGAGGTTTCGCTTCACACCCAGTTGTGATTTGTTCCAGATCTGACCACCTTCTACGGGGGAGGGGGGGGGGGGACATCGGCATTTTGGGGTTGCGTCCGAGCTGCATGCACCCTCTCCACTGACCCCTGTTCATAGGCGTCTGCTTCCGTTCATCTTACCCCACGAGGTTTGGATCTGTGCCTTTTCTCCGTATTTTTTTCATAGTTGTGTGCATGTGCTTGTTGGCATTATGCAGTATTAGCATGGGGCTCTTGGTTAGTAAGGTGTGGTTATCATTGTTATTTTTTTGCTTGTTTTGAACTCTGATATGTCACCACTAACTGATAAGCAGATCTGATTCTAATATGGACATGCAAATGACTTAGTGCAGTATTAGCATGGGGCTCATGGTTAGTAAGGCGTGGTTATCATTGCTATTTTTTTGTGTTTTGAACTCTGATATGTTAGCACTAACTGATAAGCAGATCTGATTCTAATATGGACATGCAAATGACTTAGTGCACATTTTTTCATTTTTTAGATGTTGCACATGGTTACTCATATGGATGCAATAACATGTTTATCTTGATGTTTTGATGACCTCACACCTTCTATTTTTTAAACACATAGATGATAGTGAGAGCTCAGGGAAAATGTTTAAATTAACTTAGTTGAGAGCAATCAAACATTAAATTTCAACTTTCTTCAAGAATATATGCTCTGCTTTCTTCAAAACTGCATTAATACATTAAGAAAATTGATAATAAAAACATGAAAACTTACTCTGATACTAAATAAGAATTGCTTGTGTACAGATTTATAGTACAAGAGAAAATAGAGGTTGCCAGCTGCTTTTCTAGCAAAATAGTTACAAGTTGTCAACTAAACTGTAAGATGAAACAAAAAAGTACCTATTGTGCTTTTTTAAACATTAGATGCTGCCGGCTGGGGTTTCATACTAGCAGAGGTGGTGTCACAGGGGGGGCTGTGCCACAGCAAGAGAGCAAGCTGCTATGTTTTTTTAGTTTTGAGAGAGCAAAAGAGAGATAAATGGAACAACAAAACAAAATAAAGTTTGCAGTATGGGGTAATAGGGAAGGGGAGGTGGGGGTGGGGCTGCTGATTTGGCTTTTTTTTTATAGTACCAGTATACACTGCTATTATGCTTTGTTCGGCACAAAAGCAAGGTGTTATGTTTTTTAGTTTAAGAGGAAGCATCTTTTCTGATTTTCTTTTTACTATGATAATCAGCCTGCTTTTTTGTTTGAATCATTTTTGGTTGTGCTTGCGGATTATTAGGCAATGGGTAGAGAAAAACCAAATCAACATGCTGCCTCGTCATCTTCTACGGTCCCTAAGGTATAGGTGCAACCATTATGTCAGCTATTAATTGTGTATTCACTCAATCATTTTTTTGTTGATGCAAATTTTAGTTGTAGCTATTGTTTTAACTATTTTGCAATCCATCTTCTATTCTCAGCCCCAAAGACAACGTGCTTCGCCATCGAGGCTCGTGAAGCTATACAAGGATTTGACTGAACCTCAAAAGAAAAGAATAGATTCAGTGAAGTTTGGTGGCCTTCTGAAAATTGCTTCTAAGACCATACCCGCAGAGTTTGCAAATTGACTGTTGGTGGAGTGTTATGATGCCGAGTCATCAGAGATGCTGTTTCCTGGAAGATGCTGATTCGGTGTGCAATGTTCTTGATCTCCCAAAAATGGCTATGAAGTAATATACGAGCTCAATGTTGAAGCTATCAATTTCATACACGACAAGTACGGTATTGATGAAGGGACATCACCTTCTATTGATTCTATACTAGAAAGGTTGAAGAAGAATAGGTCCGCCAATGATGATTTCTTGAGATCATGGCTCATGATAGCAATTTCAACATTTCTGTGCCCCCCAACTGGATTATCCATCAGCCCTAGGTGTTATCCATCCATTGTGGATCTTTCTAGAGTCAAGAAATTGAACTGGTGCCAGTTTATCGTCGACCAGCTTAAAGGTGGAGCATCTAAAATGGGCAAAAGGAAATCCTTTAGGGGCTGCCTCCTCGTCCTCATGGTAAGTTTTGCTTTTTTTTTCTCTGCAGTTTTTTTTGTATGCTTTTTTCTTTCTTTTTTTTGCAAAATGTGGTTGTAAGTGCTTGCTGCAGCAGCACAAGTACGACATAGTTCTTTTTTGCATAAATCACTTTTTTGCTTATAGTTCTTGATGTTTTTATTGATTTCCATCCTTTTTTTTGTAGATTCTCTATGTAGACTCGCTTGTTGTAGAGAACATTCAGATCCCTTCCTCCACGCCTAGGATTGTTGCATGGTCAAGGAAACTTTTAGATCAAACCATCAAGTTAGACACCAATCGTGATGGCTTATTTGGGAAACTCAAGGTATGTACCAATATCACAATGTTCATTTTTTTTGCTTTACCTTTTTTCCTCATTCATCGTCCATGCTTATGTGTTCAGTTGAAAGGATCAAATTATTCTATTCCACAACCTTCATTATTCCACATGGATGATATAAGAAAATTTGTTTGCTCCAAGGCCCCTAGTGGCATTTCAGATCAGGTTTGTACAATGCTATTATGACTGCTCAATTTCCTATTTTTTCTTTTTTCAGCTGTGTTTCTCCTATGATCACTTACGCCGGTTTTTCCCTCTTTTCTCTGTGCTTGATTGCAGAAAAAAAACATGCTTAGCACAGCTGTCAGCCAGTTTTGCTCAGGTTTCACAGAGCTTTTTGGGATATTTTTGGAGAAAGTTTCCGAAGATGGAGCTCCTATATCGCAGCGTGCTGAGAGTTCCAAGCGTGCAAGGGTAAATGTTTCCAAAGGTGAACCCTCCAAAGATGAACCTTCCTCCAAGCGTGCAAGGGTAAACGCCTCTGAAGGTGAACCTTGCTCTGTAGAGAGCAAACCGAAGTGTTCCAAATCAAATCAGGACATACCTTCCTGTTCAAAAAGACAGACAAGGTCAATGTGCAGAAAATCAGACGATGAATACGAATATCTGTGTGAAGAATTTAAAGAGGATTTGTTAAGTGATGAAAACAAAGAAGACGACACTGATCAAGATGAAGATGATGAAGATTTTAAGGATTCCGATGATGAAGATGATGACTCGGATCATGAGAGTGCATTTGATGATCACAACATTGGAAATTTGTCCCCTGTTTCGGAGGATGAAGATGAATGCATTGACAAGCAAGACAAGACTGCCACTGTTTCTTTGGAAGAAGCCAAGTTGGGACAAAAAAAAAGCTGTACCTGCACAGTCAACTGAAGCTGAACTTGATGGTAGCGAAGATCATGTGTCACTGAAAGCTCAGCTAGGAAGGAAGACTGATACATCAACTGAACCTCAACCATTAGATATTGTTCCTCCTGATCCTATTGCTAACCCCAAGCCCAATACACAAAGGATGAGGGAAAAGCTCAGGCTCCCAGGTAATTTGACATTTTTGACATTCATTTTATGTCTTTTTTAGCACACAATATTTTTGCCATGTTTGGGGATTGCAACCACTGCCTGCTGATTTTACCATGGGGTTAGTTTTAGTAATGCATGTCCAGCTTTGGTTGTAGTTTATTTTTTTTATCTTTTTCTGTCTAGTTTGCATTATTCTATTGTAGTGAGAATGTAAGCTGTGAACGAGAGCGATACAGAAATGTCATTTTTTTCTTTTTTTTTTGCTTTTGTGTTTTTTTCAGGGGTGTATCCCTTATGTTTTTCAGCATAGTGCAGCTAGTATCTCCATGCATATCCATCCATTTTATTGTTTTCATTTATTGCCTAGACTGACAAGAAACCCAACATAGGTACCTCACATCGTACCATGAAAAACCCTTTGGATTTCACACCCCCTGAAATCAATATCATGAGCTTTATAGATACACAGGATGAACCCAGCAAACCCACATGTGTTCCTTGTACATCACAGGAAGTCCCTTCAACATCAAATGGGTCTGATTGGTCACTATCAAATATACCAGAAGAGGTATTTGTTAAGATGGAAAGTGAGGCTCGTATGGAGTTTGAGATTAGAAATAGTAAAACATTAGTCCCTACTGATGCGGCTCCATGTTCTGACCCTGTGGTGCCTGTAGTTACACCTCCATCTGGACTAAAGGAATCTGTTAGTGGCAATTCCTCAGTTTCACCTGTCTTTGTGCCTCTCCTAAAAAGATTTCACAAAAAACCAGCTGCTTTGCGATCACCTTATATTCATTTGGATACAAAACGGACTTTCACTTGCAGCAAGGATGTCTGTGATATATACGCTGTTGTGTGCGCATATGGATCAGTAAGGTCTAGTAGATCCACAGAAGCTCAAAAGTATGTATACAGCATATAACTATGTCTTTCCTTTATTATTTAAAAAATCTAATCCTCACATCATTAATGATTTTATGCTTTTGCTTTTTTCCTTTTTTTGTTAATGCTTTTGCAGCATGGTTATAATCAATTTCTGGAGCTTTTATGTGACAATAGATCATCTCGCTCTATCTGTTAAGCCCGGTGGTAAACTAATGAGCCCAGTCGCTGAAATTGCAATCCATGCAATTGACAACACCACCAGAAAGTCTAAAAAACGTATTCTACCTCTACGAATTTCGGTTAGTTTTACTGTAATCATTCATTCTTGCTTTCATTACCATATTTCTTTAATTAGTAATATGAGGCGAAAGTTATTTTTCTTCCATTATCCTTCTATTATAAATCTGTACCAAAGCAATTCTTCTTTTAGTATCAAGTAATTTTTTATGTCTTTATTTAGCAGTTTTCTTAATTTTGTTAAGGAGGTTTGAGTGTTATGTTATGGATCAAACTACCCTGCTGCATGCAATCCATGGCTACTATAGCTCCATCAATTATAGCAACAACAATATAAACTAAGAGGAGCAAGCATCTTGCTTTTTTTCACACAGTAGTGTTCAAAGCCCTTTTTCTCTGCAGTAACACTACTGGAACTTTTGGTTCTGTTTTCCTGCTGCCTTACCCTGCCACACCTACCAAATGTGCTTTTTCCTTCCACTACTGCTGGGAACAACTAGCTAGCAGTGCCAATAGCTAAGAAAAAACATGCAAATCTATAAATCTGTACAGAAGCACTTTTTTTTGTATTGTAAGCAATTTGTACTGTAAATCAACCAAGAAATAGGAGTTCATCCAAACACCATATGGCGAGAGATAAGGGACTAACTTGAGCTTTGTGACGTCTAGGGAATTATCACCTTAGCTCTGGCTATAACTGTGGCCTTTTTTCTATAATGTTCTTTGTTTGGGGGGGGGGGGGTATTTTTGTGACTTAAATTGTTGAGTCCTGAATGCAACACACAAACTTTGTTTCAGTATCAAGTCATTTTTTGTGCTTTTTTGCAGACTTTCATGCAGGATGGCCAGCTAAGTAAGAATGAGATCGAACTTGTTTTTCACAAGAAAGAACATCATCTTGACCATCGTCATATGGTTAGTTCATACAGCCACGTTTTCTTGCTCTGCTTTCATCATTCATAATTTGCTTTTTTCTTTTTATCACCAACATACATTTGCTAACAAAACAAAATATAGGTGATATTTCATGTACTTCAAATGATTGCAAGTAGAAAAAATGAAGGTCAAGTAGGACATTACTTCTTGCTTGTCCTCAACCTACGCAACCAAAGATTTGAAGTGATGGACTCAATGAGAACACTGACAGATGAAGCTCTCTTCAAGTGCTGCAACACTTTGATAGCTGCAATCAAAGAACTCTGGATTAAATATGATTATGAGACAACAAAGCCTATACACAATTACGAACCCATTGATGTTGGTGTTCCAATCTAGTCCAACAAGTATGTAGTTTTTAACCTTTTTCTAATTAATGCTATCTTTTTTTCCACATAGTCAGATTTTTGTTATCCGTATGCCCACATTTTCTTTTTTTTTGGTCCATGGAGTCATGATTGCGGCTTCCACATGCTGAACATTGGGATGGACGGTCAATGGAATATTTTAAGGAGAGTGACATGCCTAACATACGCAAGCTTCTACTTCATAAGTGGCTAACTCACAAAGACAATGATGTTAAGGATTGGATGGAGAGGCTACATCTAAAATAGGTAAAAGTTGTTTTTATATTTTTTCCCTGCAATTAAATGCATATGCTCTATTGTTCTCTAAAAAAGGTTGACAATCCTAGACAACTGTATTAGTTATAATCCTAACTACATCTGCTGCTACAATCTGGATAAGATCAGCAGCTACATTAGTGTTTTGTTGTTGTGCTGTGTTGCACCAGAACCGCGCAGTGACCAGGAGGAGGAGCAACCGCTACACAACACAACACACAGCCAACAGCTGCACAACACAGCACAACACAACACATCACTAGCTACTAGACAGAGCTTGCTCGCTCGTTTTGCTCACTAGCAGCGTCAGCCATGCACGCTGCTCACTGTCATCTATTACTGAAGATAAAGTATTTTTTTTATCTTCAGTGATCCAGTTGATATCTACAGCACAAGGGTCACTTTGCCTAAAGTCATGCATGACAAACCTAACTGTCTGCTGCAAATTACGATTTTTTATCATGCTGTTGCGTGCGTGCAAATTATTAATAATTCGTAAGCAACTTAATATCATTAGTCAGACAACTTAATAGTAGTTTGGTAGCAAGTATGTGTAAAGGCAACAAAACATGTCTGTCAACAAGTAATTTCACACAAAACACTCTCTCACCAACAACATTTATTAGACTAAAAGTTTGAAACTCTAAATTTAAACTATCTCTTGATTTTGAACTTCTGTCCCAAGTTTTTGTGGACATCTTGCTACATTGTGGTCAGTTGATTTGCAAACGCTGCACTTATTCGTTCTCTTTGCTTGACCATTCATCCCCTTTTTAGCCTCTTCTCCTTCTTGCGCCCTTTGGCTTTTGATCTTGGGGGTTCCCCACATCCGATGAACTAGGACCATCCACTATGCCTGCAGGTTGTTATGCAATATAAGCAATGGAGAAAGTACATTTTTAAACAAAGACAATGTAGTGCATAACAAAAAAGGTATCTTAGGTGTTAAACCTGTTGTTATCAGCAAAGTTTTTGTTGGTTCAGAGGCACCTAGACCATCCTTTTCACCTACTGCAGCACTAGTGTTTGCATCAGCAGGAGTAGGTCCATTTGCCACATTTATAAAACTAGATTGAATGTCTTGTTTGGATGCTGCAGCAGCACTTTTCTTGTTGCCTTTACTCTGCTCATTCACAACCTTCTTTTTCTTAATTGCTTCAAGTTCAGAGCGCATCTCCTTGATGTGTCTATCCAAAACAGCAAATTTCTCATCATTTGTACAACCCTCAGCTGCCAATGCTGCAAACGCGGTGGATGCGTTGGTGAATCTCAAAGTTTTCTTCTTGGTCAATGGCATCCCACGGGCTACAAGTTCAGTCGGGGCGTGCACATTTTGTACTTGGTTTTTTTCCAGTAGTAATTGCTTGTTGTGTCCACCTTTGAAGAATGTACCTTTGTGGTAATGATTTCACACCCAACCTGACCATAACCCTCATTACGTGACAACACATGATGCCATCCCTGTCAAACTTGCTGCACTCACAGCAGTAGCTTTCTTCCTCTTCTATTGCTGTAACAAGATAGTTCCTTCTTCCATACTCATAAACAAAGTTATTATTGGGCTCCAACCAATACTGGAACTGCCCTACAGGCTTCACATCATATTCTGCAGTTTTTTTAAATTCATTGGAAAACCTATAAAACACATTCTTTGTGTACACAGTGGAAGCATGCTTCTCAAGTGGATGTCTTGACCATCGCTACCAAACATTTTTCCTGTATCTTTTGGTATTGTCTTACAAACTGTAGTACAGACAAGTTTGGGTTTACATATTTCTTGAGCAAAGAATTGAAACCCTTGCTTCGTTGAGTAGATTGCAAGAATGGGAAGAAATTGTGCATGTAGTAGGCTGGTACAAAGCTCTGCCTTATATTGTATAGGTGCTGAAAATGCTCGTTCTGATCCACCCCATAGTGATGAACCATAGCAAGCCATGCAACCTCAAATTCTGCTGGATTGACAGTGTGGTTCAAGCAGGCCACAAATTTTTCCTCCAACTCTTCATTTTTAGCAAGGATAGGTCCTATTGTGCCTGAAAACTTGTCCATTATGTGCCATCTGCAGTTCCTATGGGTTGTGTTAGGCAAAACAGTGCAAATAGCAGCTCTCATTGCAGCGTCTTGATCGATGATTATGTTCAGTGGTGGCTTTCCATCCATCGCCTCTAGAAATGTTAGAAACAACCATTCATAGGTAGATTTCTTCTCATTTCTAATGAATGCACAGCCTAGCTGAAAAGTTTGGCAATGTCTATTGATCCCTATGAATGGTGTAAAAGACATCTCATACATATTAGTCATATAGGTCGCATCAAATGAAACATAGTCATTGTATGCCTCTTTGTAAGCAAACCTCGCTGTTGAATCAACCCAAAAGATGTTCTCAACCTTATGGTTGTCATCTAGTTTGATCTTGTAGAAGAAATCTGGGTCCTCTACTTTCAAAGCTATGAAATAGTCCAAAGTTTCTTGCATATCTCTGAACTTCTCAATCTTGTGAATGGTGGAGCAGAAATTTGTAACTTGCTTGGCCTCATATGGCACCAGCTGTGCAGACCCATAGAACTCACTCATGAGCTGCATGATCCTACCCGTGCTCAAGTTGCATCCATGGAGCAAAACAATGAAATCTTTTTCCTGCCTTGGTATCCCTTTGTGGGACCTTAGAAATTTCTTGAGAGATGGTTTCACCACAAGATCATGGTTGTGATCAGCCAAAAAATAGATGACTTGCCACCTAGAGCCAATCATTTTGACCACCATCCTAGCCTTATAGTTTGTATAAACCATTTTCTCCCTCTTTCTTTTCTTACATCCATCCAGCCTTTTCATTTTCTCCCCTTGATCATCCTCTCCCTCTTGTGTGCTATCCTCCTCCTCAGCTTCATCATTGTCAGAGTAGCAAGTGACATCATCGACAAGCTGAGCACCTCTCTTCCTGCCAAAGTCTTCCTTATTGCACACATACTGCACCTTATCCATTTCTTTTGTGATTGCAGACCGGTGCGACGTGTTTGTTCTAATTGAAAACCCAACTTTTTTTGCATATGCGTTGTAGTAATCTTTTGCTTCCTCCAAGGATGCAAAAGACATACCATTGTGTGGCAATTTAGGTGTTGACCAGACCTCTACTTCATCTATTGCTTCTTCAATTCCAGCACCATTAAATTCATTCTCACCAACTTCAGGATTAGCAATAATGCTCTCATTTGCAGCACTATTTAGTTCATTCTCAGCAACAAACCCTTCATCCCTATCCTCTAACCTTGCATGTTCAAATGAAAGTCTAATATCAGAAATAGTAGGAACAACTTCTTCTAAATCTGTAGGAACCTCAGCTAAACCAGCATGTTCAACTACAGAAAAATCAGGGGAAATGGCCTGCTTCCGATGCTCATTGTCAGGCTCAGAAATTTCAGGCAACGTAGACACTTGAGTGCAGAAGGTAGGGTTGTTGGTCACATAATCCATATTAAATGCGGATAAGAAATCATCATCAAAATCTGGTGGTGACTCATTTAGATTCATATTTGATACCTGCATTCAAAAGTACCAAGTATAATTGTGTTACTGTTTTTATTATACAAAACTATTGTAGATAAGAAATCAGTTTTTTTCTGCTCAGCACGTGCTTTCAGCTTTATGTAGAAGATGGATATGGAATTTCATAATAATTGTACCTGTTAGGGGGTGCCACAGTTTACCACTACCACATATGTGCTTATCCATCTTATTTTTCTTTGTTTTAATTGCAGTGTGAGGTCAGTAAGCAACAAAATGAATAGCATAGATCAGGGGGGCAACAATCATGTGCAACAGCTACCCCAAGGAAGTTTCAGTACAGAGCAGTTGTGCAAGTATGCATATATCAATGCTAGTTAGTAAAAACAATATTTGGTACTATCATGTGCAGGAAGAACACTGGTCATTATCATGACCAAATCTGGAACATATCTACTTATGTCGTAGGAACTAAGAGTACTTTTTTAGTGATCCTACAAACTGAAGCTGAATTGCATATACAAGAGTAATGAATTGCTAATCAGTCAGGAATACAATTGGAATTGCTATTAATCTGGATGTTCTCCTAGAAACAGATCTGGTTTCCAGTATGGAAAATTTAGTGCATGAAAGAAAGGCTGATATATGCAGCTGTTAGTATCAAATTGCTGAAGATTTTTTTACGTACCAGTTATTTGTTGGATGAATTGCTTTTGCTTGTTGTCTGATGGGTCAGCCGATCGCCCCGATGGTGCGGCGGCGGCTGGGAGACCCCTCTGCGTTTGTGTGTTGGTTGGAAAAACAGGGCAGAGGAGGAAGAAGCTTCTAGGTAAGGGATGGACTCGGTGGGTGGCCTGGTCTATGTTGGGCCTCGCGCAAAAAAAATTTGTGTCGGGATGTTTTGTGCGCTGTCCGTGCGCGCCGCACCAGGAAGGAGCTTTTGGTGTTTTTTTACTTAAAATAGAGTGTGTGTGTGTGTGTGTGTGTTAACACTAACGCATGCACGTGCGTGCGTTAGACGCCTTTCTATGGCCATGGTCGTCGAGGATGGGTTTGTCTCGATCACATCTCGTATGTGCCTTTATTTCTTGGAGATGTAGCAGGAGGAGGAGGTCCCGTAGTCGGATAGCTACCTCTGATTGACATACAATTGGCGATCACTGAGGATGTCATCCTTCAGTTGCGCGTGAATGGCTAAGATTCACATGCCGCTATCCGGTGATGAGCTTGAGCTTATCGAGTTCTTGGAGGACTAGATCCGTTGCAACCTCTGGTTGATGGTTGTTGACCTAATGAAGAGGCTGAGGCATCCGACGTCGCTCAAGTGGCCATGGTCATCGAGGAGGGATCCACTCTCTCTGTCGTTGCTCCTCTAAGCCTTACTTTGGAGGAAGCAAGAGGTGGAGGATAGCTACCCCAATCGACGTGCATTTGGTGATCGTCGAGGATGTCATTTTTGAGATGTGAATAGTTACGTTTGCATGTTGCTAATGATGAGATTGAGCTCATCGAATTCTTGTTAGACAAAACCCGCTACTTGCAACCATTGGTTGATGATTGTGTTCCCGATGAGGAGGTTCTTCCTATAGTACGTGTTAGTTGCCGCCCCACCTTCATTTGTGCTGATTCAAGATGGGTTGGGTTGCCCGATCACAAACAATGAAGATGATGAGCTCGGGGCCATTGTCATTGCTATTTTCCCTCCTTAGAACGGGGAGTAAGAGCATCTCCAAAAATACTACCTAAAACAATATGCACCCGTGGCGGGGAAGCAAAGCTGCGTCGGGGAGGGCACACTGGCCTTGGCCGGGCCACCGAGGAAGACATCGCGTCGCCAGGGAAGCCGCCGGGGTAGGTCGCATCACCATGGTGGGGCGCATCATCGTGAGGAAGAAGTTGGAGGAAAATGGTAGGAGTGATATAGTGGGTCAACAGAAGGACGCGGAAATTCTGCCCCTAGGGGCACATGCTCGCAAACATGCAACCGTTGGATATTGTTTTGAGATATGTGCCAATCTTTACAACCACACTAGTACTTGTTTGTATTTGAACCTAGCACATATCACGAGATGCTGGATCCAATGGCTACATGCGTAGGGTATGTGCTCTGCAGAGCAAAATTATCTTTCTCGATCAACAGAAGTAGAGTGTGAAGGAGGAAGTAGGGGATAGTCAAACTTGAAATGCTTTGACTCTCCAAGATTCTTGGAACGTCTTATAATTTAGGACGGAGGGAGTATATGATATGCTTGTTTTTTACCATCACTATCTAAATCTAGTGTAGGGGACATTGGTGGAGATGGTCTAATATATGGAGCAGCGATGCAAACATTTATGAGACTGTTTGGTGCAAAATTTACATTCTCAGGTTGTGCTCTAATGGAACCGCACCCCTCGTTTGATGAACAGGCGGAGCAACCTCATCATATCCTCGTTGGACAACATCGATGGCCTTTCGTTGTTGAGCCTGGCCGACTGCAATGTTCCAGCAATCCTCTCCTTGAACACCACCAACTCTTCCTTGCTGAAACCGCCTTCTCGTCCATCGCAGGGATGTTCATCATTTTCGTGATCATCGGCATCGTATTCGTCATGAGGCGCACCACGGCCGCTGCTACTGGCATTGCCGATGCCTTCCTCATCTTTTCGAGACAGCCTGAAGAGCTCCATGACCATCTCTTCCTGCTTGAAGATGGTGCCTAGGTTCTTCTCTTCTTCTTCTTCTTCTTCTTCTTCTTCTGCTGCTGCTGCTGCTGCTGCTGGAGCTGGTGCTGTCCGAAGCACACACGCGCGAACTCCAGCCACTCGTCGAGGCTGATGCCAGGCTCCACCTCCGTCGGCCGGACCTCCTTCATCCGGATCTCGACGAGGGAAGAATCCACCCCGGGCACGGGCACGAAGTCGGCCTTGCTCACGTCCATGAGCAGGCTCACGTCCGCGACCAGGCGCACGTTGGTCGCCAGGTGGTTGTGCTCCCCGTGGCCCGGCGCTCCCACGAGCCGCCGCGCGAACTCCCTCTGCACCAGCAGCGTCGCCGTCCGGAACCGGTAGCAGCCGAACAGTAGCTTGGCGGTTAGCGGCGAGGAGATCGCGTAGGGGATGTTGGACACGCAGACGTCGAACTTCGGGAAGTCGACCTTCATGGCGTCGCCCGTGGTCACCTGGCAACGGAAAACTAAAGACTCGTCATTTTATTACGAATTTACGATCATTGACCTTCATGGCATGCATATTGGATCGATCGATCGAATGGGAGGACGGAGGGCGCGCGGGCGGAACCGTGAGCTTGTGCGCGAGGCCGATGTCGCGGGCGATGGCGGCGACAGCGGCGACCATGCGCGGGTCGATCTCGACGGCGGCGACGGAGGCGGCAGGGGACGCGAGGAGGCGCACGGTGAGGTTGCCCGTGCCGGGGCCGATCTCGAGGACGGCGTCGCCCGGGCGGATCGCGGCACGGCGCACGATGGCGTCGAGGACGCGTTGGTTGGTGAGAAGGTGCTGCCCCCGCTGCTTCTGCAGCCGGAAGAACGGTCCGTCCCACGCCTCCGACGCCGAGGAGAAGGAAGAGCGGAGGCGGCAGACGTGGCGCGCGGAGACGACGACGCGGCTCATGTCATGTCAAGCCCCCCGGTCCTTATTGGGGCGTCTGCCCGGCCTCCCTCGAATCGAAGCCAACAGGCACCGACCAGGCGACCACTGATGAAGCTTTCGCCTGCCGGCGGTCTGCGGAACCGCAGCGTGTTGATGCCGGACTGCCCGGTGCGGCGGGTTCGTGCTAGTGGCCGACGGTGTTGGTTAGTCGCTCGCTCCGTATTAGGGTAGCAAATGCAAATCGACCTGTATGCAGCCCATGCAGGTGCGCGTCGATAAATCGTCCTGGCGCGATTTCAGCTTCGGCCACTTGGGCCTGGTGCGATCGGTCCTGCTCAGCAAGTTCTGGGCTGCTAGGCCACTTGGGCCGCATGTTGGGTGTGATCGATTCTATTTAGAAAAGGTCTCCTTTAATTATTATAAAAATTATTTTTCCTCCCTAAACTACAAAACCGGATATAACTTCTCTTCCATCTTTTCAAACCGGATATACGATCTTCCTGAATGTTTCTCTATGTGGATTTTCTTTTTCTTTTTTATTTATTTTAGGAGAATCTTTGAAAGATCATAGTAAATTACAAAAAATCTTTTATAATTATACACAACAAAATACATTTTCTATTTTTACACGTTTCTAATTATCTATAACTCAGTCATGCATAATCCAATGAGCATGAAATTTTTACCATATTTCAACTATACAGATACAACGATTAGTCCATCACAATAAATTCGCCACAATAGAACTACAATAACTACAACTATGAATTAGTCACAGATAACCATAGATTTAAAGCTAGAACAAAAAAAATTATACTAAAGTATATCATATCATATATTTAGTGTGTAGATCTATTCATATGGAGTCCAACAAAATTATATTTTCTATTTTATATTTTACTATGATTTTTCAAAGATTTCACCAAAATAAATATAAAATAAAAAAAATCACCTACAAAAACAGTCATGGAGATCATATATCCAGTTTAAAAAGATGGGATGAGTTATTTCCAATTTTCTATTTCAGGAAGAGAAAATTAACTTTTTGCGATAGTTTTTTTAGAAAAGGGAATATATTAATAACTCAGCTTCTGCATCGACTAATGCATCTGGTTGTTCATTATTACAAACAAGCGAAATTAAAACCAAGGAATCTCAAACACGAAGGTTTGGGCCATGAAGATAGCTAAAATCTCAAACAAGAAAAGACTACCACATTTTGATTGAAAAATTCAGCTATGAAATTCCAAGTTTTGGGTGTTCAATGCGAAAAGAAGCGGAAAGCTTCATCTTTGTGACTCTATGTAGACAGAGACCATATCGTCGTCGACTGGTCCCTTGCATTTTGGATTATTATAAAAAACGAGATCCAACCTAAGAGAAATTAAGATGGTTTTTCATTAATTAAGAAAAAAATATCTAAATTCAAGACGAGGGAAAACTTCAACCTCGATGATTTGGTGCATGATCATACCTCTTACCTAAACATCTGAGTTACACTTACTTTCTGCCATTTTTGATTGTTCAAAATGGATGTTAGATGCCAAGCTCATCACACCATTGCAGGCAAGAGCAACTCCAGGAGAAACCTTCAAATCAGGACCTCAGATTTCAGGGCTCCTCTAGAGATGCTCTAATGCCTAAGTAGTAAGTCGTGGTGATGTCTCCCTTCACAAGAACATCTTCGCTACTACTAAGCTCGACTTATCCCGGAATTCTAATGGGAATTGTTGGGTTTAGTCCCACATCGATAATTGATGGTGGGGGAGCACAACATATAAGACGGGGGTAGCCCTCACCTATCAGGCTAGTCTTTTGGGTTGAGTTAGGCCCAGGGCCTGATATGTTGTGGGCTCCGGTAGACCTGGGCCCGAGGGGCGCTGACTCGTGGGTATAGCGAGTTGGGCCGAATTCCGCTACGCACCCTAACAAGTGGTATCAAAGCCCATGGTCGGAAAATCTAGAAAATCTCAGGGTCACATGTGACGGGGGAGCCCGTTAACGCTTGGAGGTCACACGGGTTGTGTGATGAGCGTTGGACTCGGGGCCTGGATAACGTCTTCGGAGATCACATGGTGTAGTGTGATGGAAGAGTTGGGTCGACCCGACTCGCTATACCCACGAGCCGGCGCCCTCAACTTCGGCCCTACCGCGCCCACCCTAACAAGTGGTATCAGAGCCAATGGTTGGAAAAACCTAAATCTCAGGGGTCATATGTGACGGGGGAGCCCGTTAACGCTCGGAGGTCACACGGGTTGTGTGATGAGCGTTGGACTCGAGGCCTGGATAACATCTTCGGAGATCACATGGTGTAGTGTGATGGAAGAGTTGGGTCCGATGTGTGACGGGAGAGATTGTTGGGTCTAGTCCCACATCGATAATTGATGGTGGGGGAGCACAACATATAAGGCGGGGGCAGCCCTCACCTATCAGGCTAGTTTTTTGGGTTGAGTTAGGCCCAGGACCTGATATGTTGTGGGCTCCGGTGGACTTGGGCCTGAGGGGCGCTGACTCGTGGGTATAGCGAGTTAGGCCGAATTTCGCTGCGCACCCTAATAGGAATTACTCGTATACTCTTTTTCAAAAACGGGTCACCATGCTACTAGTTGAAATTTTAGTGCTAAAACGGGTTATAATGCGACCGACTTTACGGCAAGTAACTCTTTCATGTTCAGGGCCTACGTCCAAATACAGGCTGATCCATCGTTTAAGCAGGGCCTACGTCCAAAAACCAAACCACAACCACAAAGTTTCCACAGGCCCAGAAACATGATATGCTTCCTGCAAGGGGAAGCTATAATTTTGGATGGCATGTAAAAAATGGTTATTAACTTTTAACGACATATATAAGGAATTGTATCTTGTTGTAAATTCAGGATGCCAACATAGGATCCGGTTCCTGCAGTCCTGTTTCAGAGAGAAGTCCGGATGGGTACCGACGTACCGTGCCGCCACCACTTTGGCAAATTTTGATCTGTTTTTTCCTTTATGCCAGCTAATGAGTATAGGCTGTAAGATGGTCCAAGATTGAAATTACAAAGTGCCAAAGTGGCAAGCCTGGACACACGTGTGTCCAAGTCTGAAAAAAATGATGTTTTTTTGTCGACATGGCGACATCTTACTATCTCAGGCTGAGAGTGTTTGAACAGTGCTGATGCAGTACAATTGATAGGGTATATCGTTGATTTAATCCTCATATATCCATGATCTCATCCATCGAGATTTCAAGGTGGACAGTGGTGTCATTTCCCAATTCCCACAGCTGCAGTTCTGTTTCCAGATTGCAGCTTGAAAATACTTCAGTAATATTTTGATATACAAAAAGGAAGTTGCTATATGTTGGATGCCTAAAATTTCACACATCTCCTAGACTTTAGTTGCCTGAGCTCTCCGACGAGTTCAAGGCATAGTTTACTGCTGTGGTGCTGATTGACGGAACAAACATTTGCTGCTGAGCTGATGGAAGGAAGAATAAAGCGCATAGCTAGTACACGTCGCCTGATCTTTTGGAAGAAAACATACGCCTGTTTAATAGCAATTTTCAGGTAGTAATTTTAGACAACCAACTAGTACAGTTAAATGAATAACTGACAAGAGATAATTTATATATTTTTTTTGTATATATTCAAACAATGACAAAAATATATGTCTGAAAAAATCAGGTATAGGAGAAGTGATATGAAAAAGGTGAGCAGTGTTGTCCTAAGTTAAATATGGTTGCAAAAATGTACTAGTTAAGTTATTAAAGATTGATGTTCGACAGATTAAGCAGCTGAGGCGATTCAAGCTTACAGATGAATGATAAGATCTTAAGCCATTGAGAGGAAAGTATATGGGAACAAGATAAATACAGATGAATGAGTAACTCAGCTGTCTCGGTTAATTATTAGTGATTGCGGAACCTAAAGTGTAACAGACAAAAACCACCATTCATACAACACAAGCTGTATATTCGCTTACATTAAAAAAGTAGTATATTCACTTTTACGGTTGGGGAGCTCAAAGACAAACAAGAAGAGTAGAAGAAGCCCATCCTATCGTTTTATTAATACTAATAATAAGATCCCTCCTTAACACCTATATATTGTTTAGCATGGCTCACCTATTGTTTAAGTACTGTTCCTATATATAAGTGCTGTTCATCCATTTTACTGTTTATCGATTTTGCTTACTGTCCATCCATTTTAACTCTGTATTCCTATTTCTCCCTCACGTTTACTGTTCATCAAAAGATCTGCAAGAATTGTTATAAAGAAGCCCGTCCATCATTTTACTTTGACGAGCTAAGAGAGATCGTAGCCTAGAGGTCCAGGTAGCTTATAAATTAAATTAAGAATGGGTTCTTTCAGTCAGTTTTTTTATTACAAACTAATTATCTTAAGGGTCTGTTTGGAACTGCTCCACGAACTCTGCTTCACAAACTCCACTGTAGAGCAGCTCCACGAACTCTAGGTTTTTGTGGACCACCTCTTTAGGTGCTCTCACAACTCCACCTTTGTCGGTGTTATGACCCAGGGGGTCAAGACCACCGGCTAGTAAATTTGTATATTGCGTGCTCCCTCTCCCAGATGTGATGCAAGAAGAACACAAAATTTATCCTGGTTCGGGCAAAAGAGGTCCTACGTCCAGCGGGGGAGGATGGATTGTATTATCTTGCACCGAAGTGCTCGTACAGGGGGGTATAAGCTGGTTTACACGGGGTGCTCATGATGAGCTGAGGCCTAGGACGAGCAGGGCTATCCTAGGCGGTCGGATGGTGGACTGCTTGATGTGTCATTCAAGCAGTCGGGTGTGGTATGTGCTGATACGAGTGTATCTCTTGGATCTCGGGTGCCGAATCTCTCCCCTTTTCCTATCCCAGCGTCCCCTTTTATAGACCAAGGGGAGGCATGGGAGTACAATGATCCTAGACTGTAGAGGCATGGGAGGGGTGTTCGTGGTGCCATGCTTGCGATGAGACGTCGATCACTGTGGCGGCGTGGCCCTCCTGTCCTTCCAGCGTTCAGGGTGCGGTGATGACTGACTGGACACCGCCGTACAACATGACGCAGCGGGGTTGACCTTCGGAAGATGGGCGCGAGTTCCACAGCTGAAGCGGGACGGAGCGGATGGGACGGGTCCCATACCGGAGTGGTTGGAGGCAGGGGTCGAGCCCCCTGGTCGAGGGGGGTCGAGGCCGGCGTGACCTTGTCGTATCCCTGAAGACACAGTCGAGGGGTGTCCTGTTCATGGCTCGAGGAGGTGCCTTTGGAGTCCGTACTTGCGACGTGGCTACAGCGGCGGCACAGTTGACGGAGGTCCAGGGCATGGGTGGTGAGTTGATGGATTTGACTGCCGTCGTGGGCGCCCATGGCGTTAGGCAGGGGTAGGTAAGCGCATCGGATCCCCTTAACCCCGTACCGGGAGCAGGTGAGCTGGTCGAGCTTCCCGCCCGGGGGTCGTTCGTTCGACCCCCTGTCCGTCATTCGGCGGGTTGAAGCGGAGGCGGAGGGGTCATTCGTTCGACCCCTGTCCGTCAGTCGGGGTCGAGGAAGAGGCGGAGGGGTCGTTCGTTCAACCCCTGTCCGTCAGTCGGAGTCGAGGTGGAGGCGGAGGGGTCGTTCGTTCGACCCCTGTCCGTCCATTTTTCCAGGAATGGGCCGGCCCACGACTAGTTGCTGTGGCCGGTGCGGGGGGCCTTCGTATGATGGGTCTTTCTTCATGGACTCGAGCGGTTGATCGGATCCCATCTTAAAAATGGTTACTATGTTGAGCGTTAGTTTATCGAAGGGTTTAGGGTACCCCTTACCTTTGTACCCGATAGTAGCCCCCGAGCCTCTGTGCGGATAAGAAGAATCCGCATAGGGGATTTTGACATTGACCTGCAGAGTTAGTAGGAGGTTCGATTCTCCGCGAGGTGCGCGCGAGCGCACCCCGCGGGGGTAGCCCCCGAGGCCTTAGAGGAGTGATTAAAAACTCCTCTGAGGGCTTTGATGTGTGTTTTATCGAGGGGATTTTAGGATTACCTGGAGTCGTGGCGCCCTACTGAGCGGTCAATTCCGTTCACCAGGTTATGAGCGTTCCTTTCCCTGAAAAGGAGGTGCTCGAGGGCGGCTGTCGAACCCTTCCGAGGGCCAGCCTTCGCTCCCTCGAGCATTACACTGGAGTCACAATGCCCCTACCGAGGGGTCGGCTATGTCTGCCAGGCTACGAGTGTTTTCGACCCTCTTTCGTCGAGGGGTGTCGTGCGTAGTCGGGCCCTCGAGCCCTGCGTGGCTGGGCTTTCACTACCTCCTAGCGTCCTTCCCACGGATCCTTGCGTTCGGATTGTGGGGCGAAGAGCATCGTGCTATCCTCGTTAGGACGAGCCTCGAAGTCCTTTGTGAGCTGGTGTTTGGGCAGATATCTGCCCGGTACGGGTAAAAATCCAAGTGAGAACTCGTGCCCCATTCGATAGGGGTCGATAGAAGCCCTGAGGCGTTCTCATTAAGCAAGACCGTGTGGCTTACCTAGGTGCCAACTCCATTTGATGGGAGCTGGTGGCTCGATGCCTCCCAGCGTAGGGATCCTTAGGTATTCCGTGGTTATGCCTCGGATATGTCCCGGGGGGCCTCGAGAGTTCGTTCTCGAGCTAGGGGCTCACGCCTGGCCCCCCTGGGTCATCCCTGACTCGCATACTCGAGGGCGACTGTGAACCCCGTTCGTAGGGCCAGCCTTCGCCCCCTCGAGATTTTGGGGGCGGACCGGAGTCCATAACCCTGGGTCCTTCCTGACCTCAGGTACTCGAGGGCGGCTGTCGAACCCTATGCAAGGGCCAGCCTTCGCTCCCTCGAGGTTTTGACGGACGGGTCAACGTCCGCCGCTCGCCTCCGAAGGTGACGTCCTATCCTATGGAATACAAAGGGGTAGGTAGGTAGGTATATTAAACGCGGGGACATACCTGTGTTTTTGTTGGATCCGCCCGTTGGGCTTGAGTACTCGAGGGGGTTGTCGAACCCTGTTCGTGGGGCCAGCCTTCGCCCCCTCGAGATTTGAGGGTGGACCGGAGTCCATAACCCGAGGTCCTTTCTGTCCTCAGGTACTCGAGGGTGGTTGTCGAACCCCGTTCGAGGGCCAGCCTTCGTCCCCTCGAGATTTTGATGGACGGGTCGATGTCCGTTGCTTACCTCCGAAGATAACGCTTACCGTCGCATGTTGTCCGCCGTAGGCGCGCCTTTTTAAGAGATGTCCGTTCGGCCGCAACAGTAGCAGGCACAGGGCGCGACGCGGAGTGCGGTGTGGAACCCGATGACGCGACGGGCACGCCTTATCCTAGAGGAGTACGAGGAGGTGGTAGGTGGGCGCATTAAATGCGGAGATTCACTTGCCATACTGTTGGATCCGTCGGTTGGGCTTCCAGTTATAAATACCGGAGGTGAGGAGTCGGCTGCTTCCTTCTCACCATTGCCTTCCCTACCTCCTTCTCGCCATCGCCTTCCCTGCCTCCTTCCGAGCCGGACCTCTGTGCGCGCAGGAGTAGGGAGAGGAGAGATTAGGAACATACCTTCCATCCCCACATCCGAGCGCACTAGCCTCCCTGCCCCCATGGCCAGCTACAGTCTGCGCGGCCCCGATGCCTGGCTCCCGTCTTCGGCGACCGTGGCGCGTCTGGGAGATCTGGTGGAGAGAGGTCTCCTCCGGCCCATCACCTCCGTCGACCAGTCGGAGTGGGTAGTGCCACCGCAGGAGAACGCTGAGCCCAACCCGCCAGAGGACTACGTGGTTAGCTTTGAAGCCTTCCACCGGGCGGGGCTGGGCGCTCCCCCCAACCGTCTCCTGCGCGGGATCCTCCAACACTACGGCATGGAGCTCCAGCATCTCTCCCCCAACGGTATCTGTTACGCGGCGGTTTTCATCGCCGTGTGCGAAGGATACCTAGGGATGGAGCCGCACTGGGACCTGTGGCTCCACCTGTTCGAGGTGAGCCTGTTCCATGCGTCGGCCGGGCTCGGCAACCGCAGGGTGGTCAGGACGGGGTGCTGCAGCATCGCCCTCAAGAGGGCGGACAGCTGGATCCTGGCGAAGCTCACGTCGAGCCACTCCGGATGGCACTCCAGGTGGTTCTACCTAAGGAACGACGACGGCTTGCTCCCCGCCTATACCGGGAGGACGATCGACTCGAGGCCCGACCACTGGAGGTACGGCGTCGAGAAGAAGAAGCAGTCGTGCCTCGGCCACCTGCTCGGCGCGATCGCCCATCTAAAAAAGGTGGGACTCACGACGGCGATCGTTGCATCGGCTTTCCACCAACGGCGGGTCGTGCCGCTGATGGCTTGTCCGCTACGCCTCGACGAGATGCGCCCGGGGGTCGATCTCACGGGGTGTCGCCTCATGGAGGACGAGCTACCCCTCGAGAGGGTGGTTCGCCGAGTACGCGCCTCATTCGCCGGCGCGTTCGAGATGGGGGGGCGTCGCCAGCGTCCCCATGATGCCCGACCTGGGGCATGTCCAGCCGGTACGACACCTTTTCTCTGTTAATATTCTTTTTGCCTGTCTTGTTCACCTTCTTTCCCTGCGCCCTAACTGCCTTGTGTTCCTCAGGGGGACATCATCTTCCGGAAGTCGCTACCACCGGTGAAGGAGGAGCGGGGCGACTCCCAGGCGAGACGCCTTCAGGCCGAGCAGGAGAAGAAGGACAAGGACAAGGCGAAGAAGGACAATGGCAAAAGGGCCCGAGAGAAGCAGGAGCGTGAACAACGCCGGGCCTGGCAGAGGCGGGCCAACCTTTCCGAGGAGGAGTCGCCCTCGGAGGAGGAGGAGGAGGAGGAGGAGGAGAGCAGCGACGGGGAGGCCGAGCCGCAAGGAGGGCTCGGGGAGGAACAAGCAGTGCCCGAGCGGCAGAGGGCGGCCGCTGGAATCGGAGGAGGAGAGGGGTCGACGTCGAGGTCGGCTCGAACTGGCGAGATTGAGCCGCGGGACGAGCGCCCCATGGCTCCTCAAGGTGAAGTGCCATGGAAGACGTGCGGCCGTTCGTCGCGATCCCCATCGAGAGGTTGGTCGAGCACACCTCCGGCGCCCACCCGGTCGAGCGTATGGGCGTGGGCCCGTCGGCGCAGGAGGAGGTCAGGAGGGGGGCGACGGGAGTGTCGTCGGCCCCGGCCCAGGAGACAGCGGGGGGAGCGGCCTCGACCCCTGCCACGGCCAGTGCTGGCGGGAGAAGTGGCTCCCGTCGCGCCCCGCAGAAGCCCCAGAGCGGCTTGGGATCCACCGTTCGGGCCCCCGCGACTCCACTAGGGTGAGTCGCTTTCTGTTGGTCCGAATATTTTCCACCGATTATGACTTTATGCTTACCATCGCGTATGGGTTCCTTTTTCAGGTCGAAACGTTTGGCGGAGGGTGCGACCGTCACTCCCGCCAAGAGGCTAAGGGCAGAAGCCGTGGTCAAGATGGCCGTTGGGGTCAGTTCCGCCACCTCGTCTCCCTCGACCCCCGCCCCCGTCATGGCGTGGGTGGCCGAGGCGTGGGAGGCGATGGAGCACGGTCGGACGTTGGCCGCTGCGGAGCGAGCTCGGGCGGAGGAGGCGGGTCGACCCGTCGCACTGGCGGGATCTGCGGGAGTGGCGGTCGAGGCCGCGGTTGCTAGCCCGTCGGAGGGGGGCGCACCAGCAGCCTCAGAAGACGCGGAGCTGGCGTTGACAACGGTCGTGGCTGAGGGGGTCAAGCCCCTCGTCGTCGCCGAGGTGGAGGTGGTCGACCTGGCCTCTACCGGCGACGAAGAGACACCGGCGCACCCGGCGCCGAGGCGGTAGCCCAAGAGCCTCGCGTCACGGGAGACGCGTCTGCGGCTCGAGCGCGGGGGTGCGGCTGCTGCTGCGTTGGAGGAGCCATCGCCTGTGGAGGCCTTCGTCGAGGATACTTCGGCACCGGTTCCCGAGCCTGAGGAGGGGGACGGGCCGAGGAGGTTGAGGCGACACCCGTGGCGGAGATGGCGGGGATGTCGGTGACGGCCACTGCTGACGAGGTGGCCGATATGGTGGAGCTGATGGTCCCGGGGGAGATAGCTGCGGCGACGGCCCCCCAGTCAGAACCGGATAGGACCACCATCATGGGGCACGGGAGCGGCGCGCCGGACGCGATAATGTCCGAGGCGGCTGCTCGGCCTGTCGTCGAGGCCGGGCAGTCGTCTGAGGCCAGGAGTACCGGGCTCGATGGGGCGGGCTCCTTCCCCACCTTGGCGGAGCGGGTGAGGCTCCACGGGGGTGACCCCGAGATGCGCCAGGGCCTCATGCGAGAGGTCCAGGAGAGGATCGAGCGCCGCAGCAGGCTCTGGGGGCAGGAGCCCCTCAAGCTGGCCGACCCCCAAGATCCAGGGCGCACCTCCCTCGAGCTCGATGACCAAGCCGAGCTCGGGGAGTGGGAGCACCTGTAGAAGTTCTGGGCGTGGCTTGCCCACGTGGCGCGCGTGTCGGCGGAGATCGCTTCCGCGGATTTGCTCCGGGGGATGGAGGTAAGTTTTGTCCTTTCCCTTTCGAGTTATCTCGATTATTTTGCTGCTCCTTTCTGATGACCTTCCGTTTTGTTCTTGGTAGGCACTAAGGGCGAGGTCGTACGACAAGTCCCAGTTCATCCTTCGGACACCGGAGTTGTTGGGCCAGCTCCCTGTCCTCCGCGCCTCGCTGGAGAAGGCGGAGGCCGAGGTCGCCCAGGCGAAGGCCGCGGCGGCGGCTGCGCAGGAGGGAGCCCGGGCCGCCCAGGAGACGGCCTCGGGGGCGCAGTCGAGGGTTGAGGCCGCCCTCAAGGCGGTCATCGAGGTCGGGCAGCAGTGGGATGCTGCCAGGAGGCCCAGCGCAAGGCGGAGGAGGAGTCCACCCAGCTGAAGGAGGAGCTGGCCCGAGCGGCGGACTGTGTCCGCCAGCTCGAGGCTGACCTGACGCAGGCGGCTACCGACCGCACCTCCCTCGAGGGGCGGGTCCAGGAGCTCCAGGCGGACGTCGTCACCATCTCTCGCGACCGCGACGCGCTTGGTGTCGCGGAGGAGAGGGCTCGAGCCCAGATCGCCACTTTGGGGGAGGTGGCAGCCAACCAGAAGAGGGCCCTCGATGGTGCTGGCCAGATCATCGAGGACCTCCGGACTAAAAGCAACGACCAAGCTGCAGAGCTCGTCGAGGTCCGCCACCAACTCCAGCGGGCTGAGCAGGACTACGTCGTCCTGGAGGGATACGCCAATGGTGAGTTTTTTGGAAATGTCGTTGAGCTCGTTTGGTTTCGCTCCTTCCCCTGCTTTTTGGTTTTGACGCAGCCTTCTATTTGCTCTGGCAGAGGTCGAAGGGGATAAGGCCCAACTCCACGAGGATCTGACCAGTCTCCAGGACCTCCTCGGGGCGGAAACGAGCCTGAACGAGAGGCTCAAGGACGCCATCTCCTCCTTCTGCGACAGGCTGGGGATCGAGCCGGAGCTATCGGTTGTGGGAGACGTGTGTGGGAGACGCCCTCTTGCACCGGCTCCTCGCCGCGTCCGATGGAATAACGGAGCAGGTCCGGGTCGTCCTTCACATAGGCGTGAAGCGGGCGCTTGCGGTCGTCCGCTCGGGTTACATCTACGACCTCGACGTTGTCTCTAGCGGCTTCGTCACCGACCCGAGACTGACTGATGAAGAGAACGTGGAGAGATGCCATGAGCTGATCGACGCCGCAGAGGTGCCCGGCGGTGAGCTGGCGAAGCTGTTCGAAGTCGAGGTGCTCCCCCCGCCGGACGACGACGACGACGAGTAGTCGAGGCCTGTGAGCCAAATTTGGACGAGAAGGTCCATGTAATAGATTAACTTTTGTGACAATATGATGTCAAGCCCTCGAGGGCTTCTTAAATTTAATGCACTTTGTTCGAGATGCATCTAGTTGTTTTTATTTCTCGAGCTGTCTCTTCTTCTTTTTGCCTGAGTCGTTGCTTATGGACTAAGTATTCGACGCACGCTCGTATCCCTGGAAGGGGGGAGCGAGTGGGGGTACCATAGCCCTGAGGCGTAGAAGAATCCCCGGCTCGACGACCCTCGACCCTTAGGGAGTTCGAGGCGTTTTTTGCTTAGCCGTGAAGCGTACTCGGGGTGAAGATCGAGAGAGAAAGCCAAGTTTCGAAAAAACGTTCGGGTTTTTAGAGGACTTAGGAGGGGGGTCCCCCCCTGTCAGCTCCCAAGGGAGGCTTGACTTTGCCGGAGCAAGTCGAGGGTACCTTAAAGTTATGAACGAATGTGAAATGTATTTTGAGAACATTTTGTTCATTCATAATGCGATAAGTGTACATAATGCGGGAAATGTACAAGGCGTCGAGGCCTTAGGGATAGAAACGACGTAGCTGTTCGATGTTCCACGCGTTGGTGAGGATTTCGCCCTTTTCGTTCTTCAGCTTGTAAGTGCCTAGCTTCAGCACCTCCGCTACGATGAAGGGTCCTTCCCAAGGTGGCGTCAGCTTGTGACGTCCCTTGTTGCTTTGTCGATGGCGCAGTACGAGGTCGCCGACGTCGAGGTCCCTTTTGCGTACGTGCTTGTCATGGTAGCGCCGCAGTGTTTGCTGGTACTTTGCCGACTTGAAGAGAGCCACGTCTCGGGCTTCCTCGAGCTGGTCGAGGGAGTCCTCTCGGGCTGCTGTGTTGGCTTGCTCGCTGTAGGCTTTTAGTCGAGGGGACCCGTATTCGAGATCAGTGGGGAGGACAGCCTCGGACCCATATACCAAGAAGAACGGGGAGAGCCCCGTGGCTCGACTTAGTGTCGTTCGGAGACTCCATAGGACAGCGGACAACTCATCGACCCATCTCTTGCCATGTTTGTTCAGCCGATCGAAGATCCTTGGCTTGAGGCCCTGCAAAACCATACCATTGGCGTGCTCGACCTGGCCGTTAGTTCGAGGGTGGGCGACTGCTGACCAATTCACCCTGATGTGGTAGTGGTCACAGAAGTCCAGGAACTTTTGGCCGGTGAACTGGGTGTCGTTGTCGGTGATGATGACGTTGGGGACCCCGAAGCGGTGGATGATGTCGGTGAAGAATAGCACGGCTTGTCGAGATTGAATGTTGGCGATGGGTCGAGCCTCGATCCATTTTGAGAACTTGTCTACAGCCACGAGGAGGTGGGTGTGGCCACCTTTTGTTTTCTTTAGGGGGCCAACCATGTCGAGCCCCCATACTGCGAATGACCAAGTTATGGGTATCATCTGAAGAGCTTGGGCGGGTAGGTGGGTCTGCCTGGCGTAAAATTGGCATCCCTTGCAAGATCGAACGAGTTTGGTAGCGTCGGTGATGGCTGTCGGCCAGTAGAAGCCTTGTCGAAAGGCGCTTCCTACCAACGTTCTTGGCGCTGCGTGGTGGCCGTAAGCCCCCGAGTGTAGGTCCTTCAGCAGTGCCCTCCCCTCCTCGAGGGTGAGGCAGCGTTGAAGTACACCGGTAAGGCTGCGTCGATATAGCTCGTGGCCATCCCCATACAAGACGTAGGTTTTGGCGCGCCGGGCTATGCGTCGGGCTTGGGTGCGGTCCTCTGGGAGCTCACCCCGTATCAGATACTCGAGGTAGGGTGTGCGCCAGTCCGTCGAGGGGGTTGGTGCTGTGGCTGTCCCATCGATCTCCATGACTTTTTCCCCATTTGAGGGGGGATTGGTCGGAGGGGGTGGATCGATCCCTTGCTCCAGGGCAGGAGCCCCCGAGCCTAGGTCGACGGACGGCTCGTGAAGGTTCCTCGAGAAGACGTCGGGAGGAACAGTACCTCGAGTAGATGCGGTTTTGGCAAGCTCGTCAGCGGCTTCGTTGTACCGGCGGGCGATGTGGTTGAGCTCGAGGCCGTAGAATTTGTCCTCGAGCTTTCAGACTTCCTTGCAGTAGGCTTCCATCTTGGGGTCGTGGTAGCTCGAATCTTTCATTACTTGGTCGATGACCAACTGCGAGTCCCCGCGAACATCGAGGCATCGAACCCCGAGCTCGATGGCGATGCGCAGACCGTTGACGAGGGCCTCGTACTCGGCTACGTTGTTGGAGGCGGGGAAGTGGAGACGGATGACGTAGCACATGTGAACCCCTGAGGGTGATATAAATAGCAATCCGGCGCCTGCCCCCGTCTTCATCAACGATCCATCGAAGTACATGGTCCAGAGCTCGGTCTGAACTTGCGCCGGGGGTAGTTGGGTGTCGGTCCATTCTGCAATGAAATCTGCCAATACCTAAGACTTGATGGCCTTCCGAGGGGCGTAGGAGAGGGTTTCCCCCATGAGCTCGAACGACCACTTGGCGATTCTCCCGGACGCCTCCCGGTTCTGGATTATCTCCCCGAGGGGGAAAGACGAGACCACGGTAACCGGGTGGCCCAGGAAGTAGTGTTTGAGCTTGCGCTGGGTGAGGATGACGGCATATAACAGCTTCTGGATGTGGGGGGTATCTCGTCTTAGTCTCGGAAAGTACCTCGCTCACGAAGTAGACGGGCCTCTGAACCGACAGGGCATGTCCTTCCTCCGCCCTCTCGACCACTATGGCAGCGCTGACTACCTGGGTAGTTGCTGCGACATAGAGCAAGAGGGGCTCAGCTGGGCTCGGGGGCACCAAGATAGGTGGCGAGGTGAGCAAGGCTTTGAGTTTGGAGAGTGACTCCTCGGCCTCGACGGTCCATGTGAAGTGTTTGATCTTCTTTAGGAGGCGGTAAAGGGGGAGTGCCTTCTCTCCGAGCCTTGAGATGAACTGGCTGAGGGCGGCGAAGCACCCCGTGATCCTTTGCACGCCTTTAAGGTCGTTAATCGGGCCCATCCTTGTGATTGCGGTTACCTTCTCGGGGTTGGCCTCGATCCCGCGCTGGGAAACTATGTACCCCAGGAGCATGCCTCGAGGGACCCCGAAGACACACTTCTCCGGGTTTAGTTTTATGTGATTCGCCCTGAGACACCCAAACGCGATCTCAAGGTCCCCGACCAGGTTTCCGACTATTTTGGATTTGACCACGATGTCATCGACGTAGGCCTCGACGGTCGGCCCTATGTGTTTCCCAAAGACATGGAGCATGCATCGCTGATATGTGGCCCCGGCGTTTCGCAAACCGAAGGGCATAGTGAGGTAGCAAAACATGCCAAATGGGGTGATGAAGGAAGTCGCGAGCTGATCGGACTCCTTCATCTTTATTTGGTGATAGCCAGAATACGCATCAAGGAAGCAGAGAATTTCACATCCCCCGGTGGAATCTATTATTTGATCGATACGTGGTAATGGAAAAGGGACCTTGGGACATGCTTTATTTAAACTAGTGTAGTCTACGCACATCCTATCCTTTCCATTCTTTTTCTTGACAAGTATGGGATTAGCTAACCACTCGGGATGATGTACCTCCTTGATGAATCCGGCCTTCAAAAGCTTGTCGACCTCCTCCCCGATGATTCTGCGCTTCTCCTCGTCGAAACAACACAGCCATTGCTTCACCGGTTTGGACCCGGCTCAGATGTCCAAGGAGTCCTCGGCGACCTCCCTCGGAATGCCCGGCATATCCGAGGGACTCCATGCGAACACGTCAGCATTCGCACGGAGAAAGTCGACGAGCACGGCTTCCTATTTAGGCTCGAGGGTGGCGCTGACCGTCAGCGCCTTCCCATCCGCGTGGCCGGGGTCGAGTGGGACGGTCTTGGTGTCCTCCGCAGGCTTGAGGTTGCCGGCGTGTTGCTTGGGGTCGGGGATCTCCTTGGAGAAGTCGTCGAGGGCCGTGAGGACGGCCGACTCCTCAACCGCTTCGGCATTTTCCACGCACTCTACATCGCAGTCGTATGCGTGCTCGTAGGAGGTGCCGACGATGATGACCCCCATGGGCCCTGGCATCTTCAACTTGAGGTAGGCGTAGTTCGGGATCGCCATGAACTTGGCGTACCCTGGTCGACCGATGATGGCGTGGTAGATGCCACAGAACGCGACCACCTCGAAGGTCAGATCCTCCTTTCGGAAGTTCGAGGGGGTACCGAAGCAGACGGGTAGCTTGACGCGGCCGATCGGGAGTGCCTTCTTTCCTGGAACGACCCCGTGGAATCCTCCCGCGCTGGGCAGGAGCGCGGTCCTCGGGATTCCCAGGAGGTCGAGGGTCGCGACGTAGATGATGTTGAGGCTGCTTCCCCCATCCATGAGTACCTTGGTGAGGCAGGTGTTGAGTATGATCGGGTCGACGACGAGCGGGTAGACCCCCGCGTTGGGGACGTGCTCGGGGTGGTCGTCCTGGTCGAAGGTGATCGGCGTGTGGGACCAGTCGAGGTATCGAGGAGCCTGGGCTCGAACGGAGAAGACCTCTCGACGCTCCCTCTTACGCTAACGCGTACTGAGTCGAGTCGAGGGTCCCCCATAGATCATGTAGCAGTCGCGAACCTCGGGGAAACCCCCGTTGTTGCCATCGTCCCCTTCGTGTGGATCCTCCTTCTTATCGTCTTTCTTGAAGCCTAGAGGGTCGAAATGCTTTTTGAGCTTGCGACAGTCCTTGAGACTTTGGTTGGTCGGTCCCTTGTGATAGGGGCAGGGTTCTTTCAGCATCTTGTCGAAGATGCCCCCGTTGAGAGGGGGACCTCGAGGCTTCTTCTTGTCTACCGCAGGGACAAGATCGTCGGGCTCGACGTCGCGTCGACCCGGCTAGTTCTTCTTCTTCTTCTTCTTGCTGTTGTTGTCGTTGTTGTTCCTCTTGGGCCTGTTGTTCGAGACCCCGGGCTCGTCTGCCTTGGCCTTCCCCTTGTCTGGGGATGCATAGAAGAACGCGCCAACGACTTCCTCGCCGGCTGCGTAGTTGGCGACGATGTCCATGAGCTCGTTGGCGGTCTTGGGGGTGTTCCGTCCCAGCTCCCGCACTAACTCCTTGCAGGTTGTTCCGGCGATGAATGCGGTGACGACGTCGTGGTCGGAGATGTGGGTTAGCGCGGTACATTGCCTCGAGAACCGACGGGTGAAGTTGTGGAGGGTCTCCCCTGGCCTCTGCTTGCAGCTGCGGAGATCCCAGGAGTTCCCTGGCCGCTCGTAGGTGCCTTTGAAGTTCCCCTCGAAGATCCTGACCAGGTCGGGCCAGTCTTGGATCAAGTCCGGGGGGGAGCTCCTCGAGCCATCTTCGAGCGGTGTCGGAGAGGAAGAGCGGGAGTTGCCGAATGATGACGTGGTCGTTGTCGGCTCCTCCTAGCTGACATGCCATCTTGAAATCCGCAAGGCAGAGCTCTGGCTTGGTTTCGCCGTTGTACTTAACCAGACTGGTGGGCGGACGGAAGCGGACGGGCAAGGCGGTTCGCCGGATGGTCCTGCCGAAGACTCGTGGCCCTGGTGGTTCCGGAGATCGACGTCGATCTTCGTCACTGTCGTAGCGCCCACCTCGGTGAATGTTGTAACCTCGAGCCTCAACGTCGCCGTATCGGCGTCGTTTGTTCTCCCGCGGTGGTCGATCGTCGAGGATGCGGTCTCGAACTGGTCGTCGCTCTACTCCGCCTTGGGGCGCTTTGTCTTGGTGGACGGATACCTCTCGATTTTGTCGAGGGGATACGTCCTGATGCTCGGAGGCAGCTCCTCTGCGCCTCGAGGCCGAGCTCTCCGCCTGCTGCACGGCTGCGGTTTGGAGAAGCCCCCGGATTTTGTCCCTGATGCGTCGCGCTTGGGGTGTCGAAGGCGCCGGCATGTCACGAAGCAGCATTCCGACCGCTACGACATTTTGGCTGGCACGGTTGTAGACGCGACGCTCGTTTGCCCCCTCCTCGACGATCTGTCGATGGACTTCCCGGGCCCGCTCGCGAGCTCCTCCACCCTATGGGCGCCCGCGATTTCGCTCGAGGGCGTGCTCGAGCTGCTGAAGTCGTAGGCATTCTTCCTCGAGCTTGGCGAGCAGCTCTCGGACTTGCGCGATCTGGACGTCCTGAGGTGGATCGGCTTTGTCAGGACTCGGGGGGTTAGCGTTTCGTGCTGGTGTAGCGTTGCCCCCTCCTCCTTCATCCGTGGCCGCAGCGTCGTTGACGTCGTCCTGGGAATCAACCTGACCATCGAGGTGGAAGCATTCCCGGGTGGGATCGTAATCCTCATCGGGGGAGTCCGAGTCGGGGTAGCCGTGGTAGAAGTTGGGGAAAGATCCCTTGCGCTCCTCCTACAGCCGTCGCCGTAACGTGCCCCAGGTGTGACAACCCGGGATCGGGGCTCGTCGTGGCTCCGGGCGCTCGTCCGGCGGAGAGGTGGTGACGAGGCTGATCGTCGCACGTAGCAGGTTCCCTGGAGACTCGCAACGTGTCTGCATCTGCGAGCCTACAAAAGCAGAACAGAGTCTGGCGCTGTTGTAGAGCCCGTGTGGAAACAGGTTATGCGGCGGCGGCGGGGTCGAGTGTGTCGGAGAGGTCACGGGAATTCTCTGAGATGACGGTATGGCAGGGCCAAAGTCAGGCTCAGCGAGGTACCCGCCCCCGACCCGTAAGCATGGGTCAAACAGGCTCCCGAAGGGAGGAACTATGTCGCCAGCTGAGGCCGGGGGGACGGCATCCGGCATCTCGGGATCCACACAGTGAAGAGTGCGGCGGCGTCGTTCGCGCCCCCTCCTGGTCGCGGGTAAAAGGCGCGAGTGGTGGGACCGTCGTCTGGTCCTCCTTGGCCCCGGAGTACCGGAGCTGCTGCTATCCATGCCACTAGCTGAGAGCAGAACCATGTCGTGGCCGTGGCCCGTGGACATGAACTCTAGACTCCCGAACCAGACGGTGGTGGCGAATGGAAGTAATGGGATCGTGGAATCCATCTGGGAGAGTAGTTCGGAGTTGATCGACACGCAAAACCCCCCTACCTGGCGCGCCAACTGTCGGTGTTATGACCCAGGGGGTCAAGACCACCGGCTAGTAAATTTGTATATTGCGTGCTCCCTCTCCCAGATGTGATGCAAGAAGAACACAAGATTTATTTTGGTTCGGACAAAAGAGGCCCTACGTCCAGCGGGGGAGGATGGATTGTATTATCTTGCACCGAAGTGCTCGTACAGGGGGGGTACAAGCTGGTTTACATGGGGGTGCTCAGGATGAGCTGAGGCCTAGGACGAGCAGGGCTATCCTAGGCGGTCGGATGGTGGACTGCTTGATGTGTCGTTCAAGCAGTCGGGTGTGGTATGTGCTGATACGAGTGTATCTCTTGGATCTCGGGTGCCGAATCTCTCCCCTTTTCCTATCCCAGCGTCCCCTTTTATAGACCAAGGGGAGGCATGGGAGTACAGTGATCCTAGACTGTAGAGGCATGGGAGGGGTGTTCGTGGTGCCATGCTTGCGATGAGACGTCGATCACTGTGGCGGCGTGGCCCTCCTGTCCTTCCAGCGGTCAGGGTGCGGTGATGGCTGACTGGACACCGCCGTACAACATGACGTAGCGGGGTTGACCTTCGGAAGATGGGCGCGAGTTCCACAGCTGAAGCGGGACGGAGCAGATGGGACGGGTCCCATACCGGAGTGGTTGGAGGCAGGGGTCGAGCCCCCTAGTCGAGGGGGTCGAGGCCGGTGTGACCTTGTCGTATCCCTGAAGACACAGTCGAGGGGGTGTCCTGTTCATGGCTCGAGGAGGTGCCTCTGGAGTCCGTACTTGCGACGTGGCTACAACGGCGGCACAGTTGACGGAGGTCCAGGGCATGGGCGGTGAGTTGATAGATTTGACTGCGGTCGTGGGCGCCCATGACGTTAGGCAGGGGTAGGTAAGCGCATCGGATCCCCTTTACCCCGTACCGGGAGCAGGTGAGCTGGTCGAGCTTCCCGCCCAGGGGTCGTTCGTTCGACCCCTGTCCGTCAGTCGGAGTCGAGGTGGAGGCGGAGGGGTCGTTCGTTCGACCCGAGGTGGAGGCGGAGGGGTCGTTCGTTCGACCCCTGTCCGTCAGTCGGGGTCGAGGTTGAGGCGGAGGGGTCGTTCGTTCGACCCCTGTCCGTCCATTTTTCCAGGAATGGGCCGGCCCACGACTAGTTGTTGTGGCCGGTGCGGGGGCCTTCGTGTGATGAGCCTTTCTTCATGGACTCGAGCGGCTGATCGGATCCCATCTTAAAAATAGTTGCTATGTTGAGCGATAGTTTATCGAACGGTTTAGGGTACTCCTTACCTTTGTACCGACAACCTTTTTTTTTTGAGCCGTGTGCGTGGAGCTGAAACCGTTTGACTAAAAAACGTGAAACAAAGCTTAAAAAATGTGAAGCGGAGCAGTCCCAAACAAGCCCTAAATAAACTAGGATATCCATAGCATGAAAAAATAGTTTCTTCTCCACATAAGCTCTTTCTATACATAACTGATTTATAAAACATAAAGAATTATGTTCAGCCACATGATCATTTCTCTTAAAAGTCATTCCACGGAGAATCAAGAGCAGAACAAATAGGCTATTCACTGACTTGATAATTTTTGGGCCATTAACGCATATATTTAGTATGGGTATATACAAAATCAATCAAAGTGGCGAATGCCATTTTTTTCAATGGTTTCGCTCTTGTACACATATACGAAAAATAGATTACTATTGTATTTGTACAGAGAAAAACAAGAAAACACAACCTGGAGTGGAGCTGTATCCCACAACTCCCACAGTTTCAGTTCCGTTTCTCCTCTGCACTTGTGCAGTCTCTACTCTCCCCTTGTTTCTCCCCTTCGTTTCCTTTTGCCTTTTCCACCCCGCCCCGCCACACCTCTCCGCGCAGCACCGGCCGTAGCACCAGAACATCGGCAGGCAGGCGCGCGCGCCCCTCCCCTCCCCTCCCCGTCTCGATCCGGATGGAGTCCGAGAGCGGCGGCGTTGTCCGCCGGAGGCTGCAGAAGTCGGAGTCGGCGGAGATGCGGTGGGTGGTCTCGGGCGGCGCCAATGAGGACGACGAGATCGAGAGCTCCGACGACGGCGGCGTCGACACCCCCGCAGCCGCCTCGGGCTCACGGGGCGGCGGGTGCTCCGACGAAGACGACGGCTACGAGGAGGACGAGATGCTGCGCCAGCGCCTCGTGCGCACGGGCCCGCGCGCCGACTCCTTCGACGTCGAGGCGCTCGATGTCCCCGGCGTGTACCGGCACCAGGTCCGCGCTCCACCCACTCCCAGTCTCTTTGTTGAACTGCTTGCGCCTCTCTGTGGCGGGGACGTCTTCGTGGTGTTAGCCTGTGTCAGGCTTCGCTTTCCCGTCGATTGCTTCCTGGCCGCGACGCGCGATCCAACAATGTTTCTGTGCCAGGCGACTCTGCTTTCATCGTATCGCTTGTTTGCATAATGAAATTGTACTGTGGTGATGAGGGGACCTATAGGCTCGGAGTTGTACAGAATGAATGAATGGTTGAGGGTGCTTATTCTAGCCTCTAGGGTCGTAGCTTGATCACCATGAATGAATGCTTGAAGCTGATTACTGTGGTGTGTACATGTATACAAAATCGTTTGCAGCATTAGTCTGATGGTTCTGTCATACACGGCTACATGCCTCTGTTATTTATTTTGACCACTCATTAGATTGTGTGATGCACTCTTCTAGTTGTTTAGTCTCCTAGGCCGTGTTGAAACGTGGTATTGCTTAGGTGGGTGGTTTTGTTTGTATGATGTTACATGCAGGTGAGTTGTAAGTGTTGTTTATATTATATACAAATGTTAGATTCAGGATTTTATTTTAAAGTGTAACATCTGCCATATAGACTCCATTTTTCAGTACTGGTAGCAACATATCTGGCAATTGCTCTTCATGAAAGTTATGTTGTTTTTGACCTTTTGCTTGACCAATTATGGACCAGGCAATTTGATGCGGTATTTTGAACGAGTACAAAAGCATCATGTCAAATTAGCTTTGCCGTGTTTCACAAAAAAACCTTAGTTTCTTCTTTATCTTTGATACCATGGAAGCCTCATATTTCTTTAGATGATCGTTGGGTTATTTAAGTTGCTTCACTAGTGAAGTTTCAGTTATTGAACGTTTGGCTGGTTGCCCATAGACACTGGAGTCAATACCCTATATGTTACTGGTGTTTATAGAAAATGGTTCTTTCACTTATTACTGGTGCCATTATGATATAAATATCCACTCATCTAACAAAGAGTGAACTTTTAGTTGATATTATGGCCTTTGTTTTCTGGTCGACTGGTCGACCTGGGACCGACCAGGCGATTAATCGTCGACCAGGTCGATTAATCGACCCTGGTCGACCCTGGTCGTCTCCTGGTCGTCCAGGTATATCAGTTGGTCGACCTATATATATACCTCTCTATATATACTATATTATACACAATAAAAGTCTGGAATACCAAAGAGAACCATAATTAGCAAGTAGCAACACTAATGTAGCCTTGATCTTGACACACCTTAACAGCAGCAATGCTGCACAGCAGTAGAAACTAACTAACACAGCCAGCATATTACATACCAAAGTCCAAACTAGTTCAGCGGTACAGATAAACCGAAAAAAAGAGTCCACAACCTGGTCGGACGACCAGGTTTCTGGTCGAGCTGGTCGAGTCGGACCTCCTAATCGACCACCTGGGACCGACCAGGACGACTAATCGCGATTAATCGGACGATCTGAAAACAATGATTATGGCTGTGGTGTGGTCCAACCCGTGGGCGGAGTTGCCCTCATCCACTCATTGCTCAGTGCTCCGTGCAGCTTCGCAGGGCTTTACCTGCTAGCAATTCTGGGCTCTGTTGTCTTTGTGCTACTCAGAAACAGCTGGTGCTGGAATGAACATGTTGATGGCAAAAGAGTTTTATGCTAGTATATCCTTATCAAACTGCCACCTCTTTACCTGCTAGCAATTTCTGTAAGAGCTCAAACCAGAATTTCCTAGAGAAGACACAAGAAACCAGCAGGTGATCTCAGGTTTCCTCTTCCTGATCATACAACAAACATTTCTGGTGGTCCTAAAGACCCCCCCCCCCCCCCCCCCCCCCAAGCATATTATGCATGATCAACCACATGAAAAAAAAACAACATTTGTTAGGAGCCCAAGTTCTCCAAATACGCTCCCATGGACTGAATAAAATGGCACCTTGAAAGAAACGCTCATAAGTTGATTTTGTAGAGTAGACACCTGAAGTAGCAAGTTGCCAATTGTGTTTGTCTTCTAGCTGAGGCTGAAAATGATCTGAGGCTGTAAAATGATCTGTGGTAAGTGCACCTTGCAGGTCACCAATCCAAGTGTTAGCAAAGAGCCGTGGAGCAAGGTCCTCAATTTTCTGCCCATGAATTCACCTATCCATCCAGAAAAGAGTACAGGAGCCATTGCCAACCACAGTGCATACTGCCATAGAGAAGAAATAACTGACACAGGAATGAACTTGAACCAGACAAGAAGACCAAAGTCGATCAGGTTCTGTTTTCTTTAGCCAGAGCCAGTGCATTCGCAATGCCCATCCCATTCGCTGCAGGTCTGAGATGCCAAGGCCCCCAAGTTCAATTGGGGGACAAGTCATTGTAAGAGTTGGTTGGACTCTTTGAAGTTAGATGGATATTTCGTTATGATGTAGAAAATTTGATGATAACGATTGAGTATTTGAGTCTCACTTAATATTGGATGGGATAAATCTGAAACCACTTCCATTAGGTGTCATAGAAAAACAGAAAATAGCGACCATGATTTTTTTTTAAAAAAAAACTATCTACAAAATGATACTATGCAAGTCTAACACAAATCTTTTTTCTTTCCATTGCCCATAGTTCACCCTGCTATTTTCTGTTTTTTCCCTATCAAAATTTACTGTCGTAGCAAAATGATCACTGAGCAACTTTAGTTTGACATTAGGTACTCCAGCTGGTATGTTTAGTATAAAGGCATCATGCATCAATAGGGTGTCTGCAAATTCCAATTCTGTTTTGCATGCAAATATCATAACTCTGCTTATACCTAGGTGTTGTCTTACTTTCAGGAATTTACCTTAGGGAGCTGTATTGTGCTGAGTCTTCAGACACTAGGCGTTGTCTTTGGGGATGTTGGTACTAGTCCACTCTATACCTTTGATGTAATGTTCAACAAATACCCAATTACTGCAAAGGAGGATGTTCTCGGAGCTCTCTCACTTGTAATATACACTCTCATTCTGATACCATTTCTGAAGTATACACTGATTGTTTTGTGGGGAAACGATGATGGAGAAGGTATTATTTTTTATATGTACTAGGGTACTAGAGTAAATTATGCAAAACAAATCTTCTTCAAGATATATCTAATATTTGTTCTTATTATTTGGCAGGAGGGACATTTGCTTTATACTCGTTAATATGCAGAAATGCAAAGGCAAGCCTGCTTCCTAACCAATTACCTTCTGATACCCGTATATCAAGTTTCAATCTGAAGGTGCCTTCAGTAGAGCTCGAGAGATCTTTGAAGATAAAGGAGCGACTTGAGACTTCATCTATGCTAAAGAAGCTGCTTTTGATGCTTGTTCTTTTTGGTACTTCGATGATAATAGCAGATGGTGTTGTCACACCAGCAATGTCAGGTTCATGTCTTTCTGATGCATTGTTCATTGTATTTTTGCTCTTCACCTAGTTGGGGGATCTTAACATTTGCTTTCCTAGTAACATGATTCTACACAAGCTTCCCTCATCTAGAATAACTCCATCTTGTCTCATATTGAAATCTGCAGTTATGTCTGCTGTTAATGGCTTGAAGGTTGGAATTTCTAGTGTTAATGAAGGTGATGCTAAAGCCACGCTGTTAGTTCCATTCATTATTGACAATTTATGATGCAGCAAAAGAGCTACTCCCTCAATTCTAAATTATAAGACGTTTTGGCTTTTCTAGATACATTACTTTTACTAAGTATGTAGACATAGTGTATATCTGAGTGCATAGCAAAACCTATGTATCTAGAAAAGCCAAAACATCTTATAATTTGGAATGGAGGGATTATTTTCTATTTCTGTTTAGTCATGCTCAATGCTTACCATTCATTGTACTTTTGGCAGGTGAAGTGGTCATGATAACTGCTGCATTTCTTATTGTTCTGTTCAGTCTACAACGGTTTGGAACGAGCAAAGTAGGGCTTGCTGTTGGGCCGGCTTTGTTCATATGGTTTTGCTGCCTTGCTGGGATAGGAATATATAACCTCAGAGCATATGGTTCAGAAGTATTCCGTGCATTCAATCCTGTGTATATTTACTATTTTTTTGAAAGAAATCCCACTGAAGCTTGGATGTCCCTGGGGGGCTGTCTTTTATGTGCAACAGGTAGGTGTTTTGATCACATGCAGTCTTGAGTATGAAAGAACAGCTTTATATTTTGTAGCTCTGCTTTAGTTATGTTGTTAATCTTGAAAGGATTATATATGTTTTCCAAGATACCCCTTAGCTTCCACTGCTTCTCTTCTTCGAACTGGTGAAGCAATTCACCCATGACATATTGATCCAATTGCAACAGTTTCCAAAAGTGATTCAATTGGCATGGACTTTAATAGCACTTTCTCTTAATAAACATCAAAGTCCCAAAGGTTCATATTAATAGCAGCTAAACATATTGATTCAATTAGCATTGAGTTTTAAGAACAATTTTTGTCCTAAGAAATACTAAAATCTAATGTAAAGCTGAGCATAGAGAAAGCAAAATATTTTGATAATAATAAATTTTACATGATTAATATTTTTACAGGATCTGAGGCAATGTTTGCTGATTTATGCTACTTCTCTGTTAAATCTGTTCAGGTATTTTATCCTGTTGTTTAGGGCTAAATGTTCCTCCTTCAAAATAGTTTATGGTAACTTACGATTGCTCATATGTTGCAGCTTACCTTTGTGTTTCTTGTTCTTCCATGCCTTCTACTGGGTTACCTAGGGCAAGCTGCATTTCTTATGGAGAACTTAGATAAAAGTCAGCAGATCTTCTTTTTGTCCATTCCAAGTAAGGAAAATTTGTGTCTGATTTGCTATGTATTGTTACATATGCTGAAACAAAAACTCTCATATATAATGAAACTGAACTTCGTTTTACTAGTCTCTAGACCCATTCTGATAGACGTTTTTCAATACATGTTGCAGGTCAGGCATTTTGGCCAGTGGTATTCATAGCTACTCTGGCAGCACTAATTGCTAGTCGTGCAATGACAACTGCTATATTCTCAACCATAAAGCAGGCAACAGCTCTTGGCTGTTTCCCACGCCTCAAGATTATCCACACCTCTAGAAAGTTCATGGGCCAAATATACATCCCGGTGATGAACTGGTTCTTGCTGGTTTCTTGTCTGGCATTTGTCGCAGTATTTGGGAGCATAAATGAGATTGGCAATGCATATGGTATGTGATATGAGCCTTATTGGCAGTTCGTTAGCAGTGCAATCTATTTCACCTATCTTTAGCTATATATAATTGATACATCCTTAATGCATTCGCAATCCTGATTTCCTTTTTCTGTGATATACTAGTTTTCTTTGCCTGTATAAACGCCGCCTGTTTTTTTGTATCATATATGGAATTATGGATGATCTAGAAGGCTTAGCTCTATGATTCTATCATGATCAAGTGTGGATCTGATAAGCTAACTAGGGAATACAATATGTGAAGAGAGGAATTTGAATTGGTTCAAATGTATTATGTACGGGGAAGTTCAATTCCCTCATTGAGTATGCTCTCAGCTATGTTTTTGCTCCGAGTATTCTAATTGTTATTTGGAATGCATGTAGTCCTGAAATTTCCTGCACTTGATCTTCTGAACATTAGCTCTACATGTAGAAATAATAACCATTTGTTGAAAACAGTGATCTGCTGAATAAGTGAACATTCTAAGTGGTGTTTTTGTCTCTTTTACGACATCTCTATTGCTATAGTGATTAATAGATTTACTTACACAACTACAAGTGACTACTTGGAAGGAAAAATGTAAAATGTCAACAATTCTTAAGAAAAATAAACCTTCTATGTTCAAGTGTTATCTTGTTATGTATGTTGTTGTTTTCTTCCACCCTAATGGCAGTATTTATTGATCTACGGTATTTAAAATAACAAGATTGCTAAATTACCTTATTTCTCCAATCCAATCATCAACGCTACAGAATATTTCTAATGCCTGTTCTTGATTGCAGGCATAGCAGAACTTGGGGTCATGATGATGACTACTGTCCTGGTAACCATTATAATGCTTCTGATATGGCAGGTCAACATCGTCATAGTTCTATGCTTTCTCACCCTCTTCTTGGGGCTGGAGTTATTTTTCTTTTCCTCAGTTTTGGGAAGTGCAGCAGATGGAAGTTGGGTTCTTTTGGTATTTGCAGCTGTATTGTATTTGGCAATGTACATATGGAACTATGGAACCAAGTTGAAGTATGAAACTGAAGTCAAGCAAAAACTTTCAATGGATTTATTGATGCAGCTAGGCTGCAATCTTGGTACAGTGCGGGCACCTGGTATTGGATTGCTCTATAATGAACTAGTCAGGGGTGTTCCTGCAATCTTTGGTCAGTTCCTCACTACACTGCCAGCCATGCATTCAATGATCATTTTTGTCTGCATCAAATGGGTCCCAGTTCCAGTTGTGCCTCAGAATGAAAGGTTTCTCTTCCGTCGCGTCTGCCCAAAGAACTACCATATGTTCCGCTGTATTGCTAGGTACGAACTTCATCTTTATGAGTTTCTAAAAATAAGTGGTCTCTGTGTACCTCCTAAATTGATGTTATTTGGTCTGGAGTTTCTTGTATGCTCATTGGAACCTTGAGACAACTTTGCCTCTACAAATGTTTGATATTGATACTATGATGCTTGCTTTTGTGTTTCATGTAATGCATGATGCCCTGATCTTGATTTAGAATCTGTTAGAGAGCAACTGGGTGTGTCAGTAACTATTCTGCTAGCATTATTACTGTGTAGGCACTAGGCAGGGCCACAGGCTGTTGCTCTTTTTGGAGTGTGCAGTAGCCAGTAGTTTACTACCCCCTCTGAAGTTTTGTAGTGCTGATGAGTTTGCTTTTATACCATATTGAACCCAGATGTATTTCTATTAATTGAAGTCATTAGGTGATTCATATCTGTTGTTTTGAACTTCTAACTCGTTTCATCTCTTGATCTTTGCCTGCACTGTTATCCTGCTGCTAAGAGTTCTGTTCATCAAATAATAGCTTTGATATGTACTTATGTTCCATCCCCTCCCCCACCCCCTTTGGGGCTCTGGGCACCATCATGATTTCTGCATGAAATTGGTACAGCTGCTTTTTTTGAATGTTTGCTCATATTTATTCTTTGGCCATTTTTAACTCTGTACAAGATCTGCTGCCCTCAATGGTATGAGTAGAGTGAAACTGAATGTCTCGTTCATTTCCTTGGTCCTGGAGATGGAATCTTTGCTGTATTCATGTTCCTTCAGAACCCAAATCTGTATAAAGTTGTATGGTTATTTATGGGCACTGTATAGTCATTGATTGTTGGGCTGGATGTTAATGGTTCGTGACTGCAGGTATGGGTACAAGGATGTACGCAAGGAGAACACTCAAGCATTCGAACAGCTTCTGATAGAAAGCCTTGAAAAGTTCATACGCAGAGAGGCCCAGGAACGCTCCCTGGAGAGCGACCATAATGAGGACACAGACTCTGAAGAGGAGATTGCATCCTCGTCATCAAGAGTCCTTGTTGGCCCCAACGGTAGCATCTACTCGCTCGGCGTCCCACTCGCGGAGCCAGGCGGCGGCAACGGCGCCGACGACTCAGCCCTGGGATCAAGCAAGTCGTTGGACGGATCAAGCATGGACAACGAGCTCTCTTTCGTCCACAAGGCCAAGGAGTCGGGCGTGGTGTACCTTCTTGGGCACGGAGACATCAGGGCCCGGAAGGAGTCGTTCTTCCTCAAGAAGCTGGTGATCAACTATTTCTACGCTTTCCTGAGGAAGAACTGCAGGAGGGGCATCGCAACGCTGAGCATACCCCACACGAGGCTGATGCAGGTGGCGATGCAATACATGGTCTAGGGTTATCTGGCTACACCACTCCCACCTTTCTTTTTTTTTCTCTTATCTTACACAAGATGGTACTAACTCGCGGCGGTAGATAGTGAGGTGCAAGCGAGAGGTGTCTGAAGCTGCTTTTTTTTTTTTTCCTTTGGTAGAGGCAACACTAACCGATCTGGTGTTTTACCGAAAGGTGATGAAAACTGGACCAAAGTATGATCATATACTTATGCATAACAAGGGAACCCCGTGCGTTCTGTGTGAAGCAAGGCACAACAAGCCAGCCTGCTGCTGTTCAGTTCAGCCATGAGCGGAGCCGCCACTCGCATGTACGTAGTACGTGATGTAAACCAGGCTACACGTACAGGTACAGTACATCCTACACTGATGTGCCTGGTGGTTTTTGCTTGGCTGCTTGTGCTGAGAAGCGGGAGCAGATACTGATATTGATTGCCCAGCTGCGCTGCGCCTATCAGGATTCGAGGTCAGTATTCTGCAGACTGGGGCAAGATCCGTGCTCTTCAACAATCAACACGGTTAAGGCACTTGAACTACTACCACTAACTTTACAACTGGTATAGTACTACAGGGGCACTAGTATAGTACATGCGCTAGTGGGGGAAGAATAAGGGGGGCCATGCATGATCTGTCTCACTCGCTCTCGTACCTAATCTGCTGTCGATACGTGCGGCGGTGCGCTGCTGCCGCGCAGGCGCAGCAGCAGAAGCACCGAAGGGCCGCCGGCCGCGGATCACATCGCAATCGGCGGGCCGCGGGATGGATGGACGGCAGGGCGTGTCCCGAGAATCTCCGGGAAATGCGAGGCCTGAGCGCGACCGCTTCTAGTGGGCGGGCGGTCCGGCGAGCGATGAGTGACCTGCGTCCGTCAAGGCGCCGGGCGGGGGGGATTGACATGTCGGCTGCCGGGGACGACGACATGTCTGCGCCTGCGCTGCTGCGTTTCTTCACCCGGTAATTGATGATGCTGTCCCTTGTTTTTAGTCGCCGTGGGCGTCTTGGACCGCTTAATCAAGAGTGACGGGCCCGCGATTAGGATGACTGATTGTGTGCAGTGAGTGGGAGGGTGATTGTCTGATTTCCATTAAAAAAAAAAGTCAGTGGCCCAGCCCAACACATTGCTTTTACGGTGTATTGGCGTGTGACACGTGTCATGGACCACAAGGCCACTGGTGAGTGGAGACGGGACAGGGGAAGGAGCATGTGGGGCGCATGCAGCCTAAGGAATCGGTACACTTGTTCCACGGACGCAAGAAGAAGACGTGCTTTGCTTGGTGCTTCCTGAACAAACACAACTATTGAATACATATACTTATACCGTATCAAATACTACTAGATATGCAAACGGCGCGGGCCACACCCGCTAGCCCGATGGGCTACTCGCGCCGCAATTTCATGTAAACCCGCGCCGCAAACCCGCGAGATAGGAGCGGATCCAACAGCGCCGCAGCGCCCCGCAAGGAGGTGCGACTTGCCAAAGAAAATAACAGAGAAAGCGGCCTGCTGTTCAAAAGAATTAATGCGGAGGGGAATTAAGCCATGCGGGCAATTCCTACAAGGCCGAGGGCGGCAGCGAGAGCTGCAGCAGATGGTGCCGCGGAGGATGGTGCGTGCCGCGTGCGATGATGGACTCGTGGATGTGGTGTGTGGCCACTCAGATGACGCGCCAGACAGTCTCCTCGTAGCTCCGGACCTTCAGGCGGAGCAAGCGCGGGAACAGGATCAATCGGGAGGGAGGCAGCGGCGGAGGTTGTGAGCGCACCCAGGACCTTTGCGTGGTGAGGACGACGACGAGCATGCGGCGGGAGCCCGGGCGATCGTAGGCGAAGATGTACGCGGCGCTACGCGGGCTGCCACGAAGCCCGCCGAAGCAAGTGGCGATATGCGGGCCGCCGTATATGCCCGCAAACTGCATCACGGCTGTACGAATGTTTCTTTGGAATACTTACGGAGAATTCACGCCGGATCTTTAAGTGGTATGAATGTTTCTTCTTGAATTTTTCACTTCTTCGATTCTAGCATTGGGGCTCCTTTAAGTATTCCCTGTAAACACTGTACGAAATGCATTAGTGTTAGTTAGCAACAATTTGAATACGTACGAGAAAATCTTAAATGATCAATAAGCTAGGTGACTTACGTTTTCAAGCAATCTTCGAAGGCCTTGTACCCTTTTCTATTTACTGCCCTCAACGAGTCAAATATTACTGCCCTACCATCTTGAGGATAGATGAGAAATGCAACCCAATGTCCATCGACTTGGCCCTTACTACACCATTCAAACAAAATACAGGTTACGACGACGATGTAAGTTTATGATCCTAGCCACTTAGCTCTATGTACAATTTTGATTTACCCAAAGTGGTAAGCCGCCTTGATACAGTGCGGCCCATCCGGGTGAATCTTCTTCATCACTCCATTTATGTACCTTGACAAATTCTTCTTCTCCTCTTTCATATTCTCGTCGTATTTCTGTTGTCTCCGTCGCGCTGTCAACTTTGGATCCGTTATCTCATACCCTTTGATGACTCTGTCAGCAATATGCATTGGAGAGAGGTAGAGAGCAGGATGTCTCTTTTTGTTGCTTACTATCACCGACGTCCTGCACGGAGAAGTCATCGAGTCATACTAAGTATATAGTTGACCATTAGTATTGCTGAAATCTGTGAAACTGACAATGAGATTTACAGAGTGAATAGGGTGACTTGGACAACATCTAGGTCTTCTTCCCAGAATAGATGCCACATGTCGCGGAAGTCTACGGGGAGAGTAATAGTGTCGGGCAAGTGGAAGTACTTGGGGGGAATCTTGATTGTAAAACCTGACATCCCGACTTTTGCAGCTTCCATATACCACCTATGAAATCTCCTTGTTTCCCATAGTTCCTCATCTATGAGCTGTGTCTTAGGAATCAAGAACTTCCCACGCTCATAGATGTCAGGACAGTCTTCGTCCTCCAGAAATAGCTGTCGGCTAGTATTTGGAGGCCTAGAGAACGGTTAAGAGAGTATAGTAAAGGTTACTACCATCTTATAGTTAGGATATAAAGTTGAACATGATATTATGCATCACGATACCGTACCTTTCGAATGTAGTAGTGTACGACAACGATTTGGCGCTCATGCCTGGATGCTTCCTTGGTGGGCTCCTTGGTGCCTCCTCCGTGCCTTGTTGCCCCTCTGACCCTTCCTTGTCCCCCATTGGTGCCTCTGCACTTCCCGGTGGGTCCACAGGTGGCTCCCCCATTGGTGCCTCTGCACTTCCCGGTGGGTCCACAGGTGGGTCCTTTATTGGTGCATCTGCACTTCTCGGTGGGTCCACAGGTGGGTCCCCCATAGGTGCCTCTACATTTCCCGGTGGGTCCACAAGTGGGTCTGCAGCTGGACTTCTCAATGGATCACCATTACCATCTCCTTTTTCCTTTCCCTTGCCCTTGTCCCCGCCATCGTCCTTGTCACCATCTCCGCTGTCATTCGGATCTTCCGGTTCAGGGGGACAAGATCCGGCAACTGATGGTTGTGATCCGCCGGTGGTCGGCGTTGCAGTTGGTGTGTCCGAGATGAGCTCAACGTCTTCTTGATTCCACAAGATTTCGCTTCCCATTGCTGTCCCTAGAATTCGGTGTCGCTGTAAGCTAGGATGATCCAATTCATAATCTTCGTGATTTGACGCAATCTAGGCGGGGGTCACGACGACATGTTCTCAGGGATGTCATCTATGTTGAATTCCGCAATTTTGTTCACGGAGAGTACAACTCCCTCTGCGATAAACAGCTCCTTGCCTGACCGCCCGATCGGGATATGGAGCTGGACATGTAGGGATTGCTGGATGTCTTGTAGCCTCTGCACCAATCATCTTTCTAGAACTTGACTCGGAGGCGCGGGAAGACCAGCCTGACGAAACATATGTGACCTCATAGCCACCATCTCTGGGTCGTTGCTGGTGAAGGCCTTCTTTATTCCTTGGCTAATCATTTCGGACACGCCTTCCTCGTATCCTTTCTGAAAGATTTCTTTCTTGTACCTTTCCCTTGACCGGTACTTGGTAGAGTCGGTTTTCTAGGTCTCAACGGACAACCAACTCATCTTGGACTGCATTCCACGAACGCGACCACGGTGCTCAGGGGCTCCAAGGACCTCGGTCAGCATGTCGTGTCCTCTACGGACCTCGATGGAGTCCTTGGATTTGCTGGCCTCGATGACAACCTGCTCCACCGCCTCAAAGTGAGGCTTGTTGAACCTGGTCGCACCTGGCTTGAGCCTCTTCGGAATACGGGCAAAAATGAAGTCTTTTGCCCTACCATCAACCCCTTCGTAGGGATCGAGGATTCCTGCCTCCTGTCTAGCTTGTTCTTGTGCCCGCCACCGGGGCCTATGACTAGCAAAGCCAATCATGCCCAAGTGGTGGGGATGCTTGTTCTTCTTCGCCATCGCGCTAAACTTGGCGCTCTTTTCCTCTGCTTCAGGTGTACTCCTCAACCTAACGAATCTGTCCCATACGTGCGCCTTCACCATGGTGTATTTGTGTATGGGTGACTTTTCCTTCTTAAAGAAATCCCTAGCAAGCATGGACTTGAAGTTGCACCATGAACAGGACGCCACATGCAGTGCCCACTCCTTGCATTTGGCCATGTCAGCGCCTTCTGGATAGGAGAATTTCCTAGTCACCTCGCCCTAGACATTCTCCTTGATATCGTCTAGGACAGCGTGCCAGGTCGGCCAAGTGATGAGCACCTTCTCCCTCACTATGCAACCCACTTGGTTGTTGTATCGGCCGATGACCTGAAGAGGCTGCAATGGATTTCCCTTTGGCCCCACCTCAAGGATCCTGTGGACATCGTCAGTCAAATCCCTCTGGTTCCTCCCATGTCCCCCCTCCTCCGTTTGTTCCCTTAGATTTCGCTGAGGATGATGTCATCGAGGGAGGGGGGAGTGGGAGCGGGAGTGGGAGGCACTCCTTCTGCCTCATTGAACTCCAACTGAAGAGGCATAATTGGGATCTGTTCAAGGGTTTGAGCATTAATTCTATGACACACTGATTTGTACATCCCAAATAAGTAGTTACAACAGGCTTCTACCTCACGTCTGGAGTTTGCAGTTGCTCGTTCAATCCGTGGAACTCTTCTTTTATACTTTTATGTGCTCCCTTTCATGCAATAATCACCCTCACCATCGGCAGAGTCATCATCACCCTCAACCTCTGCATCATAGGTAGGATCATCGTCCTCAGCGGTACGGGGCTTCTTTGGCCATGGTGGTGAAATGGACACCTGGCTCGCGTATTCAGTTGAAGTAGGTGGACTAGGGGTAGGGTCCCTCCATTCGTTGAACGGGTCCTCTGCCGCCATTTGAAGTCAAACTAGAGGTAACAAGTAGTATAAGTAGAGTACACAAGTAGTAAGTAGTACAAGTAGAGTACAAAGAAGTAGTGCTAGAGTAGAAGTAGTGCTAGAGTAGAAGTACTTCATAGTAGGGTAAATAGTAGAGTACAAAGAAGTAGTATAGTACTAGTATTAACTAGTATAGTAGAATAGTAGAAGTAGAGTAACTAGTGAAAGTAGAGTAGTAGGGTAAGTAGTGCTAGAGTAGAAGTAGTGCTAGAGTAGAAGTACTTCATAGTAGGGTAAGTAGTAGAGTACAAGTAGTGAAGTACAGAAGTAGAAATAGAAGAGTGTATAGTAGAGAAGTAGGATAAGTAGAGAGTAGTGAAGTCAAGTACCATATATACAAGTTGAGTACAAGTAGGGGTACAAGTACAAGTAGAGTACAAGTAGGGGTACAAGTTGAGTACAAGTACAAGTAGAGTACAAGTAGGGGGTGGGTTACAAGTACAAGTACAAGTACAAGTACAAGTAGTAATAGTACAAGTAGAAATAGTACAAGTTGGCTCAGACCCATGAGATAAAGTATAAAAGTACAAGCTGGCTCAGATTCAACCCATTATACGAGCCATCCAAGTTTAGGAGGGGGGTATTTGATCATCATAGCCGCCGCTGCCTCAACATTTAAGTAGTATTTCACATCATTGCATATGCCACTAGTAGTAGAGTAGTAGTATTTCACATCATTGCATAAGTACTAGAGTAGAGTAGAAAGTAGTAAGTAGATTAGAGTAGTAAAGTACAAAGTAGTAAGTAGTAAGCCATCAATTTCACATCATTGCATAACTCAAATCATAACAATCTTGGAACCATGGCACACGTCCAAACCCAACCATCAACACAACATGACTATGCTTTTGCTTAGGTATGGACGTGAGCCACGGTTTGATGAGAGTCATGAAAAATAGCCATCATCATTCCCAAATTGAAAAAAACATCACTGACCTAAGACACTTTGCTCAGTGAAAATCAGGTTTCATCAGTTTAGTGACTTAAAAATAACATTTCATTTCATCAGTTCAGTGGCATATGCTCAGTGAAAAATAAAATTTCATCACATCCTCGGTGCATCACAGGCAGTATCTCACAGCATCACAGGCAGCATCACAGAGGGAAATAATCACAGGCATCACAGAGGAGTTTTGGGGCATCATCATAGGCAAACCGAGGGGATGGAGTAGAGGGAGAGGAGCACTAGGCAAGCACCGAGCACCAAGCACCGTGAGCACCACGGAGAGCACCGAGGACCGAGCACCGAGGCGGCGGGATGGCGAGGACCGAGGCGAGGAGGAGCACCAGCAACCGAGCACCGAGGCGGCGTGATGGCAAGGACCGAGGCGGCGGGATGGCGAGGATCGAGGCGAGGAGGAGCACCGGCAACCGAGCACCGAGGCGGCGGGATGGCAAGGACCGAGGCGAGGAGGAGCACCGGCGACCGAGCACCGAGGCGGCGGGATGGCGAGGACTGGCGAGGAGGAGCACCGGCAACCGAGCACCGAGGCGGCGGGATGGCAAGGACCGAGGCGAGGAGGAGCACCGACGATCGAGCACCAAGGCGAGGCGAGGAGAGCAGCACCGGCGGCCGGGGAGAGGAGGAGCACCGGCGATCGAGCACCGAGGCGAGGCGAGGCGAGGAGCACCGGCGGCCAGGGAGAGGAGGAGCACCGAGGGGCACCGGCGGCAGTGGGGATCACCGGAGGTGGGGAGGAGCACCGGCGGCGGCGGTGGATTTGGGCAGCACTTTGTGTATATGTAGAACCCTTACCGCGATGAAGACGATGAAGATGAACCAGCGGGGTCCATCCCCTATATATAGAAGTCGTTTACCGCAGGGGGCCTTATAAGGTGCCCGCTGCGGTAAACCATTAACCGCAGCGGGCACCTTACACCGCCCGCTGCGGTAAACCAATTTCTGCATACTCTCAAGTTTTCAACTTTAAGTTTTCTAACTGCATACTCTCCAGTTTACACCACATGTCATTTTGATAAATTGCACCAAAATAGATAAATTGCTGTAAATGCTATCCTTGAATAATGTATTACATGTCATTTTGATAAATATAAATACAAGCTTTTTATAACCATTGCCCATATAACATGTCAACTCATAAATTCATACAACCTTTCTTTCCATAAGTTCTCCACTACTTTATTACATCTCATTTTGGTACTGGCGCTTTCACGGATCGCACCTCACCATCGGGGCGGGCCCAGGGCTTTATACTGCTCTTGTTGCAACGATCCTCGACGGCCTTGACCTTCGTTGGTAGATCGGTCAAAAGTTGGAGCTCTTCGTAGTTGTTGTATTGTTCTGGACTCTGGACACCATCAGCTCCAACGATCCTCTGCTTTCCAGACACGACCACGTGCATCTTTGTGTCCTCTGGGTAGATATAGTAAGCCACTTGTGCGACGTCTGTAGCAAGTACCCACTGATCATCTTTATATCCGGTACTTTTGAGGTTCACTGTGGTTAACCCTAATCTGTAGACAACAACTGTTTTCGAGTTAACCCAGTCGACACGAAAGACACCTAGGCGAAGGTCTTTTCCATAGTCAAGCTCCCATATTTCGCCAACCTGTCCATAGCATTGTGTCCTCTTGTTTGTGGCCCCGTCGATTCCTTCGTATCGAACACCGCTATTCTGTGACGCACTCTTCTTGTCCTTGTCTTTCATGTGGAACATGTACCCCTTCACGTCGTACCCTTGCCAAGTCGTAACTTGAGTGGACGGCCCTTGTATCAACTTCTTAACGGTATCCGTATCTTCATCAGGGCTTCCTTCCAGTGGGATGCATTGCTCTTTAAGCCACTCTATGAAACTGCTCTTGTGATGTTTTTGGACCCATTCCTCCGTGCGTTGTCCGTCATGTGCGGCACGAATCTCATCTAGGTGCTTTTCAACATATTTGTCCATGCTCACCAACTGATGAAGGATGTTGTAATGAGCTTCTTCCACATCTTTGTATGGTATATCGGTGCGTACTTGCCGTCATGTGCACCCCTTCCCGGAGGTTCTGCCCTCGTGCTGATGAACAGGCAATCCTATTGCCCTCCCATCCTTTATGTACCTCATACACCAGTTGACGGACTCCTCGGTTGTGTATGCCTCGATCATAGAGCCCTCTGGGTAAGCACGGTTTATGAACATATATGTTCAGGGTCGACATGAACCGCTCGTATGTCCACATCTGGTGCAGGTACACGGGGCCCAGTTGCTCGATCTGATCAACCATGTGTATCATTAGGTGAGGCATAATGTCAAAGAAAGAAGGGGGAAAGCACATCTCGAGCTGGCAAAGGGTTTCCACGATGAACTCCTTCAGGACAACCAGTTCAGCTTTGCTGATGACCTTCTGTGTGATGCGGTTAAAAAAGTACGACATCCGAGTGATTACCATCTTCACGTACTCTGGACCGATAGCCCTGATAATGATGGGAAGGAATACCGTCAGCATGACGTGGCAGTCATGTGAGTTGAAGCCAGACATTGTGAGGTCTTTCATGCAGACGAGGCTCTTGATGTTTGAGGAGAAACCGGTCGGTACCTTGATACCCCTCAACAAGTTGAGCATAGATATCTTCTCATCGCGTCTTAGGTTATATGCTGCACCTGGTATGTCAAGTTTACCATTATGAGGCGGTCTCGGGTGAAGGTCATGCCTGATGCCCTGATGGAGAAGATCCATCCGTGATTTGAGACCATCCTTCGTCTTGAACTTGATGTCGAGCAATACACCGATCGTGCTTTCGAAGACATTATTCTTGAGATGCATGCAGTCGATGGCATGGAGTGTGTTAGTGTTTTCCAGTATGACAGGTAGTCGAAGAAGATCGACTTCTTCTTGAAAGGAACATGTACTAGTGTTTCCTCCTCCTCCTCCTCATTTGTCCTGTTGACCCGCTTTCGCTTTCTTGTTTGTTTTGTCCCTTCCTCTTATGGCTTCTTCTTCTTGCCAAACTCGATGGCAGTCATATCCTTCACCATATCATACACCTTTGGACCCCAGCAAGTCTGCGCCGGTGGTTCACCCAGCTCTACCTGATTGTCGAAGTATTGATTCATAGCAAGTCTTCTATACCTGTGACTTTTGCTTAGGAACCACCTATGCTTCATGTAAACTGTCTTGTACGATGCCTTAAGGTAATGGCGGCATGTCCCATCAATGCACTTTACGCAACCAGTTTTCCCTTTGATCTGCCCTGACAGTGAGAAGAGACTAGGGTAATCGGTGATCGTGACAAATATGATGGCCCTTAGGGTGAACTTCTCCTTGTGGTACACATCAGTCATCTCGACCCCAACATCAAATAGCTCCTGCATTTCCTCCATTAACGGTTCTAGAAAAACATCAATATCGTTACCGGGTTGTCTTGGTCCTGAGATCAGCATGGTCAACATGAGATACCTGCGCTTCTGACACAGATGGGGAGGTAGGTTGTACATGGTGAGTATGATGAGCCAGGTGCTGTGCGAGCTGCTAAGCTCACCGAAAGGGTTCATCCCGTCAGTACTGAGCGCGAACCGAATGTTCCTTGACTCGTTGCCGAATTCCGGATATGCCTTGTCAAAATCTTTCCACTGTTGGCCATCAGATGGGTACCGAAGCATGCCATCATCCTTCTTGCGGTCATATGATGCATGCCACGACATCAGCTTGGCATCCTCTGGGTTTCCGAATAGTGCACGCAGGCGGTCGATCATAGGCAGATACCACACCGACATTGTCGGGCTTCTCCGTTGCGTGTAGCCCTCTTCCTCCTCGTCCTGCTGAGCCGCGATGTGATTCTCTGCAGCAGTGCTCTTCTTGCCCCCCTTCTTCTTCTTCGGACCACCTCGCAATGACTCATCGCCGTCTGCATCCGCACGACAGCCAACATTCTTCTTGTAACGACTTGCGTTGCAGTGCGGACAGCTCGTCATCATCTCATACTTAGTGCCCGGCCGATACATGATGCAGTGGTTAGGGCAGGCATCGAAATTTTGAACTTTCATCGACACTGGACGAATCAACTTCTTTGCCCGATAAGTATTCACGGGAAACTTGTTACCCTTCGGGTACGTTGTAGCAAGGTAACTTAACAACTCATTGAAGCTGTTGTCAGACCAACCATGTCGGGCCTTCATCATCAACATGTGGAGGATAAAACGAAGCACGGTGCACTCTTTCGTACATTCGCCATCATCCGGATACAGAGGATCAAGTGACGCCTGCTTCATCTCTCTGAAATTTTCCAACCACTTCGGGAAACCATACACAACGCCGTCCTCATCGATGTGCTTCACTAAATCATCAAAAAGCGGCACATCCTCGGGTTCCTGCACGGGGGCCTCCTGACCATCATGATCATCTTCCATGTCCTCGAGTAGATCCTCCACCGTGATATAATCACAATCGTTGTTGTCGTTGCAGGCTGCCGTTGTTGTATCTGGACATGAGACGCGTGGCGCTCGTGGCTCTTGGTGCGCTGTCGTCGATGCCGAGCTCACTCCAGATGCACCACCACCACTGGGGTCGACACTTTTGCCGTGCTGAGTCAAGACTGTGTAATTCTCTACGAAACCAAACCGAATCAAATGAGATTGCACCTAGCCATCGTTGGTGAAGGCTGTCAGATTCTTGCAATGAGAACATGGACACACGATTGTCCTCCGCTTCGATCGGTCACGGTAAGCTCTCGCAGCGGTAATAAACTTTCTCACTTCGCTGAGATACCACGGATCAAGTACCCTACTAATCTTGTACATCCATTCTGACCTATCCATATTGGCTGCAAACCGTACACATCAACAACATAAGCTTTTAGGCATATAAAATTATAAAACTAGATAAAAAAGACATAAGCTTTTCTCTTTCCTCCCTTAATCTAATCTAGATGTAGATCTATAGGTAGAGAGCTCAAAAAGCAAGGAAAAAGAGAGAGAAAATAGCATGGGAACCCTCTAAAAGCTTTTAGTCACCTAATATTATGATTCTAGATAAAAAAACACAAGCTTTCTCTTCTTCCTCCATGAAACTAGATCTAAATCATCCAAAGAGGTCAAAAAGCAAGGAAAAGAGAGAAAATAGACCATGGAAATCTTTTAAATACCTCTTATGATGTCCTCCTCCTCCAAAACAACACTCAAAACCGAAATCCAATGGTTTGGTTAAAAAATTGGGCAAAACTTCTCCCCCCCACGAGTTTGGAAGAGAGAAGACTTGAGGAAGAAGGTCGAACTGTAGCTTATATAGAAAAGAAATAACCGCTGCGGACATTGTTATTTGACCGTTGCGGTTAATAGTGATTAACCGCAGCGGGCGGCATAAGATGACCGCTGCGGTAAACACATTAACCGTGGCAGTCACGTTATGCCGCCCGCTGCGGTTAATCGCTAAGGCCGCCCGCTGCGGTAAATGGTTAACCGCAGCGGGCGCTTAAGCTGCCTGCCGAGCACAGCTGGTGCAGGGAATAACCGCAGCGGGCAGGAAGGGTGTCCGCCACTAAGGCTATTTTTGCAATGCTGCGCAAAATCTATTTTGACGTAGTGTCGGTTCTTTCGGTTCGGTTATTCGGTTTCGGTTAATTTTTTCCAGTCTTAAAATTACCGCGCCGGCGGGGACTAGGGGAAAAAAACCAGCAGCCACTAGCATATGCTCCATCCATGCCCTACCTGCCTACCACCATCACATCTTTCGAGTCGTCCATGATATGATGTCCATACCATACCGCTAGCTTAGCTCCATATACATGTACTCGAGTTTGACAACAATGCACCAGCACATCTCTTTGGATATCCTTACATATTATATTTACATAGTGTAGGAATATGAATATACAGCTGACAGAGTTTATTGAAGTTGCATTCCTTTAATTTCTCATGGGGCACACAAGTTAAGATTCTACACCGATCGAGCCCACTGAGTCTTAGTCATTTCCCCCTTTTAATTTTATACGCAGACGCAGTAGCTACTTGTGTGTATAGTAGGCTTTGTTGTAGACTCTGATGAATTCCTGTAAAAATGAACGCTGGGCATTTGCAAGGTGAGCAATAATCCATCAGTGGCACGATAACAGATCGAGTAGGTCCATGCCTCCATGGACAGTTTTAACCACCAACGGAGGACGACCCGGGGGATCGATGGATGGTAGCTAGACGATGGAGTTGGAAATTTCACCGTGTCCGTGTGTGTTTTTGGATTGGATTTGCGCCTGGATGCCGCCAAGGAAGAGAGCGAAGGCGAAGGCGAGGGACGACAGGCAGCTGCTGTGGCTGCCTGAGGCCGAGCAGGGAAGCATGCATGCATGCCGGGGCAGGGGGCCGGGGGCCCAGGTGGAAGCTGCTGCGACCATCTTCTGAGCCGGTGGCCGGCCCGGGCCGTGTCTCCAACCCCCATCATTCGCGGCATGAAAAAACCGCGGCAGGCGGCAGGCCCACGATCGTATTCGTTTCGTGGTGGGTGACTGGATGCAGTGGTGATGCATGGCAGCAGTGCCCAGTGACCAGTGTGGTGTGGCAGCAGTAAAAACGTGGCCGAGGACGGCCGGGTTTTGGCAGCATCGATGCCGCGCGTAGCTGCATGCACCGGCCGGCCACTGTACTGTACTGTGTGGCCTAGCTCAGCTAGGCTAGGCAGCAGCCAGAGAGGAGAGGCCACCAGCCACTGTTAGTTTGTGATGCGGCTCTGCCATGCCCGTCTACCCTCCCACAAGGCCACAACAAAATGAGTGGAAGGCGGCACAGTGCGCAGGACGCACGGTGACGATAGATCGAGCTACGTTACGTACTCGTGCAGTGCAGGGAATCCAACACTCAATATATCATCACCAGTCTCTCAAACTCTTCTTCTTCTTCTTCTTTTTTCATTCACAATCACAAAGACAAGCAGCGGGAGACGATGCTAATTAACACGTACGGCCAGTCTGCGAAACTCTTCTTCTTCTTCTTCTTCTTCTTTTCATTCACAATCATCGTAATGTGCTGGTGTACCTGGGCTCTGCAAAACGATTGAATTTTCAGAAGCCTCCCAGTCTGCTGACTGGACCTATTCTCCCAGAACTTCAAAGAAACTATCTGGAGAGCCAAGAAAAGTTACTTCCCGGATATTAAAACTTGGCTTAAGCTGTCTCTGTAATTTCCGTTCTGTTCCTGCCTCCAGGGAAGCTCTCCTTCCTTTCTGCCCGCCCCCCCCCCCCCCCCCCCCTCCCCCCGTTCCTCTTTCTTTCTTTCTTTCTCTTTGTAATTAAACTGGTGTTTTCCTTATAATTCAATTCTCCTTAGTGGTCTCTCCTGTTTCCTCAAAAAATAACACGTACGGCCAGCTCTGAATTCGATCCAAAGCCCTGGCGCCGGTGAACCTGTAACAGTAGTTACCCCGCGGGCCGGCCGGCCGGGGCCGGCGGTACCAGCCATGCCTGAGCGGCTGAGCCTGACACGGCCGGCCGGCCAGATGAGGGAGAGCTGGTGGTGTCATGTGTCTAGTCACACATCAAATTCAGAGCTCCAATTATTCCGCCGTACAGACTAAGCGGGTGTTTGGTTTACCCCTAAAGTTTAGTTGTCCCTAAAGTTTAGTGCATCAACTAAAGTTTAGGAGTCATTTTAGAGGAGGTGTTTGGTAGTTTAGGACCTAAAATCACCTTAAATTTAGCTACTAAAGTTTATGGGGCTGACACCCCTAACGCCGCATGCAAGGATCGATTATATTGATGCATCACGTACGCCGCTGCACTGCACTGCACTGCACACCCAATTACGTACCGCCATACGGAGTACGTACTACAGTCTACAGAGGCTGCGGCCGCCCACGGCCAGCGTACAGTACGTACTCCAAAGCATGGCCAGCAGTCTTTTCTCTGCGGCTGCCTCCTTTGTAGCTATCCCGGCGTCGCATGCAGCGTGCGTGCCTCTCTGGTCTCCGGATCATATCTTATTCCAATATCTCTGTGTTACGTACTACCTAGCTAGTACAGATCACTGTGTTCGTCACACACCATAATGGTGCTATTAGTAGGTGTTATAATCAACAGTAACTGGTAACAGGGGAAAAAGATTCGAAATAATTAATGTAATATGTTCAGTAGCCAGCTACAGGTAATTTTATATACTAATTTATGCTAAGGATTGTTCACTGGACTAGAAACCAGGGAACGAAAACAACCTCCCCTAACTTTTTCTTTTCTGGAAATAAACTGTTCCGTAATTTTTATTTTTAGAAATTTACAAAGTTATGGTCATAACTTTTATACATAATAATTCAGGGGCATAACTTATAACCACAATTTTCAATCATATTTTTTGACAACAAAATTCTATAGACAACTTCTCTCTTCAACAACATTTAATTTCTACATGACCTTTGGAACCAAACTTTCTACAATGATTGTACGGCTGTGATCGATCCGATAGGTCTGTCCCATATTCTCACTCTTTTTTCTCCTTTTACTTTTTATTTCCTTGTTTTTTTTATTTTTTATATTAACCTACCCACTTTTCTTCTATATACTATGTACATATTTTTTTTAGGTTGAGAAGTTCATCTAGAATAAATTATGTAAAAAGATGGGCTCGATAAGTTGTGTATATTTTTTTTGTAAGACGTTGAACAACAAAACATCATGTGTACAAGTTATTTTATTTATTAAATCATTATACAAAAGTATAGCTAGAAATTTTATATTGAGAAAATGTTATGATAAGTTTGTATGCTGATAATTATGAATAAAAATTGGGTTAAGGTCATGTAGAAAAATTGTCATGATAGTGCATATAAAACACATAAAAATATATATCGGGAAGGTTATGATAAGAAGCTTAGTGATAAGTTTTGTCCTACAAAATATTATGCACAAAAGTTGTGAATATAACTTTGTATGTTTCTAAAAATTCAGAAACATTTTTTTTTCAAAAAAAAGAGAAGTCACGGATGATAGATATTTGACGCTTCACTGATTTTTAAACTAGAGAACGTTCGTTGATTAGTGAAATAGATATATATGCCCACAACAGAACTTAATTTGCAGTGGATATTACACTTGAATGAATAATGGTGCTTTCTGATATTAAAAGGGAAAAAATAAAAACAAACTAATAAAAAAATTAAAGCACACTATAATGTTCACAAAATATTTATCTACACTATTTATGACCCCCCCTAACCCCATTCTCAGTTTACATTTAATTATTCCCATGTGTAGTCAGGTGGCAAGATATATATAGTTCATACTCCTTAGGAATCACTTCTACAACAAAGAAACAACACCAGAAAAAAAATAGGTTGAGGTCTTGTCGACCTTTTTCTAAATTGGAAACAATGTGTGTTCAAATTGGCCTATTGAATATACACGATTGGACTAGCTAGTTATGTTACTGAATTTGGGCCACAGTACAATAGTACACTGTGCCATTTTTGTACATCAATTAAATCATCGTTGCTTGAGATTTTAGATATATTTATTGGATCCTTGACTGCCGCAGCACAGAAAGATCAATGGGTTTACTGTTCAATTATGTCTTAGCATGCAGTAGCAGTGCGAGTAAAAGCATACAGATAGTACCACACACTGCTTGACAGTTATGCTATTGCTGCCTAAGGGCCGGACGCGCTTGATGCAATATACTGTAGCCTTCAAGAACCTGAACCACATACACACGACATGTGTCGTACCACCACACCTACATATATATTTGAAGGATCTCTACATACTATCCATCAAATGATATTCATCAATTACCCAATATGTTAATCAATCATTGAGTGCATATCATCAGTCTTTACTGCTACTCCTATTTGCAAAAAAATGCAGCATGCATGTATCAAATTAGATTGAGAATCCTTGCGCATATGCATAATATGTGTGTTAATACTCCCTCCATTTTTATTTACATGTCGTATTAGCTTTGTTCTAAATCAAACAGTTGTATCATATCTTTGACCATCTATTTTAAGAAATTTATATGAATTCATGACATATCGTCTTATTTGCTTGAACTTATCAGCTCATCTTATCATAGTATAGTGCTTTTCTCTCATATATAACATAACAACCAAAAATAGTACCAACCGATTTATCAGCCGCATATAAACGATCAACTGAATATGGGCAAAGATTTATGATTTTAGATTTACTATAAAAAAATATTTTCATAATATACAATTCATATGTTGCGAAACTATAGGTTTTTTTTTTCAAATGGATGGTTAAAGATACAAATGTTTGATTTAGGACAAAGCTAACGTGACATCTATAATAAAAACGGAGGGACTATATATGAAGTGTAACATCAATATTATATTGTTATCACTTGTACTCTATAGGCCGAAATACTTGATCAGCTTTCTGTTGTTTTTCCTTTTTATTAGCAAATAGAAGGGGAGTTGGTAGCATGAATAGACATTCTAATTTGTCAAGGGGTTCATGGCGACAAAGGCCATTGGTTGGGGGGCTCCCACCCAGAGTTTAAATCCTGGGTGTGACACCATATTCTGGATTTATTCCAAAATTTTTCAGCGCTATACATTAAGTGGTGAGTGTGCGTGCGTGTTGAGCGTCTGCGTTGTAATGTGTAATCTCAAAAAAAAAAAATAGGCATTCTAATTTCACTGCATTACCCGATCGAGTTTATGCAAATTTGCAACATATATACTAGTATATATATATACACGTGTAACAAGTAACATATAGTGCTTACTAGTGTAGGGCATTTAGGGCTTGTTTGGTTCTTAGCCAAAGCCAGCCACGCCATGCGCACAGACTGTAGCGGCGCCAGACTTCTTGTGGCGAGCTGTTGCGAGCGAAACAGCCGCCACAACTCTAGCCAAATATACTACTAGTTCCTCTATAAAAATCCATGTATTGACAAACTTAAATGCTCAACCAAATACTAGCCTTGCATGTGTGGCAGCTTGTGACGGCCTTCAGTGTGACGTGGCTGGTCATGGCGGCCAACCAAACACGCCCTTGATTTAACAATTTCCGTATATGACATATATCAACCGAGATCCTTTTTACTTCCTCTATTCTTTTTTACATGTCTTATTAGCTTTGTCCTAAGGCAAACATTTCTATCTTTGAATCATCAATTTTAAGAAATCTATATAGTTTCATAACATGTAAATTATATACTAATTAAGAAATTATTTATCATAGTGAATCTAAAACCAGATCTAATGTCATTAACATGTATAGTTTTTTTAAAAAATTGATGAACAATGTTACAAATGTTTGGTTTAGGATAAAGCTAATAATACTACATGTAAAAAGAATGGACTGAAGGGAGTATCACTTATCAGTTATATATATGCATGCATGCGCCTGGGCCGCACAGATAGAGGAAATAATATAGTCCCCAGGTTGAAGACATTATGAGAAATCAAACTTCCACTATCCCAGACGTCTGCATGCATGCCAACAGCTGCTCTCAAAGAGAAGAGAGAGTAACTTTGATGACTGAAACTAGCAAGTCATTCTGACAGAAAGATACATACAGAGATATACTGTATTATAGCAGTGTGTGTCCGATCCCCTTTGTAATTAAAAGCTAATACAACTCCAGTTCCATTTTTTTTTAATCAGCACACAAACTATCTACATCAACGGAGGACTGAATGTGAATCGAGATGAATGGAAAACATAGCGACTAGAATCATGCATTTAGCAGAAAAAGGGTACAGTTCTTCATAAGTCCCGATCTTATCTAAAAAAATAAGTCCCGATCGAGTTACTTCTCATGCATGCATGTAGTTCGTTTCCAAAGAGGAGGGAACATATGTCAGCATCAAATTGCCATTTGGACTATGTTCCAAACCAGCAAATATTCATTGTCGAAGAACAACACTAGCAAAATTGGTAAACTTGCTAGCTAGCATAGAAATCACAGGACAGGGAAAAAGAACACAAATGTTACTACAAAAGGCTAATTAACTATCTTGACAGATAATTTTTTTCGAAAGGAATAATGAAAACGAGAATTCCTGCAAGCTAGGTACTCTCACTACTTTTCCGTCTCTCTTTAATTTATTTGAAGCTTTCCCTCAAAAAAATATTATTTGAAGCTCCAAAGACATGCATATAAATTGATTTCCACTGCTTTTTTTTTTCCTTCCACCTCGATATTTTTTCCCTGTGCTGCTAGTTCATGCAAGTATGCATGTATCGGTGTGAAGATGGCTGCTACATACTACTATACTAGCATCATATCAAAATGCAGCTCGAAGTTGCTACAAGACACACAGGTAAGAACAAGCGTAGTAGCCATATTTTTATGCCTGCAGCAAGAAACGAGCTAGATGAGACCGCCGGGCACAAAAGATTCTGCATCACACAAAGCATGATAGCTAGCTCTAACTTGAGTGCACTGCCGTTGGAATCCTATGATCATGTAACGAAAAAGAAAGGTCTACGGAGAGAGAGAGAGAGAGAGAGAGGGAGAGAGAGGGAGCGCCATAGCAAGGAGCACAGAATTCAAAGATCGGATCATGCACTCACACTCGCGCATGAAAAAGAGAGCAAAGATAAAGCTGCAGCGCATCACCAAAAGTGAGACACACATCCATGCACAAAAAGTGATGGAGTAACTAGCACACAGCATGCAGTAGTAGTAGTAGTAGCAGTACTACTACTCAGAGGAGCATATCTATGTACCATCATAAGAAGTGCCAGATGTTTAAAATTTCTCATAACTCACAAAGCCATCATCATAGTTCGTACAAGCCGAGTTTGAATAAAACCCCCGAGAAAGAAGGAGAAATTAATTCCACTCTAGCTAGAAGTAGAAAAAAAAAAGAAAGAAAGAAGAAAACTTGATGCATGAACCCTTGACAACAACTCTAATGCATGAGAACTCAAAAACAGTTCTCTAATTCAGCTGCAAAAGGTGTAGAAAGTACTAGTATTAACTTGTACATCTAGAGAGTTCTTCCCAAATCCATGGTAGAGAGAGAGAGAGTAATAACCAATTAAACACACTGATTTAAAATGCCGAGATGGAGAGAGAGAGAGATAGAGAGGCTCATGACTTGCACCATGGGCCACCTTAGCTATTGTATCCCACACACACCATATGCCCTATGTACAAAACACCAAAGGAGAAGCTAGCCAAGAAGTAGCAAATCAAGTAGTGTCATGGCAGCACTGCACTTACACTTCTTGGCTTCTTTGCTCTATCTAGCGCTCCATCCCCATGGTCTTGATCTCCTCCTCCTCCTAAATCCATGCACGCTAGTTGTTGACGGCCTTGATCATCGCTCGACAGCGCGCGAAGACCATGCATAGTGTAGAGATCCGATGAAGTTCAGACTCGGCGAAGAAATCCTCTTGAAATTTTGGATCATTGTTTGATTTGTCTAATTTTCTGCCTGTCCTATGAGGTGGTGAGATGATCTTGCTGATCTCTTCGTTCTTCTCTTCCACAGTGCTCTCTCTCTCTCATCTCAGCTTTCCCCACAAATTACATGTTATTTTAGTCAAGAAAAAAATTAACCAGAAAATTAAGGTAAAAAAGAAAGAAAGAAAGAAAGTTAACGAGAGGCCAGAAGGGCAGCCCAGGCGGCTAGAAGAAGGTGGCAATGGAGGATCCGCAGTTGGCGAGGTCTGGCCACGCCGCGGCCGCGCCTCCAATGCCGCCGTTGCCCCAGTACATGAACGAGGAGGGGGCGGTTGTTGTTGGCGCCGTGGAGGTGGGGTTCATGGACGCGGCGGCGGCGGCCATGAGCGCGTCGGACGCGATGACGTTGGCGTCGACGTTGGACGACGACGGCGTCGGCAGCTCCCAGCCGCTGGCGCTGTGCTGCTGTTCCCCGGCGGGCGCCGCCTTCTGCCGCTGGTGATCCCCGGCGGCGCCGGCGCCAGCGACCTCCGCCTTGACGTGCAGCTCCTCCAGCCCCGGCACGAGGGAGCTGGAAAGCAGCGGCGCGTAGAAGGTGTCCATGATCCCGCCCGCGCCGTCGTGCATCCACGGCTTGAGGTGGATCTGCGCTCCGGCTGCGGCTCCGTAGCCGAGGCCTAGCAGGTGGTCCACCTGCGCCTGCTGTTGCTGCATCTCGTAGGCGGTCGCCTCCGAGGAGACCACCGACTGCATGGCGGCCTGGAAGAGGCCGAGGTGGTGGTGGTGGTCACCGCCAGAGCCGGTCCCGAGGAGGAGCGAGGCGAGCGAGGCGCCCCCGTGCAGCCCCAGCGACGACCCCGTCGGTGGCGGGAGGCACAGCGTCGACGCCGCCGAGGACGACGTGACGGCCGCCGCGGCCGAGGCGGAGGAGGATGACCCGTTGTTGTTCCTCCCGCCGGCGCCGTTGTTGCTGCTCCTGGAGCGCTTGTTCTTGCGGCAGCCCCCGCCGACGGGGACGTTGCGGAGGGTGCCCCCGCGCGTCCAGTAGCGCTTGCACGCCTTGCAGAAGTGCCGCGGCTGCGACAGCGAGTAGTTGTTGTAGTAGCAGAACTTGGTGTTGGCCGAGTCGCATCGCGGGCACCGCAGGGCCTCGGCGCGCGGGTCCGGCGCCCCGGCGGCGCCGCCAGCTGGCCCGACGACCCCGCTCCTGGCCCCAGCGGTGGCGGGCGCACCCGCCGCCGGCTGCGGCTGCACAGCCGTCGCACCCCCCGCGCCAGCCATCGATCTGTAGTATCTCTACTTCTAGTCTATCTGCTGCCTCACAGCTAGCACTACAGGTCGATCGACGTGCGCAGCTGAGCTGAAGCGGCCGCGCGCGGCGGTGGAGAGTGGAGCTAGCTAGCTAGTCTCCGGCCGGTGATCGATCCGCGCGTGGAGAGAGAGCGAGAGAGGAAAGGAGAGAGCCGGGAGAGGATGCGTGGGAGAGAGCCTGGTGGAATGGATCGGAGCAAGTGAGGAGGATCGATCGGAGAGAGCTGAGGAAGGGGTGGGTGGGGTTTTCAGGGGGAAGGTTCGGTGACAAGAGCTACAAAACAAAGCGGGCGTGCATAGTAGGAGTATTATTGAGCGCTGATGGCGATACTACGCACTACTCAAGCAAGCCTTGAAGAAGGAAATACCGGCCGGCCACCGTCCGCACGCAGCTCAGCGAAGCACAGCAACTGCTCCCAATCCCCCCCAATATAATGCCGCAGGCGCCACGAAACTGATGACCGATATGAGAGGCGACAGAGAGAAGGGGCCGGACGACGTCTAACCTAGTTTTATAGCCGCCGACGACGACGAAGACGTGACCAAGGCTGCACGCGCTTCTACGTGTGCTCCGATCCACCTTAATTTATAGTATGTGTATATAGGTATAGTATATAGTATTTGCTCACCATATATATATATGTATATATATACCCAAGCGATGTATATACGTATATGCATGTATATATGTTATATGTATTATTATGTTTATGTCAGTGGAATGTCGGGGGTGGTTATTATTATTAGTGTATGTATGTGTGACGGGGTGTCCCTGTGTGTTTCTTATTTTAAGTTTTAAGTACACGTGTTTCTGGTGTATTTGACTGCAGCACTAGCTGCATTAAGGACTAATAAGGAAGGAGCTTTTCTTTTGTTTAATCTGTTATATATGTGTGTGTTTTGTGGGTGTGGGGCACGGCGGTGGGGCTGGGAATGCATCATGTACATAGTGCACCATGGTGTGTCTTCTGTTTTTTTTTCACGCAACACATGGAATCTCATGTATACCTACGCAGCCATATGACAACATAGAAATTAAATACAGTATATCGTAATCTAAAAACAAATTAAATATATATTACCCCGGCCTGAGCTTATATATTTGAAGGACTTGAAAGGTATTTTCACATATTGGTCGTGAGGACACCACATATATATGCCTTAATATTGACGCGCTCATCATCTATGAGTATAAAAAATAATTATAGATATATATATACGAGCATCTATGCTAAGTCTAAGAGACTTTAAACCATGTATCTAGGTTCTACCATAAAGTCTAATTAACTCGGTTTAATTTCCCATACAAGTCTAATATACTGCGCAATTAAAGAGACAATGTCATTGTTGTGTATATGTAGTGTTTTTACCCAAAATTAATAAAACTATTGATATTATATTGTCTTTGCTCCACCAAAATAATTAAGGTGTAGGTCACTGTTTATTTCTCATCCATTATTAAGATAGTTGATTAATTTTAATAATGGTTTGATAACAATCCTGATGTTATTTTGTTCAAAAAAAAACAATCCCTATGTTATTTCACGTTAATTTGAATCATGTCATTTTATGTTAGGATGTCTTTGCAAATTATTATTAGTTTGCCCCAAGTTTAATATTACAAGAGGGAAAAGTGCTTGTTGTCATGTCATGGCACTCAACAAAAATGCTTGCCTAAATTCTTTGCCCTAACTTTCATAAGCCCTCATTTTGGCTAGCCTAAGTTTTGGCTTGCTATGGTTTTGGTTGGACACTTTTTAGAATTCAACCAAGCAGGCTCTAACACTTGCCGACTTTAGATACGGTATACCACCACTCATCATATCCTTCGGTACTGAAATCTCAAAAGATTTCAGGCACCAATTAACCTAAGAACACCAACAACAGCAGAGTGGCTATTGAAGGGGTTAGAGTTACAAGGTTTTACAAGATGCATTTATGTGAGATGGCCATGGGCTAGACTGGTGAAAGAGATGGACAGTGGGCAAGACAACAACATGGGGCACATTGCCGCTAGGTGTGGGTGGCGGAGGAGGAGGATGGTTGGGCGATAAGGAGAGCAGCCTCGGTGGTGGGAACAATTTAGAGGATGACAGTAAGGTAGTAGAATGTGTGCACTCGTGGAACAAAGATGGGTAGGCTAGAGTAGAGAAAGAAGGAGAAGAAGAAAAGCACAAGTGTTTGTGCTATATCATCCGAAATGAACGGTCCAGATAGATTTGTCTCCTATTCGCTTGAAAAAGGAAGCAAATGAAAAAAAAAACATCACAAACGTGTGTGACCCGGACAAACAAGCTAAGTTTGACTTGCATGTGGTTTTGTTTTGTGGTAAAAAAAAAACTGTCAGTTAAAACTTAAAAGTGACTCGAGAGAGAGAGTCTATATGCATGACTGAGGATCAGATCGATATAGTTTACCATGTCATGCAGTGATTGAACGAGGAGACATGGCCGGAGAATCGATCAGCTCAATATATTTATATGGCAGTACGCATCGAATAACCGGTGATATTGAGGCGTTGATCGAATCGATCGAGCGCGGTCAAAAAGCAAAGGGAAAGGAATAGATGCCTGTCGCTGATTAGTTACCAAAACCAAACCGAAGCACAGCGACCACCACAAACTTAATTGTTTACACACTGCATATACATACTACTATTTCACCGCGTGTCAGTCTGGTGAATGCGCGCATGCATGCATGGTTTAATCCACCACTGTCCTTGGCGCGTACACTTCGTACAATTGCCGAACCAACCAACACATAGATCTCCTTGACTCGAAAGCGCAGCTGCCAAAAACCCCCTCAGATGTTACACACACAACACACGCATTATTGTCCTGTGCGTGTGCAGTGCCTGCATACACGACCCACAATAATCCGGTAATATATAGGACCACCTCTCACACACACACACACACACACAGATATATATATATATATATATATATATATATATATATATATATATATATATATATGCACTCAGGACGGAGCGAATTTGGTATATATAGCAGAGCCGGGAGCCATTGCCAACAACAAAAACTAGATATTAAGGGGTGCGCTAGCCTTGTAGGTGCATACACTTTTATCGTATGGTGCATATATGGTGAAAAAATGAACATAATCACTGTATTTTAAAAAAAATTGTGGGTGTGGCCGCACCCCTAGTTTGTATATGGATCCGCCTCTAAGATAATTGTATACTCCGTACGCACACAAACCTCACTTATGTTTTACAGTAAATGAAAATAATACTAATTCACTTAAATATCTTCATTAGGGCGTCCCCAACGGAGCCCAAATCGCTAGCTTGACTGGAATTCTATTGGCCGGTGAAAGGGGAGAGCAGCGAGCTAGCGAGTTCTTCGTCGCTAGTCTCGCACGTTGTCCAAGAATTTTTCTCTCACAGGCTTTCTCTCAACTGTACAGTTTTTCAATTAGTTTATTGTTTCAACCTTCAAATCGACTGGCTATTTGATTTTGTTGTTGGGGACGCCCTTAGGGTGGAAACCAGGAAGGCGTGCTTTTTCAGAAAACTACTTTTAAGTAGTACAGTTTGAAAGCACATTGGACCCTTGTTTTTGGCTTTTTTTTAAATGGTAAATATAGAGAGTTGCTCACGGTTGTTTCAAGGGAATTATATTAGAGATAGGAGGTAATGTTTATACTTTGTTTGAACCAAATAGTTTACAAACTTTCCCAGAACCGACAATCTACAACAGTTTTTCCATAATCCATCGCGCAGCTTCTTCGGAAGCCATAACTCAACCAAACACCCTTATTAGTATAACTAGCAAATGTGTCCGTGCGTTACAACGGGAGAAAAAAAAAATCAAATGTTAATGAAAAGCATGGTTAAGAGTGTGTTTATTCATATTTTATATTTTTTTCTATATATCTATATGCGTTGCAATGGAACTTAATACGTGTAGAAATCGGACTTCATACCCGTACGTTGCAATGGAAGTAAATACATGTAGAAATCATACTCCATACTGAGTGGGACCGAAACAGTTGAATCAAAAGGTTCTAATAATTTGTTAATTATTCTATTTGCATTACGAATTATGACACACTTTAATAGATAGTAATCTTTCTTCTCAATCTATACATACTTAGTCATGTCTTAATAATATTAAAATATAAAACTATATTGGTCAATCTTTCGTTTGTTTCTTTTTTCATGTAAATATGTTTTGTACCATTAAAAGATATAAAGTTTAGAAAAATATTATCTAAAGATTCAGTTTTAGAAAAATAGAATTGAAAAGTCTTTCTGCTACATACTCGTACCATTTGTTTTTGTTTTTTTAATTGACAACTTAAGTTTGGAATGAAACAAAAAGTGAAGAAAACTAAATTTGACACCCAACTCACTGATGCACACACAGTCAAGTTTCACACACACGCACGGACGCACAACCCAGCCCAAACACACGCACCCAGGCCTACTCGCAGCCCAAACACACACATCCTGGGGAGAAGTGGATCCGGGAGCGCACCTCGCCAAACCGATCAGGATTATTTCAGAGTCAAATATAGAATACAAATCAAATAAGGAAGGCCAGACCGAAAAAATTTCAGACCAAAAAATAGGTTGAAATTTTGCTTCTTTAGTATTAGGTATAGATAACTAGAGATGATATTAAAGAAAAACTACCATCATAGGGGATGTTTGGCCCCTTGTCTCTCAAGATCAGCATATACTCTCATACCACACGCAAGATAGAGATATTTATATATATATATATATATATATATTATATATATATAATATATATATATATATATAAATGTTTTCATAATAAGTTTATTTTGATATACAAATATTAGTTTCTATATATTTGGTCAAATTTAAAAGAGTGTGACTCCTCGAGAAGCGAGGTGTGCACTTATTTTGAGATAGACGGAGCACGTATTCCACAGGATTCTATAATTCAATCTAGGGTGAAGTACATTTTTCATCGTCATGATTTTCAACCATAAACTACAAACCGGATAACATACATCCTCTGATTATTAAACCAAATAAAATTGGTCCTCGTGCTAGTTTTAAAGGTAAATTTTATATTTTAAACAAATAATTAAAATATATATATTAGTATTTAAACATTCATAAATTATTTATTTTTCATCAGAAAAATATGAAACTAGTATCATTTTTATCAAAAAATGTTCTCTGCCTGTTTATGATCTTTATATAGGTATTTATAATTGGTTTATTTTTGTTGTTTTATTGATCAATAGTTGAGCCCATTATTTATCTTAAAATTAACAAGTATGATCCGAATAATTCTAAACATAGCAACAACAAATAGATGGCATTTTTAGAAGAAAATTGGAATATGTTTCGTATTTTTATGATTTTATTAATTAATTATGGATTAGTAGAGATCAAATGAGATTTTATTATTATTATTAAAAATAGAAAATCACTTTTGAATCCATGCAGAGGTCCAAATTTGTCGATTTTGACAGATAATGGGTGGATGTTATCCGAATCTGTAGTTTAAGGTTAAAAAAACGTACATGATCTGGTTTCAAAATTAATACATATTTACAACACATGTGTTAGTGGTAATATTTACCACAATATTTAGCAATATTGTAAATTAGTATAGTCGTTATGGTAACTAAAAGTGGCCCTAAAGTAAGTTATATGTGTCCTGCTGTAGCCTGTAGCACCCTACTTCTTTGTCTACATATATGATATGGATAAGTAATAACCAATAGTGCACCTATATATCATCAGCTAGCTCGACTGTACAGCATCGGTACGTACGTGCTAATCCATCGATCCATCGTGGACGGTTAGATATGTGACCCCGTTTGGTAGGGCTCCCACTATAGTTTTTCTGACATATTTATTATTCTTATACTATTTATAGAAGTCGTTTTTATCTCTTCTGTCTCCTCTTATAGAGCTGTTGCGAGCAGGTAATTAAAGTTAAAAAAAAATTGGTTTCTCCTACTCTCACTGACTTTTTACAAGGAGAAGAGAGCTCTTATGAATAGTGGAGGAATGATAAATGTGTTAAACAAGCTGGAGCCGGTAAAAACTAAATCCAAATGGGCCCTATATATAAGCTAGATAAACACATACTATAGCTTGGTAGATACGTACTGTACACGTATAAGAAAACTTTGGTACTCCTACGACGAAGGTAGTACTATACACTAGTGGGCCGGGGCACGCACCACGCAGGCACGCACTGCATCAGTGGGAATCCCGAGGTGGTCCCGGCGGCCGAAGTTTTTCGCGGCTCCCGAGAAGAACAATTCCTCGCTGTCGCAGTCATTTCCCTCTCACACCTTGACCCTTTTCTTCTCCTGTGCGCATGTCGTCCTATGCGCGGCTATAGTATTTTTACACGTACAGTAACAGTAGTAGATGGAGCCGGCCCTGCAGCTCTGGCGCTGGTCGTTACGCCCCTATAGTTTATCGCATGGTTTTTGCCGCGCGCGAGCGGCTAGCCCAGGGCCCGGCCGGGCGGCCGCCCGGCCGGTGCCAATGCTGCAATGCAAGCTAAGCTAGGGACGATGACCGGCGGGCCGGGCATGGAGATGGTGCGAGTTCCCCTGGAGGGAAAACGACAAGAGGGCGCCGCGTCGGCGTTCGATCACGTCGGCGTCGGATCGACACGTACGTAAACCGGTACACCGTACACGTGGCGGCGGGGCCGGCGCCGGGCGTACGTCGTCCTGGCTGGTATACGGCGCGGTGCTGGGAGCGACCGATCGATCGAGGCACACTGTAGCGTGGTCAATCTAGGCAAACCGTCCAGCTGGTGCAGAGAGAGAGAGAGCTAGCCGGCCGTCCGATCGATCGCTGCATGCGCGCGGTACCTACAGGAAATGCCGGCCGGTTCACGTACTCGTTCCGATCCGGCCGGAGTTGTTACGCGGCACTACACGTGAGAAACGAGAGATCACCGACGCGACCGATCGAGCGAACGGGTCGTCGTACGTCGTCGCGCGGATCGATTGGTGCGGGATGCGGGTTGGTTCCAGCGCGCGCGGTGGCGGGGGCGGGGGCGGGGGCGGGGGCGGGTGAGATCGAGCTGAGGGGGTGTGAGGGGCCGGCCGGCCGTTAGGCCTGCTACGCCCTACGCGCGGTACGGTGGTGGCCGGTGGTGGTGGTGCACACACACACACACACACAGCAGAGGCGTGCGTGCTGCTGCTGCTGCGTGGGTCGGCGGCATGGCCTGGCGCGCATCGGCGCATGCACACGCACAACAGACAGCGCATGTGGACAGCCTAGCTTGCTTGCTCGATCGCGCGCCACTCACTACTACTGTATACTCTCTCTCTCTCTCTGCTCCGATCCACGTACGTCTCGTGTCACTCGATCTCTCGCTCGCTTCGACGCCCCGCGCGCGAGCCACTGCATGCATGCACTGTGGCGCGCGCGCGGCGCCGGCCGGGCGCACGCTAGCTTTCCAGGCATGTGCTTCCTAGTCAGCCATGCACGCAGGGAGGCAGCCTCTGCGGCTCCAGCTACACGTACTACCTCGCTGCTGCATCTGCGTACGTGCATGTCGCATGCCGAGCGGCCATCGTTTCGTGCGAGATCGATCGATCGAGAGGTAGTAGCTATACGTATACTAGCTAGCTCGATATCGATATATATATCAGAAGATGCTGAGTGAGTGAAACTGTGGGATAGACAGGCAGAGAGAGAGAGAGAGAGAGAGAGAGAGATGGATTATTGTACGTGATGCAGGAGCTAGCTGGAGCGCGAGAGGAGCGAGGAGGCCGGCAGCAGGACACTGCTACTCGCTACTGGACGCACAGCAAGTTTGGTATCTACCAGTTTTGTCGCTGACACACTGCATGCAAGCACGCAATGCAACAAGGGCCGCTTACTTGCGCGCCGGGACCAACGACGATCGACGTCGATCTCTTGCTCCCTATAGCGCGCTATGACCCCACATCTCCCTCCCTCTCTCTCCTGTCGTCCTCCTGTTTATGCACCAGGTGCGTGGAAGTCTTGCTGCGTAGCTAGTGAGAAGAGAGAGAGAGAGAGAGAGAGAGAGAGAGAGAGAGAGAGACGAGACGAGAGAGAGAGGACGGATGCTGTGTAGTACTGCGGCCCTCACTGTGCGTGGCCGATGGATGGAGAGTACCCGGTGCACTATGCGCCTGCAGTGCGCGGTGGTTGGTGCCCTCGATCGGGTGGTACGACCCGGCGTACGTACGCGTGCAATACCACCAAGGCTTCGCCGCTGACACAATAGTAAAGATTCCATCGCCTTTGATCAACAGCGCCTCGCCCTCTCTCTCTCTCGGGCGACCCCCCCGGCGGCCCGGCCCCCCGCCGGCGGCTGGCCTAACTAGTAGACGACTAGCCTAGCCAAGCCAGCTACCCACCCACACCCTCCCGGACGCTAGCTAGCTACCTCACGTCGTCTCATTCGTCGTTCTCCTGCTCTGCGAGCATGACAATCCTTCGATTCAGAGCCCCTGTGTGTGCCATCGTGCATCTCATTCCAACCTGTAACCCTCGTTCCGTCCCAAAATAATTGTCTTTCTAGCTTCACGAGAAACAAATACCGATAGTTATATATTAAAATATTAAAATATTTATGTTAAGTAATTAGTATTATCGAAAAAATCTTTTTGGTTAGTTTTTTAACAAATTTATTTAAAGATATAAATATTGCACGTATTTTCTATAAATCAAGTCAAACTTGTGACACGAAAACCTAAAACGACACTTATTTTGAAACAGAGGGAGTATCATTTATATTATACCCTAGTCGCTAGGCACCGTGCGCGTCTCTCTCCCCTCCTCATCCTTTCTTTTGGTTCTCGTTTATATTTTTTTATTTCTGATATACTCTTCCCTTACACATATGTTCTCAATTGCTATATGTACCAATGCTAATAATAAAGCGAAGAACAAGTTTATTTAGGCCATCCAACAATTGTCTAATAAGTTCATTTTTGGTCGTGCAACTTTGAAACTCAACTTTTTTTTACCCCCAAACTATCAATATTACATAAATTTTGTCATCTAGTTGGTTTCAAAGGTGGTTCTGTATTTTCTAATAAAGCTCATAACTAATTTCTTTATAGATACAAAAAATTGAAACAGTTACGAACTATTATTAGTACTAGTATTTTTTTTGCTCGTTACTCCAAATAAATATGTACTTAAATATTATTATGTGTGCTACTTTAAATCTAGAGGTCAACTACATACTCCAAATAAAAAAGTTGGAGTCAAATCAACCTAATTATCTTATGATGCGTGCCAGTGATGACGCATTATGTGTGTGGTCTATGTGTGGTGAAGCATGCATGATACAAGATGTGAGGTCGATGGTGTTTTCTGCATATTTTGTTTACCTCATGCTTCTATATATGGATTCTCGATCTTGGTCAACATTAGGTCTAATATAGTGAAAAATAATTATTTAAAAAGGTAACAAAGAGTAATATTAGTAACAAAATACTAGGAATATGGAAAATGTTAAATAAACATAACTCCAAATGAATTCAACAATAAACATAGAGTGTTTATTTTGAAAAAAAATTGAGTATTGGGTTCATATTTTTTTATGATTTAAAATGAATTATTTTTTATATTTTAGAATACAAAAACCATCTTAGATGGCTAAATTTATCTAGTAGTAATAATAATAGTTTGATGGTCAAGGACTTTTTAATTTAGAGTTGTGTGGTCAAAAGCAAACTCTAGCAATACTTGGATGCTAAAGAAATGAACTTCAACCCAAAAAGAAAAGAATGAGACAACTATCTTAACTGCATAGTAATGGCCTCATGCATTAAAAAACTTAAAGTTGATCTAAACAGATGTGTAGCTACAATTTAAAATATTTTTTTATGTCAAGTATACTATTAAATAAAAAATATGGTTGAGGACGAGAGTTTAAAAGATAAAGATATAAAAAGCGAGCTTCTTGATGATGGCCTTGAAATAAAAGAAGAATCAATATTTTTGTTAAATATATAGAAACATAGTAAAATATGAATGTTTAAAAATAACAGAAAAAATAAAATATAACATCGGAGAGATGACCAATCTATTCATATTAAGAAAAAAATATAAGTCTCCTCATGAATAAACTATAATATAGCTTATTGTCTCTAGCTTCCTTCCAAATGACATATCAGTTACCAGTTTGATGCCCACTCCACAATGACTTGAAAGAGAACGCTAGTGTTGGATGACACTATCTTAATATTACAAATTGGAGTCCCCAAACATAGTCTCCATATTAATCCACATGAGACATCCTAGGGAAATAGATAAATCCTAGAAACTCTCGCAATAATTTGAAATATATGGCCTCTAATGGTAGACTCCAATCATCATCACCAATATATAACAACCACTAGATCTAATATGTTTTATTAAAAATTACCCACCTCAACCACTATGGAAAATACACAAAGAAACCCCTAAATTTGCATATGAATTACCTACCTCTACCATTATGAAATATAATTAATAAAAATACACCCCCCCCCTAAATTCACATCTAAATGACCCACATTTGTCATTATGGAACACAATTGCAAACTAAACCCTAAACAACTAATCCGCATGTTATGTATTACTAACCAACGTTGATAAAGGGTGCTGCGATAGCTCATTTTGTAGTAGTGTTCCACTTGGTGTCTTGGGTATCATGCAAGCTAGCTTTGCATGATCTTCTAACCTACTCCATGATTTTCCTTGAGGTGTTGATTTCTTGATCTTCATATTGCCTTTTGTCCAAGCCATCCTTAAATCCAAATGAACTAAATAGCTTGTATACTAGCAAACCACATCAGTCCATTTGATCATGTCGTCAATCAAGTAGAAAAATCACATATTTCCCGCTGGTCTCTTGTGTCTATTGGGCTGACACGGCTCGAGTAAGAGGATATATGGCCATGCATGCCTAGGCTGTGAGCGCGACACAACGTGTTGACACGAAGCCGGTGCGACGACTGAGCTATTCATAGATATTCCTTGAACTACCCAGGGTTTTTGTAACATAATGAATGTGTATTGTGTGTACTAATTAAGATGTCTACTCTTACTATAGTGTTGTTTTCTACTATTTTGGAGAAAATTGTTCCTAATTTGAATACCCTTTGGTAGAATCTTGGCTCCACCGTTAGCCGGCACATAGCATGATTAGACCACACAGTGCCTAATCAGGTAGGTATTGCCTATTAATGTCCTGCGTAATAGTACTAACTAGTGTTGTGACGTCCATGCAACCATCTTTATATATACACAGCGTCAAAGTGGTCTTTGGTATGATCCACTTGGGAGACCGGCGCGGCGTAATAAAATGTACTACGGAGTATTAAAATCCGACCGTATCTGAGTGCAATCAAAATCCCAGTTTGAACGCACGTAACCGACACGAAGGTCTCTTTGACGTACGTACGGCGGGCGTTTAATTTGGCCACCATATCCATCCAGGCCCGTTCCTGCTCCTCGATCTTTGCTAGCTGCCTCATGCATGTTTCTGAGAGGAGGGAGCATGGCTATTAACTAAAAGCAACGCAAGCTTCTCATCAATACTAAAGCCGGAGACAGAGACGAGGGGAAGAGAGAGACGGAGACAGAGAGGGCCGGCCAGCTAGTGCTAGTGCTTCTCTGTGCTGTGCAGCATGCAGTGCCCGGAGAGGCAGCCGACAAGGCAATCAGGCGCGCCCCGATCCTCGTCCGTCCTCGTAGTAGGCAGGCAGCAGGCGAGCCACACGTTAATTGTACGTAGTACTACTCCTCCATAGCAACTAGTAGTACGTACTCGTAGAGCACTGAGCACGCCAGCAGCAAGGCGGCCGGGGCGGAATAAAGCCGCCGTGGCTCGCGGACAAGCCGGAAACCAACACGAGAGAATCCAATCGCGCTGCAAACTGCCCAGCTGCCCGGCTGGCCGGACGCTTGCGTTGCGTTGCGTTGCGCGTTGGCGAATGGGTGGCGAGCACGAGCAGAGCGCAGCAGGCTACGCGTACGTGCGCACGCACACGATATGATGCGAAGGGGCCGGGCACGCGGTCGAGGTCAGGTCACAACTCACGTACAATAGTATGCAATGATGCGATTGGCGGCCAGGTAGTACGTGTAGCCAGCGGACGCCGCGCCGCCCGGCCTGCCCCGTCCGTCCGGCCAACCTGGGACGTGTCGGCCGGGCCGGGACTCCGATCGACTCTCAGTGGAAAGCTAGCTAGCTATAGCTATAGGCCGGTCCGGCCCGGCTCTCCAGTCTCCACTCTCCGCATATACTAGACGAGGATGGTCGACCAGTACGTCCCCGATGGCGACAGGAGCGCGCGCGCGCACTACCCTTGTACGTGCTATAGTCATCATCTCGTCGCGCGGCCCGCAACCACCAGCAGGCCACCTGCTGCAGGAGACGACAGACGGCAGCTGACCCCGGCCTTGACTTGCGCGCGCGGGGGGGCACACGCCCGCCGATCACGTCCGTACTCGATCGTGCACTTCCAATGGCGGCTGGGCGCGCGCGACCCGGCGACCGGCGTGGCGTTGTTATTATTTCGATCTACATGCATGCACCACGGAGCTAGGCAGCCTAGCTAGCAAGTACGTACGGAGACACGGAGTAGCTAGCTATAGGGCGACCGGAGACTTGCAGTGCCGCCGCCGTTGTCTTTGCTCCGAAGAAAAGAATCGACAGGACATCCGGATCGGAGGCCGGCCGGCCGAAAGTGTCGTCGTCGTCGTTGCCCGCCACGGACCGACGAACGAAGTTGCCTGCCCGTGCAAAAATCGGTGCGGCAGGTAAGGTGTGTGTCTGTATATGTGGGCGCGTGCGTGCATGCCAACTTGAGAATATATGAGAATGAGATCGAGCGAGGCCGATCGCCCGCCCGCCCGCCCGGCGCGTCGGGTGGCCACACACGCTGACCGCGCGATCGATCCATCATCGGTCATATTCATATCGTGGCGCGCGCCGTGGACGATCGATTCCGTTCGAATTTGGGGATCCCATGGGTGCGTGGATCGACGATCGATTGGCCGGTCCGGTCAAAACCGTGTGGATGGGGACGGGGATGGGTTGCTCCGGCGTCGCTAGCGCATGATGTGCAACCTAGACAGTCCACGGCGCCACCCACCTCCACTCACGCGCGCCATCCATCGTCTGACCGCCGCCGGCCGGGCCGTATAATGCGTTAGTACACGTACGTACGAGAACTACCACTACTCGTCGTCGCGTCGCCCATGCTAGCTAGTGCTAGCTAGTAGACGCCACGTACACTGGCCAGGCGTGAGTGGGCGTGGTAGGAGTAGGAATATGAGCTATCGATCCTCCCTCCGTAGTAGAGAGCGAAAGGACGGATTAGATGGAGATGGAGATGGCAGCTAGCAGCAGCTATCTAATTAGTATCCTATTATTATTATTATTATTATTATTATTATTATTATTATTATTATTATTATTATTATTATTATTATTATTATTATTATTATTATTATTATTATTATTATTATTATTATTATTATTATTATTATTATTATTATTATTATTATTATTATTATTATTATAGGACTAGGAGGGACCAACAGGGAAGGACGGCGAGAGAGATTCTCTTTGTTGTTTGCTGCATGCTGCTGCTAAAACAGCCCGTGCTCGTGAAGGAAAGGATCGGTATGCCATATCGTCAGGATCGAGAGCCGCGCTAGCTGTACATCATCGATCACTAGTTCCCTCTTGGCAAGTAGTGTAAAACAATTCATTTCATACAAATCGTCGAGAGGGGCCGATCGAGAGAGAGAGAGTCAAATTAAGGGCCGCCTGAGTGCGTGCGTGACTGGCTAGACTATGGAGTATATTTGGAATTGGAGGACCGACCGACCGGCCGGCTGGCCGGACCACACGGAAACCGACACGCAATGTTCCATGCGGACAGCGCCACGACAACGATCCCAGTCTCCAACTCGACGCCGCCACCGCCGCAGTATGTATTGGTTGTATTGTATGCGCTGCCCAAAAGCAATTTTTTATATTCTTTTCTCCTCCTCCTACGGCCATATATTCTCCTTCCATCCCTTTCCATTCCATGCATATTCCACTGACCGCACTACCCCGGTCGGCCCCATATGCATCCATTTATATATATATATATATATATATATAGAAACAATTCCCTCGATCTGGCTCTCTGTCATGCATATCTGGATCGGCAGCCCCAGCCACACAAACCGAGACAAGTACGTACGCACATACTAGTATATCTATCTATCTAGCTCAGCGCGCTCTCCGTGACGACTCCTCCATTCCAATCCACCATCCAGTTTTTAATTTAGTTCCATCCTCTAATTATCTATTAATCATTTTGCATCTCTCTCTATATATATACACACACTGCAGGTGGTACAGTCACATGACACAGAAAGGTAATACAGAGAGAGAGAGAGGCCGAGTGCGTGCATGGTGGCACATACGTCCGGCGGAGTGGCGGACGCATTTCGATCCACCGCGACGATCGACACCGGCCACCGGCCTGTCGCCACGCGACATGCATGGCCTGGCCTGCCGTGTCGTCGTTCTGCGTACTACGTAGGATCGCTAGCTAGCTTTAATTTGTACGTTTGCTCCTGGCATACACTACGTACACTCATACAGTAGTAGTATTTACAGTACTATGCATGGCCCTGCAGCTGGCTGGCCCCTGGCCATGTATGTACTGTACTGTACTACACGTCGTAGAGAGCTAGCTAGAAGCTATCACTAGCGTAGGTTCGATCGCGTGCAGTGTATATGTATAGTGTACGTACTAGTACTATAGTATATGATTGTACAGGTGTCGTCGCTTCCGCATGTACTACATCTGGCCGTGCTAGTAGTAGCTGCTGGTGGCCGCCGTCGTCGTCCGCCGCAACACAGTCTCAGCGCACAGTAATATATAGGGACCGGTACGGTATACGGTGCACCCACCCACGCCCCTAGCTACGTGTACCTAGTAGGGCTTGCCGATGTACGTAGTACGTACTGGCACACTGCGCCTGGAGGTGTGTGTACACACATGTGCGCGTACGTGGCGTGGCACGTCGGCCGACGTACAAACTGTACTGTACGTACGTGCACACACAGAGCTAGCTAGCTAGTGCAGTACTGTATATAGCTACTTCGTCCTCGATCGCCCGGCCTTCACTTTATATTCTACTTGTCGTTTTGTTTAGTACACGTTTGGTAACTTCTATAAAAGTTTGACAACAACGTAACGCCGGCCGGGGATGTAGTAATAAGGGTCTTTTTGAGATCGCTCCACGAACTCTGCTCCACAAACTCCACTGTAGAGCAGCTCTATGAGCTCTAGGTTTTTGTGGAGCACCTCTTTAAGTGCTTTCACAACTTCACATTTTTTTTCTAGAGCTGTGTGCGTGAAGCTGAAATCGTTTGACTAAAAACGTGGAGCAGAGCTGAAAAATATGGAGCGGAGCAGTTCCAAACAGGCTCTAAAAAGATGACATGAGAAACAGAAACACTGGAAGCAATATGTTATATTAGTAATAATTAGTGAATTACTAGCGCTCCAGAGCATCAATGTGTAATAATTTTGTTGTGAAATCCTAGTATTGGCTGTACTAGGAGGGGCACTAGAGGTGATGATCGAGAGGACCAGGAAAAAGACCATTATTATTGCCCCCAATGCAACTTCACTCCCCATCTTGATCTCTCTTTTAATTAAATTGCAATCAAAATGGAAATAGCTGCGAGTTAGTTTTAGAAAAGTTCTCTATGTGTTGGAGGAAAAAAAAGATGAGCAAGTTGAAGAAAAGTCTCACATTGGGAAAAAAAAAGATGAACGACCAAAGCAAGTTCTTTTGGGTAAAAATGAAAAGGAATAAAATAACCAATGCGAGGGCCTAAATGCCATTTCACAGTCCTGTCGACTACAGTATTGTCCAACCAATACCGTGATTCTACAGTTTCCTGGAGTAAAAAGAAGCCACATATAGAGATTATATATATATATGTTTGCTGCACCTACTGTAGCAGACGGCGATAGATGCGGTAAAAAGAAAACGGGTTCGGAACAGGCCCATTCACACTCCATTTCTATCTAACCACCAACTGATATTACAACCTCGTCATATGGTATGGCGCGCTCAATGGATCACCGGCCTCACCACCCATGCAACTATAGATTACTACTGTTACAGATTGAGATGGAGGGCCGGGCCGGTTTCATCTAAAGCACTGCTCCTATACAAGCTATAGTGAAAGCCTGGGCCCTAGCAAAGTCATCAGCACGTACAACTATTGAGAGCGGCCGGCGGTAACATTTGGTATATATGGATAGTAGCCAGAGAGCTGTCGCGTAGCGTAGCTAGATTCCAGGGGCGCGTCGTCACATTACGCCAACAGCTAGCCAAAAGGCAGCAAAAACTTGTTTCTTTTGAGTTCCTCAGCACGGTTCAACTCCATGCATGCTTTAATTTGTTGGACGGTAGCCATGGTGCATGCATGTTAGTACTAATTGACCATCTAGAGCTAAGCTAGATCTATGTATCTAGCTACTCCAACAAATTCCATTCCATTCCGTTGTTCTGCTGCTGCTGCTGCTAAGAATGTGATCAACCTAATTTTTCCATTCTCTACGGTTAATGACATACCACGCGCGCACACACTAGCTAGTTGTTATCATTAGATAGGTGACTCATTTTGATTAATTGTTGATAATTGGTACTAATCATGCTGAGGTGTCAAGGTTGAATTATGTCAATCGTTAGTGTTAATCATGCTCACTCCAACAGTCCAATCCATGGACTAATTGTCGTCGTCCCAGCGGAGCACACTGCCGTGCGTGCCATGATGGCCTGCATAAGGGGGTGCATGTGGATTAGTTCCTCTCAACAAAGCCATCATGGTCAAGCTAGGGCCCTAATAATTCTCATTAGCAATGATGACATCTCTCTCTCCTCTCAGCGAGTAGCGAGTAGAGAGTGGGATATTTTTGACAGTGCAGTGGACCATGCATATGCATGGCCCCCTTCCGGCCTCCCGCATGCTGCTGCCTGCTGTGCTGGCCCATCCACATCCATCATCCAATGGAGGAGAGCATCAGAGGGGAGGGCCGTCCGGCCGGCCGGCCGGCCGGCATGGACCAGCATATGGCCAAGCCACAGCCAGCAGCTAGCACCCAACTGACAGTCAGTGGCACAGTACAGTGCCGTGCCGTGTGCTGTGGGGGGATCAACTGCATGTGTCTTGTGATTTTCAACACTGCTGTGCTGCCCCAGCGACGGATGGAGATCACACCCCCACCTCCCAAAGTGCTGCTGCCAGAATGGACCAGTGCATGCTTGCATGGGACGGACCACACATGCATATGCATATGCCCTAGCTGCTTCTCTCTTCGTTCTATTCTCTCTCATCCACCACTCTCACATCACAGAGGAACCTTTGCCATGCCCCACCCCTGCCATGCTTGTTTCCTTGGAATCTCTCTCTCTCTCTCTCTCTCTCTCTCTCTCTCTCTCAGTTTGGGAGTTGGGGCACATTCTGATTGGTCCAGCGCATAGTTACAAATTCATGCAGATAACAAGCAATGCTTCTGGCTTGTGGAGATTTAGCATAGTTACAAAGTCTAGCTATGTTGTTCTCACACATGCTTGTGTGCAGAGTATGGAATAATGTAAAGCAGCCAAAAGTTACCAATATATATATATATATATATATAAGACATTGGATCGCGATACTTCGTGGGGTTTAGTTAGTTTCGGTAATTATTTCTTTGCTACAAATTAAACACAAACGTCTGTCAGAATGGCCCACTCCTAATTTGTACGCACACGGCGCGCCCTATATGTTGTACGATGACGCACTGCGAATTACTATTGATTAACTATTGCGGATGTCTGAGCGTTTTAGATGACGTGTTTTCGTGAGTACATCATTTAAGGGGTTTTGTTGTGGTACCTCCAAATGACTATGAGTCGTTCATTAATTTCGATCCGACGGTCACCATAAACTATATTACCTCTTAGTAGGTAATAGGTGAAACGTATATTTATTAATTTTTTATTTTATAAAATATATAGGATAAATAAAGAAAGGTGTAGATACAAAAAATATGTTTTCTAGATTTGATCTCTGACTAATATGATAAACCTTTTCTATTTGATAACTTTGCACTTAATATATTTTGATTTGCATTTAAATTTTTAGTGTGCATGTATTTTAGGTGAGAGTGGACACGTGACACAATTTTTACCGTGTGCATGCAAATATTTTAGCGTGACACAATAAAGTTTCATGTGCAATATGATTTGCATGTGTGTGCATTTTAGGTCAGTAGATACATGACATGCATGTAACGTAATTTTATTTGTAACTTTAGAATTTGATAAAAAAATATGTTTTTAACTTTAGGATTTAATAAAAAAAATTTATGTTATATAGTATTAATTTAGTGACATTTTGTTTGATTGCTGCAAGCTCTAATATAAAAACTATATTAATCTATTAATATTTCGCTGAAAACATCACACATATTATATGTGTATATGAATCGACTAGTTCAAATTTAAATTTTCAACTTGATTTATTTTATTAGAATAAATAAGTATATATATGCATGTTCAAATTTAACACATGTTTCAACGGAAGGAATGCATGTTAATGCAAATAACGTGTTAGTGTCCATGTATGGTAAATGGTAATGTGACCGCGTCATTAGTCCATAATTAGGGAATAATCTACTTGCATGTTAGGAATTGTTGCATGGCTTTCTGGATTTCTCTCCGTTATTAGAGGATATAGCGAGATTTTATTTTATTTTCCTAATTTTTTAGTCTATTAAATAATTTATAAAATGTAAAAAATTCAATGGCTTAGATTGATTTGAAATATTACCTCCTCAGAGGTAAAGTTTGTACCTTAGCATTGCCCTCATTTAAGATAATTACTCTGTTCATCATGAGTGATTGCTGCGAATGGAAGTAGTACATCAGTTTCTAGGTTCGACTCTTCATGGGCGAGTGATTATTTTAGAATTTAACGGCATTGATCAATTTGTCGGTCTAGCCTTCGGAGATGCTTATAGCTAGGGGTGTGGGTGTGGATTGTGTGCGTGATTTTAATACGGGTGATGTGCATTATGAGTGTCTAATTGTGTATACATATTCACATCATACTCCCTCTAGATTCAAAAACATTTCATTTTTGGATGTCAATACTATTACTAGGTGCATGCATGTGTGCGTGCAATGAAATTAAGGGTTATATACAATCCATTGAGTATATTCAAGAATAGAAGTCAAATAAAGTTTTGTTGTTCTAAACTTTTGAGTCTTGGTGTGCTCTAGTCACCCAGTAAAAGGGTCGATCGTCGTGCACAACTTTTATACCCATGTAATCACTTTCAATGAAAATGCCCGCGAGTGTGTTAATCTATGTGTGGTTGAGTGTGCTTAAATCTTGTTTAATTTGTACTAAGAAAATGACAGAATGCACCATGTGTTGTTCTAAAAGTGAATCAAAGGTACAACTAACAACCGTCAGGTGGGATTTGGTAGGTTTCCTTTTTGAATCACATGATGGCATGGTAAAATTTGAAGGGTTTAGGTAGGGAAAAACAAAATATTAACTACAACCAAACAACTTAATGCCAAAGCAATGGCATGTCACGTGAAACTCATTGCAAGGTTAATTTTGAAGGTTTAGGTGAATGAAATGAAAGATTAATGGCAACCCTAAACAATCAATGTCAAGTCTAGTGAAGTTCATTTGTTAAGTGAAATGTCACCTTTTGAACATCACCTGAAAACTTCAATTACATGCATAATGAAGACATAGAAGTGCTATGCAGAAGGAGAAAAAACTACGGATATATATAGTACATATATATACTAAGTGATAATTGACACATGACTACGTCGTTTATACCATGATTTTTTTATTATTATATAAAATATTTCCTCTTAACATAATACATTTAAATTTATTGATGTTGTTTTAGTGTTTGATCGAAATACAATGTTTGACTAAAGAAAGTTTTTACGGAAGTAATCAGTAGAATTCACCGATCGAACACTGTAGAACTTGCATGGAATAAATCAGTTGTACAGCACGCCGACTTGGGGAAAAGGGGGTTTTCCGCTGCATGTTAGGGCCGGGCAGAGACGCTGGCACCACCTGGTACTACTGAAAACAGGAGGACAAATTTACGCCATGCACCTGCGCAGTCGTCCAATTGGACCAGCTAGCTGCATGCGCGCTACCTCTTCCACCGACGGATGCATGGGATGGGCGCATGGCCCGGCCCATACCCACGACTCCACTCCACGAGAGACAGGGAGCTGTCACTGTGGGACCCAAGGAATGTCGTCAGTGCAGCCTGCCTAACGTACTATAGCACGTACAGTATACGATAGGATTAGTATACGTACCGACTAAGACCTGAAATAACAAAACACAATGGCATATGTAGGTGAAGAACAGGTGGATCTTCCTCGCAACCACCCTGCACACAAAATCCTAGAAAACATTCTCTCATCAAAGTATCAAACTATCTTTTTTTTATCTGATCTCTCTCTCTCTCCCTCTCTTAATTTTAATCCAACTAGATCGATCGATATACTATATGAAAAAAAAAACAATATAATTCACTCTAACCCTGGCATGGCAGGGGCATAGAGAGATTAGATCAGAGCTAGGGTAGTGTGCATATTCTTATGCGCTGCTGTGACTGTGAGAGAAGCAATATACTACTACTCCTGATCTACTACAAAGCAAAGCAGCGCACTACTCGACAGCCAAAATACTGCAGGAAGATTAGGTACGCAGACACATGGTGAGAGCGAGGGCAGGTCAGGGGTCGCCGCCTCTACACGCGTGACATTTGTTTACGTACGTACGGCAGGGATGCGTTTTTTATTTTTTCATGTTTGGTTTGTTTGTTGTTGATTGGAATGAATCAGGGATGATGGACCGGATGAGATTGTTTACCCCGGCCGCTAGCTCTCTTGCGTGCAAATTGGCAAGTTTATTAGTTTAGTTTAGTCGGCGATCCGCCCCGGGGGCGCGGGTTCCAAGGGGAATGTCGGTCACTTGTGCTTTGTTTTCTTGCTGTTCGTTTGGCGCGCGCGCCGGTGTGGTGGACGGGTGATCATGAGGACGAGGCCAATGTCCGTTTCCTCCTGCCCGGCGGCCCCTCTTTTTATTTTCTAGTCGGTGGAATGTGTTTGTTGGGACTTGAGAACCATCCCATATATTATATATCGCAATCAGTTTTCGGGGCCAGCAGCAGGCAGGCGGCATATCACCTGATGGAGATTGGCTGATTTTGATAGCTCTAAAATACTACTAGTATGTATCAATGGGTGGCCCGGCCCTGCCCGGCCTGCCCATATTTCCATTGCATTGCATTGGACCCATGCATCCTAGCTGGGGCACAATTCTTTTGGATAAAGATTTATATATACTAGCTATATGCATCATCATCATTTGCTCAAAACAAAGCTATATGCATCATCATCTTCCTGGAATAATTATGCATGATTAAGTATATAAATTCGATCTGTACACATAGTTTCATTCTTGATTATGTACTACTCCCTTACCTTGGAAATTAAATGAAAAATCCTTTTTTTTTGCTGCCATGTTGCTACATTAATTTGTATATCACATTCTAATCTGGATCCACCAAATTAAAATGTATAAATGATATTTACTCTAGGTTTATAAGAAAAAAAATACTAGTACTACCTTATAAAAAAATATTATGTCTTCTATATATTCCATAGTATAAGTTCTTTTATATAAAACGATTCGTCAAAATAAGGTCATAATTCATGTGACAAGAATCAATATATTCCGTGGGTAAAGTAGTCTCAAGAGGTTTGAATGGGTCTAACTGTACAATTATATATGTAGATGTATGCACGTCAAATTAGCACGGGCAGCTTTACATGTCATGCTGTAGAATAATATTGTGGAAAATGGGTCTCAGAAAACATTCGCAATGAGTTGTTTAGTTGCAAATGTACGCTGCTAGGATATGATGGACAGCCAAATCTACTACTTTGACACAATGCAAGAGCTTGTTATAATTTTAAAGGGGAAATCGGTACGTGATGCGTCATATATCTTGCAAGGAGAAAAAGGGTTATTAAGAATTGGGGTGGGCGCGGGGTTGGCCCCAACCAAAGGGATTGGTTCTTTGCTGCCAAGAATCTCACACGCATCCCTATGCGCGCTGCTCCTCATACAAGCCACGCATTATATAATTGGATGGATGCTCGCATGCATGCCTCACATGGAATGCCAACTCCATGGCCTAATGATGGAACAAAGATGCCCTAGAATTGACGGGGGGAAAATAAAACCAAATAATTGCATAATAATAATAATAATAATATTGGGCCACTACTAAGTGGCGTGGTGGGCAACGTAGTACCAGATCTATATGACCTGCAGGATGGGCAAATTCAGTTATGAAATAGGAGAGAGAAGGGGATGTTTAGCATCATGCATGTTCATGTGCATGTGTCTAATTAATACTACCTTGTTCTTCATGCAGCTGTAGCTGTGTGTAGTGGTTGATCACTGTTTTAAGACATCTAGCTAGCAGGTATAGCTAGCTAGCTATAGTATAGCTAGCAGGTTCTACCAGTAGGAGTGTCCAATCTACAAACAGTGAGATGGGGCTGATGCTAAACCAGCCTGTTTCCTCTAATTGAAGGGGGCCCTACTAGCTGCTATGGAATTTCGATTTTGACTGCTGCTGTCTGTGGCTTTGCTTCCTAGAGAAGGATGCCCCTTGTCTGCCAATTATGGGTAGTAGGGAGCACTTGCAGCATCGAGTTGTGTGTGTGTGTGCTTGGGTTAAGCATTCCGTTCTTGTCTCTTTGCGCTTTTATCATTGATGTGTCATCATGTACATATAGCTGGCCTTTATTCGTGAAGAAGGAATTCAGATCAACATGCATATTGTAAGCTTTGGTTTGCCAACAAAGTATATATCTCAATAAGGAACCGGGATACACTCTTATTTCTATATACACCACGGCAAAACATATAGTCATATACATATACTACCATGACTCACTAGTCACTACGAATCTACGATCGACGACGGTCAGGTTGAATTGTGTACGTGTTCTTTTGACCCCCACTACTACAGAAACAACAAACAGTGCCGGTTCAAAACCCCCCTTCAGTGGCAGTTTTTGAACCGGCACTGGCAATTTGGCAGTGATGAGGCCAAGTCATCACTGCCGGTTTGTTCCACCAACCGATAGTGATGCTTGAACTATCACTGTCGATTTTAATTGAACCGGCAGTGATATTATTTTTTTAAATTGCATTTGATTAATTGTTTAATTTTCATTTGGGGTTTAAGGTAGAGGTGGTGGGGAGGGAGATCGTGGAGGTGTTTGCTATCGATCCATTTGATATCGATGTGAATTGAAGGTGGTTGTGGAGTAGCGACAATACAAACCCATCACACATTTATAATAATTATTACAAAACATGCAAACAAAACTTAAAGTAACGAATTAAATGTTGCATTACAATAGCCTTTCGAGGCGGTCTTTTTCGTAGATCTTCTTGAAGTCCTTACTCTGCACAATGGACACATATCCTTTTCTATACACTATCTCGTCCAGAATAAGAGCTGATATCTCCTCTTGAAATCCTCTTATCTCAAAATCTACCAACCTGTTGTGGCCCTGATCTTTGCGCTGTAAATTGATACAAGATGATATTGAGATGCACATACGTAAGACAAAACAATAGAATTAAAATGTGACGCGTACGTACCATGCCATCTCCTATTCCTAGTTTTGCGCCAAAGTAGGCAAGCATTGCCCACATCACATAGAACCCGCACTCGTTGTTCCCCATTGGTTGATCTAGGTGCTTGACCTTCTTCATATACTCCACTTTGAATGGGGCTCTCCATTTCTTTTGCAGCTTAGGTTCCACATTTCTCCAATCAGGTAACACCTTCATTCTATGTGACAATGTAAATGAAGTGTGAAGGCTGAGGACATTAATTACAATATCATATATGATTGAAAAGTGTGGTGATATTGGGTTCACTTACATATTTAGCACTTTTACTAGGGGCTCAATAAGTTGATGTGGCTTCTTTTTTGAGTCCCACACCTCGATAGTTGAATTTTTAAGACTTATATCTACGAGGACGTAATGGTTGCTGCAATCACAAAGCTCATGTTATTGAATAATATATCAAGAAAAAAAACACTTAAGTAAGGGTCGAGAACACATACTCACAATTGTAGGTTAGCAGTGCGTTTGTTTTGCCGTCTGAGAACATTCTTTCAAACTCTATCTTCAAACTTGCTGAGACATACGGATCTTGGAGACCGGCTTTGCATGTTGTCTCATTTACCAAGATAGGGTCCAAGAAGTCAAAAATGCTATTTCGTTTTTGGAGGCAAAATTTTGCTATAGACCTGCAAAATAAACATGCATGGATATATTCAAATGCAGATCACGTAGTTTATTATAACGTTGTTAGGGTATGGTACTTACAGAGTGCATAACATCATAATCTGCACATCCAGCGAGCGTCGTTGAAAGAGTTGAAAGAGGTCTTCATAATGAATAGTATGCACAACTTCTTCAGGATGATTAAAATGTAAACAGGAAGGGATGCATACTTCAAAGGTTGCTATCTTGTCTTCGCTGCTATTACTGTCTATGATGCAATAATCATACAACTGTCGCATGTTTGTTGGCAATTTTCTATACTCTTCTTCGCTGGCGACCATAGGCTTGCCTAGTTCAAACTTGTATACAACTTTGGCGTTTTCAAATTCGGTTTTTCCAAAATAGAGATTCTCGGCATCCTTCATGCTTATGTTCAGGTCCGCGGCCAAGGTTTGTATCTCTAGCTGCTGTAAGGTGTGTATTTCTCTAGATCTTTCTTGATTACCCGGATTTTTGTTTTGCCTTTCAAATTCGCTCTGTTTCTCAGGTATATAAGCCAATCGTGCATACAAGGCAAGCTTGGCGGCCTTTTCTGCAATCTGAGCTCGTAGAATTTTGTCCTCAGTCGGCGCTAGCTTCTGCCTTTTACTAGTCATCTTGGGATCTTTACCAACCGAAGCTGATGACCTCCTCTGTTGCGAAGTCGAACCTGATCTAGACCTAGGCCATCGAGATCCTAGTCTTAAGGACTTTGAAGCTGGTGGAGGAGGAGGAGGAGGAGGAGGAGGAGTCTTCTCCTTTGACGGTGGAGAAGGAGTCTTCTCCTTTGGCGGCGGAGGAGGTGTCGGTAGATCTTGACAAGGAGAGAAACCTCTTCGCGGAGGGGACCGAGATGATTCACCGCCATCCTCATCTTCCGAGGATTGCTGCTCGTCTATCTTGATGAAGTGTTTGCGCCAGGCGACATGAGTGCCCAAGTTGTGAACTAGACGCGGCCTTTCTTCCTCCACTGGGAAATCAATATGTATCTTATTGTACTTCTTGTCCAAGATCTTATCAATGCTGACCCTGGCATACCCGAGTGGCACTGGCTTGCCATGAATGACGTTCTCTCCTCTAGGAAATGCTTACCCGACCACCACCTTGTCTTTGGTCCACTGCTGACAGATGTACAACCTGACATTCATAGGTTCTGTGATGTCGTCCACCGGATGAGGAGCATTGACCTCTTCGTCGTCAGGTATAGGGGTTGAGCCACAGCTACTGCGGCCCTTGCCGGGCACTAGGCTATTCAAAGCAGGGATTGCATGCGGCCCTTGACTCGAACACATGGATTGCATAGCGCTCGCCACTTGAGCAGCTATCCGTGCTTCCATGCTCTGTTCTAGCTCCTCTCGCATCCTTTGGAACTCCTCTTCTTTTTGCGTTCTAGCCCTGACCCGGCTTCTATAGGAAGCAGATTCACCTTCAAATGCTTTCTCCCAAGGAATTATCCCGGCTCCTCTAGTGCGACCGGGGTGCTTCTTAGTTACAAGTGCTTGCGTGAGCACATCATTTTCTCTATCCGACCTGTGGGCCCCTCTATGCACTTCCTCAGTGGTCATGGAAATCTTCTGGAGGAGATCGGTGACGGATTCAGCGCTGGCGGAAAGGCTCCCGTCAGGATTGTATCGTGCCCCCCTTGCGAGTAGGTAGTTCACTGATCTGGGCTGCCAATCGCTTGTCTGAGGCGTAATGCCGCTCCGCTCTAGTGCTTCGACTTGGCCATCCCAATCCGGAATCTTCCTTACGTACCCACGCGATCCTAGGCGGTGAGGATTATTTGACTTAAGCGAGTTTGCTTTGTTTCTTTCGCTTGATGGCTTGGCCTCATCGGATAGCTTGTAAGCCTTGAACTCCTCCCAGACGTCCCTCTGCTTACTGAATTTACCTCCCGCAAAATTCGGTTCTTTTTCCTCCTTGATGAGCTTGTGCAACTTTCCCTTGAAATTCTTGAAGGAGTGACCCATGATTTCCTTGACCCTCTTCTTGATTGTCGCTTCATCACAATCATTAGGGAAAGTGAAATACCCTCTGAGCTTGTTCCAAACTAGTTCCTTCTCCACTTCTGGAACCCTCCACGGGTCTTGCTCACTGCCATTCCACTTCCTGTATTTGATCGGGATGAAGTCCCTTACGTGTACCCCGATGGTACTCTTGTATGGGCCCAATGCTTTAAGTGGCTCCACCGGCTCCCCTAGTTGATCGAACTGAGAGATGTGCCAGTGTCTAGTTGTCTGAGGGAGCTTTGTTGCACCATGCTTAGTCCTTCTGGAACTCTCACCAGTACTTGGACCTTTCGGCGGAACCTGCTTCAAAATTTATGAATAAGTCCCCATCAAACTTTTCTGGCTATATCTACCGTGTTTTTAGGTATGACCTAAGTTATTACCTCATCTCCTTGGCCCTCTTCTAGGTTTAGCATATGGCTAGGGCTCCAAGGTCTTTGATCCCCTTGCTGGTTGTCATCACTAGTTCCTTGGTCATCGGCTTCGGTCGCAGGGCGATGGGTGGTGAATCGACGCTTAATTGTCATGTTTCTGGACATGAATTTCGATTATATAGATAACTATATAGACAAGTCATGCATCGCCACAAAATGTGTCTCCACAAAATATAGATAAGTATATAGACAAGTCATGTTATACATAAGTAAATCTATCTATAAGTCATGCATCTCTCTATCTATCATGAAATAAGCCATGTATATAAGGATGACATATATCTCTCTATATCTCTCTCTATATCTACAAGCATCAATACCTCTACCTATCTATATATAAGTCATGCTATATCTCTCTAATCTCTATATCTATCATGTCATATAATGTCTTTATCTTTCTATCTCTATTTGAATCATGGTAGCCACAATATGAATCATGCTAGCCTCTATCTCTCTATCTCTCTCTTTCTCTTTGTAATTTGAATCATGCTATATTTGAATCATGCTAGCCACAATATATAATCCATCTCTATCTCTTTCTCTCTCTCTCACTGATTTCCTTATGGGCATTCCATCGAACACCTTGTGGGCGGGTTAGTAGCTCACCAAGAGTAAGGTTTCGGATGGCCCCAAGCTCCAATCGCCTCGAGCAGCAGCAGTCCGGTGAAGCACTGGGTGAGCGGCGAGCGAAGTCGTAGGCGACCGGCGTTGGGGAGGACCTGCTGTGGCGGCGTCGGGTAGGGGCTAGGGCGATGGCGTCGAGCAAGGGCTGGGCGTCGAGGTCCTGGGCGGCGTCGTCGAGCTCCTAGGTGGCGTCGTCGAGCTCCCGGGCGTCGTCGACCTCCTGGGTGGCGTCGTGGAGGAGCACATGCTGTGGCGGTGGCGCATAGGGCGGTGACAGCAATGGCTGAGCGGCGTGGAGCTCCTGCGTCCACTGGCGGCGGCGCGTCCTGCTGAGCGGCGTCGGCGTGGAGCAATGACGGCGGCGTGCACTGGCGAGAGCTCGGGCTCGTCGAGCGGCTAAGTGTGGAATGGGCGCGAGTCTGAAAATTTCAGACCGCGCCCTTTCCTTATATACTCGGCCACATCACTACCGGTTCTTGTTACAAACCGGTAGTGATGTCCCCTGTCACTGTCGGTTTGTAACAAGAACCAGCAGTGATGTGGAGGCATCAGTGCCGGTTATTTTAAACCGGCAGTGATTAGAGGACATCACTGCCGGTTGGTAGATAGAACCGGCAGTGATAGGGGACATCACTGCTGGTTCCTTACTAACCGGCACAGATTTGTAATTTTTTTAAATTCTGCCTTTTGCTTTAGAATTCAAATTACTCCTGATTTTTGACTAGAACTTGAAAAACTCCAAACATAGAAGTTGCATAATTTTTAATTCTCTACAACTTTTGTTGAAGGAGCATATTCCAATTATTTATAGTTTTTGAATTCCCTTTTGAATTTGAATAAGGGTTTAAAATTCAATTACCCCCTTTGTAATTACTCCAAAAATTTGAATAGAAGTTGAAAATCTTCCAACATAGATTTTGCTAGTTTTGAGGAGCTCTACATTATTGCTTATACAGTCAAGGTCTAATTCTTTATAGTTTTTGAATTCCCTTTTGAATTTGAATAAGGGTTTAAAATTCAATTACCCCTTTGTAATTACTCCAAAAATTTGAATAGAAGTTGAAAATCTTCAAACATAGCTTTTGCTAGTTTTGAGGAGCTCTACATTAATGCTTATACAGTCAAGGTCTAATTCTTTATAGTTTTTTAATTCCTTTTGACATGGCATACATCAATCAACAACGTGGTACAACTCATCAATCTACAACTTCATATGATCTCAAATTCGATGCAAATTACTAAAACAAGATTTCATTAAGGATTACATAGTTTATGATACTCTAATTCACAGTGCAGGCACGATGATGGCCTCATCGTGATCACTCCGGAGGTAAGCAGGTTCGTCACCCTCTTCAAGGACATGTAGGGTAACGTCCACCCCAAAAGGAGCCATTTCTTCATAACCTTTGTAGTCTTCTTCGTCTGTCACTCCGTCGACAACGAAAATCTTCCTTTTGCCTTGAAATACTACATGTCGTCTTCCATTTGTATTGTTATCCCTTGGATAGAAGATTTGCAAAACATCCTTTGCAAGGACGAAGGGGTCATCTCTGTATGCGGTCTTGGATAGATCAACGGTAGTGAACCCATCTTTGTCGGTGTTGATTTCATTCAGCCGGACCCACAGATAATGGAAAAGAGCAACTTTCAACTGATGTCCATAGTCTAGCTCTCATATCTCATCTACGAAACCATAGTATGTTGCCACCACCGTGCCGTACTCATCGTGGGTGTCGAAACGAACACCACTATTTTGGTTGGTGCTCTTTCCGTCCTATTTTTTTGTGTAAAATATAAAACCATTTATTTGATATCCTTGGTACATCATTAGCGTACTCGAAGGTTTGGGGGCTAAGAGATCTAGCTGACATCCCGTCACCATTCCTAGCCTTTGACGTCGAAACCAGTCACCGAATTCTTCCTTATGTTTTTTCTCAAGCCAAGCCTGTGACCTACCGATATGCTTCCTTTGCAGTAACTGTTTGTGCTCATCAATGTATGCCATCACACCATCGGCCTGCTGGAGAACAGCGAAGTGTGCTTGTCTGAAGGAGACCACTTTGTCTATTTTTACAGCTTTCTCACCTATTGTTCCTTGCCCCCTAGTCTTCCATCATGATGAGATACTGAACTCCGACCCGCTTGATGTCCAGATAATATGTGGAGAACTCAATAGACTCCTCTGTTGACCATCCTTCTACCATGCTCCCTTCTGGTCTGAATTTATTCCTAACATACCGCCTAAAAACTTTCATGAGCCTCTCGAAGGGAAACATCTGGTGTAGGTACATTGGGCCAAGGGCTTTTATTTGATCCACAAGATGAACAAGTAGATGCACTGAAATGTCGAAGTCAGTGGGAAATGCATCTCAAGCCTGCATATAATCTCGGCTATCTCCTGCTTCAGGCGGTCTAGCCTGTCCACTTCAATGACCTTTTCAGAGATCGCGTTGAAGAACGAACACAACTTTATGATTGGAGCGCGGACCTTGTCAGGGAGGATACCTCGTAGGGCAATTGGGAGCAGCTGAGTCATTATGACATGACAGTCATGGGCCTTCATAGAACCATAGTTAAACTTAAGTTCTCTCATGTTAACTAGCCTCTTCGGGTTCCCACAGTAGCCACTCGGTACTTTGAGACCGTTGAAGAAAGAAATAAGCATTTCTTTTTCCTCCTTTTTCAGTGTCCATGATGCCACCGGAAGTTTCAAGTGGCCATTCTCAAGAGTTACTGGGTGCAACTCCTTCCTGAGGCCCACGTGTTGCATGTCCACGTGTGTCGCGAGAGAATACTTGCTTGTTCCCCCGGTGTTCATCAACGTGTTAAGTGTGTTACCGCACACGTTTTTAGTTATGTGCATTGGATCAAGACAGTGACGTACACTCAAAAGTGACCAATAAGGTAGTTTCCAGAAGATTGATTTTTTCTTCCAGATACTATCGGTTGGCGCTGCTACTGCCACATCCCCCTTCCCAAGGACAACATTTGTGAGTTTGCTTAATTGTTGAAGGAGTTGTTTCCCGTCTCGATACTTTGGAGGTCCACGTTTCTTAGTAGTCCTATTAAAATCTTTTGTATTCCTACGGTAAGGGTGATCACGACGTAGGAACCTACGGTGTCCCATGTAGACCATCTTCCTGTTTTCTGGTAGATGTGTAGCATCAGTATCGTCCAAGCACTCGACACACCCAGTGTATCCTTTTGTCTTCTCTCCAGACAAGGAACCTCGCCCTGGTAGGTCGGTGATTGTAGCGATAAGTACAACCTTTACCGTGACATGTTCTTTTTTGTACTCATCCCAGACATCCTTCACACCCGTCTCCCACATCTGTAGTAGTGAAAGGTCCTAGATGGCTAGAGGGGGGTGAATAGCCTAATAAAAATTCTACAAATCACTAGAGCAAATGGTTAGATAACACTTAAGCGAAGCTTTTTGTTCTAGCTCTACTTGGGTGCAAAGCCACCTATCCAATGCAATTCTAGTCAACTAAATGCTTGTCAATCAATAACAAGAACCTAAAGCACTTAGCACAAGCTAGCAAGAACAACTACTCAAGAAGCTAACTAGACAAGATATGAAATAGTAAATATAAGAGAGGTGGTGATTGTTATACCGATGCCTTATGATGTATGGATGTCAATAGGATGAACTAATCACAATGAATACCAAAGAGTAGCCGGGAGATAAGAATATGTTGACACCGTTTTTCGACACGTGTCAAATGGGTTGAAGCTTGACTGGTCGATGACCGTTCTCCATCGGCATCGGTAAAGTATGAGCCAATATTGCCGATGGAAGAATGCTGCAAAAGGCCAAGTGTGTTGCCGATGAAGGCTAGGTGATCTTTGCCGACAAAGGTTAATTGGTGGTCTTGCCGATTGCCGATGGGCTGCTATTGCCGATTGCCAATAAAGGGGCCTTGCCAATTGCCGATAAAGGCTCGTTGCCGATTACCGATAAGGCTCATTGCCGATTGCCGACGAAGAGATGCTGCCGATTGCTGATCGGGAAAATATTGCCGATGCCGATGGGTGTGACTTAGCACTTGGCGGTAGCGGAGGGTTACAAGTGGCCAAAGAAGGAAGGTGCGGAGTAAAGGGATCTGCCGATGGAAAGTTTCCATCGAGAAGAAGTATAAGGAAACTGGTGTTCTGTGCCAGTATTATTATAGTAGTTTGAGTCTGATTCTTGCATGAGTCATTTATTTTCCATTAAAATAGGTGTGTTTGTTTAGGAAATAAATATTGTTATCCAGCTCCTGCGTGAGTCAGTTTCCTTTAAAGTAGGAGTTTGTTTTAGGAAGGATACGTGTCGTGTCTCTGTACAACTCTCCATGCGGGAGTATAAATATGTGCCCGAGGGCTATGGAATAAAGAATCAATCCAATTCAAACCAAATCAATTACTTTTTATCTTATTTACCTTTCCAACAATTTATCCTTTACTGCATTAGCTGTAGTTTATCAACGAGTTCTTCAAGCTTTCGACGGGCTGCATCACCTTGATCTCCGTCAAATCCTTGCTAGTTCCGCGTGGGAGTACCTCTAGGCTTTGGCAATCCGGGCGCATCGCTGTTTGCCTCGTCTAGCTCTGCTCTAGTTACCCCTGATCAATCTGAGCCTTGACGTCCGGGCGCATCGCTGTCGTCTCGTTCAGTTTGTTCTAGTTATCATCCTTGTCGATTGATTGGTCAAATCGACTGGCACGCCCTCGACATCGAGCTTTGGGTAATAGCCCGAGGTGTTCACAGATCTTACGCTTTTTGTGTCAACACCTCTTTTGGCACGCCCAGTGGGACACGATTATATAAATATATTTATCATGACTAATCCCAGGAGTGTCATTGAAGTCTCCACAGCAGATCTGACAGGTCATCAGAAACAGGCTCTGGAGCAGGCAATGGAGGAATACAAGCGCTCGTATCTTAGATCCTTCAGCCTAAACGGGATCGGCGAAGCAATACAGAAGCAGGATCCGCCGTCGCCGCGGCAGACCACTTTCAACGTCGATCCTGAGCAAACTTTCAAGGG